>JAJJMB010010985.1:1777048-1981856 GCA_023531105.1 Papaver atlanticum
GCAATTAAGAAGATGCGTATCGAGCTTGGCAGGGGAGGAAAATTTCGTAGTTTGGTATATACGTGAAGATATGGAGAAGATATTCCCCAAGATTTTATCTCTATCAAGTCCGGAGGGAGTTTCGGAAAGAATGGAACAAGGCAGAGACGCGTAGGAGGATAAAAAGTGAAACAAAAGTCAGAGACTTTTTGTGGAGGAAAGTGGAAGATTTCTCGGGATATATTGGATGTTGTGTATATATAGGAGAGGAGAAGACCAACACAGGGGATTGTCGAGAGTTAGGGAGTGTTACAAGGGTTCTGGTGGAAGCCCTGGTTCGCTGCAGAGATGTTGCAGGAAGAACACGCACCAGCGGGAAGAAGATAAGCTGAAGAACATTGGACTAACAGAGTCAGTCGCAGAGGCAGTCTTATTCAAACAACAAAACAAAAGTATCGTTGTTCATCAGTAGTTACAAAACACCTTTAGCAACTGTATTCAACCTTTTACAGGAACTCTCCTTGTAACACTCGGTCTGTAACTGTTATGATTGAGATGCTTCTCATATTTCTTCAATTAAAACACCTTTAGAGCCATGAGTTATTATTTTGAGCGTGTTTTCACAATGAAGAACTAAACCCCAGCATTGGGACAACGGAGGAAGTTGTATTTCATTAATGTGGTAATTTAGTTAATTCTTTATTTACTTTTTGCACCGATTTTAATTGAATTAAGATTTCGACAAATTACTTGTGACTTTGTTTGATGGAGCATGCCTAGTCCTAGGGATTATTGATGCGCCATGCTTATAATCTACACGTAATATTTTATGGAATTTACTTTGGCAAAGAATAGAGTTAATATTTGTTTTGTTTTGAGCTATAATTGCCTAGGATTAATTTCTGAACCACTTGAATATGGAAAACAGTGAAATCCTGAGTCCCAGTCAATTCTTCATCTCGACAACTTTTGTATATGTTTTATTATTTTTATTATTTTTGTTTATTAAGTTTTAAAACCAATCTCATCAAGTCCGAGTTGAACGAACTTTATTTACCACTTCTACAATCACATCAATTTTTAGCGTCGTCGACGCGAACTTGTTTTTAGGTTAGGTTATAGATTTTATTTTTCTTAGGTTTATTTTTATTAGATTTTACTTTGGGTATTTTTGTTTTTGGTGTGCAGGTTTTGCTGGAAGCTAAAGGTGGAAAGTTGGACTTTCCTAAAAGAGCAGAAAATCCTTAAATTTTTAAATTTTATTTATTTTTGTTAGTTTTTATTTTTGGAACTTTTATATTTTGTTGGCTTGTTTGTATATAATTTGTTATATATAAAAAAAAAACATGTACGAACACGTGAACATCATATTGCATCGTCTGGTACCGATTAGTAGGAAAAAACGTGGTTTAGTAAGGTGAACCCTCTGGGCGTTATCATCCGAAACACCGCAAGCCTTAGCCTCGTACCTTTGCCCAGTCTCTGACTGTAGGTATATTTTTCTAAAGGTAACCCAAGCCTACCCGAAATAGTCAACCCCAACATTTATATTTGCACGTGCACAATATAATGTCGATCTGGTATTATAATAGCCAATACAAAGATTATTCGACTGAGCAACATGGACATTATCCTTATTATGACTATAGTGTGAATAGTGGTTGGGAACGCCATCCTTTTGAAGGATATGGGTCATACCATGGTGAGCCAATTACTATCCACATGCATACCAGTCATACGAGCAAAATTCTTATACTTCTCCTCGACTAGAGTCGACACGTAGGATACTTGAGTCAACACGTAAGTTACATGAGTCGACATATAAGTCAGCTTAGACAAATGAAAGAATTGTAACAATGAGTGAACCTTCTTTAGAAGATACCCTCAAGAGGTTAAATGAAAACTTAGATCCGACATTAAGGGAACTTTCTTTAGAAGAGACCCTTGAGAGGATAGTTGAGTCGACACGTAGACTTGAGTTAAAGGCACAAAAAAGAACTGCTCAAAATAACCTTAATTGCCAGTACAGTGTTTCCGATGTTACCTTTGAAAATGAGGATAGTTATTTATATAATCAAGATGACAAGGTTAGAATTAGTAACAATACTTATTTAGATGAGGTTCGACCATTTTCATGTTATTATAATGATGATTATGATGAGGATAGTGCTGATGAAGAATCTGAAATATGTAGGCATAGTGATCAGGAATTTGTTACTCCAATTGAGCTTTTTAATGATAATGTTATTTCTAGTTCAAATCCAAATAATTTTAATAATTATTCACCTATTCAAAAGGACGAGGATTTGACTAGAGATACCCCCGTTTTTGACGATATAGTATTTCCTTTTTACGAAGCCGATGATGGTTTTGAGGAACGAGTTTATTCTGAGAATACTGTTTTAGAGTCAAATGATTTAGAAACATTAGTCTTAGACAGAGAAGATAGACTCGTAGAGAGTTCAAATATGAGTGAGGATGCACCTCCCGATTATAACTTAGAAGAATCAATTGACCATTTTCAGGAATCTGATGACCTAGAAATTAGGGAGATTGTGACTAGTCTATCTAGAGACACTGAAAACTCTAAGTTTGGGGGTGATTATCATTCTCCCTGTGCCTTACCGTTGACTCTTACAAAAATCCCTCACTTGAGACTTGACATATGTGCCTCAACCATTTTAAAAGATTATCTTCATACACGTTTTCTCGAACCTAATGATGTCCAGGAAGAAGTCCAGTTGTTAAAAATCCATCCTCTGGTTGATGTGGTTTACCCAGGATATGAAACCTAGATTGATTTTGTTTTCCCACCAAATATTTTTCAACCAATTGTAGGAATGTATGAGTTTCAAATGTGTCAGTTATTAAGTTTTAAGACTAAGCCTAAGTACTTTATGAGATTAGAATCGACTTTGCTTAAGAATGACCACCACTCTCATTGTAGTCAACTATGTGAGTCAAAACTGATTGACTTAGAGGATCCTCAATTATTCAGGTTATTATTATGTGTTTCTAATTTTTTCCAGACCTTAGAACTTGATTATTCGGATCTTACCTATGAGGAACACAAGCCCAAAGAAATTTATTTAGACCCTTTCATAGAGCCTGAACTTGAACCACGGCTAGATGTAGTTGTCTTAAACAGGAAATTAGACAAAGGTGTGCTTCATTTGTTAATTTTCTTGGCATGTTGCAGATTCCTTTTATTTGTGATAGCTTTATTTGGTTTTGATGATCCACAGTTATTCCGGCTATTGCTATATGATTCGAGGCGATTAATTCTTTCTTATGTCTGGATGAAAACGTTAAACTTAGCACTTCTTGGTAGGTAACCCATGCTCATGCAACACGGTAATATCTTTCCTTAACTTTTTTGTTTCAAATGGTAACAATTTCTCCTTGTTCATGCTTTTAATTTTATCTTTAGAACATTGAGGACAATGTTAGAGTTAAGTTTGAGGGTATGGGAGAAACTTTTTAGTTGCAATAAATAAACTTCAGAGCCTAGAAATTTATGCCTATTAAAGATGGCACTAACCAATCTAAGTGGATGGAAGCATCTTGATTGTAGGAGTTAAGGAACCAATTGAGTGGATGGAAACATATAAATAGAGTCTATTCATAAAAGCACAGAGCGTTGGTGTTAGAAATAACATGTTAGTTTCGCCATATCTCGTTGAGTCCTTTTCACCTTATTTTTTCTTTTATTTATTTTAAATATGTTTCTCTAAGTAATTTGGTGGGGCACATGTATCGAGCTGTTACCACCGCTGGGATGAAGTAGAGTGATTGAGTTACTTTATTTAAAAAAATGAAAAAAGAAAAAAAATGATGAGAAAAGAAGATGAAAAAAGTTGAAAAAAACAAAAAGTTAGACCAGACCAACATGAATAAATTGTTCAATAAAATCGACCGCTGGTTCCATTGTATATGCCAGCTGAGTTGATCTAGAATCAGGATTATCGACCATTGGTTCCCTTGTATATGCCAGTTGTGTTGATATTAGTCAAACCAGTATCTCAGTCCATTAGGATAGGTTCATCTTGGCAGTGGCCTTCAGACAGATATGGGAAACAACGTTCACCTTAGTCAACATCAAAACCATCTATGTTTTTCTCTATATCCATCATCTTCTTAATCTATTCATGTGATTTGTTGATTCCGGATATTGATGTCCATAGTTCGACTATCTGAGTAGAGCTCTGTCACTTATATATGAATTTTAGTATATGAGTGCAAACTCGTGTACATCAATTGGAATTTCGCATCAGGTTACTTCCTCCTGTAGTCAATGAGAGTATGCCAACCAAGGAGGTTCTTTAGTGTTATTCCAAGTTTCTGCGTAGATAGCTAGGGTCTGGAGTAAAGGTTTTGTGGGTATATCTCTAGTAAACCCTCCCGAGACTATAACTCGGCCACTAGGGCCACCTAGGGGTTTAAAGGATTGCTGCACACGCTAAGTGCAATCACGATGCCTGCAATAGTGAGTTAGGATTTTATTTTGTAGATTAATTTTCTCGGGACTAGCAAATAATAAGTTTAGGGGTATTTGATAGACGCATTTTTGTGTCTATTTTAATCTCAATTGTATATATTGTTAGTGCTCGATTTTGTACTTATTTTGGCTTTTTATGTTTTTGTAGTTGTTTTTGGAGAAATTTGCTCGAAAAGTGGCATTTGGACCTCCTCAGAATATGCGTTAAACGCACCCCGGAAATATGTTGGAAGCACCCAGAAGAAGTGTTATTTTTACCCAAGAAAAGTGTTAAAGTCAATCGAATAAAACCTATTCTAGTTGGATCCCAGTCGATCAAGGTTTGTGCAACATAAAGATATGAGAAACCAAAAAGAAATCTTCTTTGTCTTTAAATCTTCTTTAATCTTCAATTAAAACCTGCACAACACCACTTAACTCTCTTGTGATCAATCACGCATAGAACGTAGTCTGTTAACAATGGATTATCACAAGATGTCTTTAGATCTACAAACAGTTCTAAAGATCCCGTCGATACTTCAATCTAGTTTGAGTGAATCTTATATCAGAAGAGAAGATTCTCAAGAATAAACAAACTAGGTGCAATCAAAGTTTCAACAACCGTTAGTCAATCAAATCAATCGAAAACTAATAACATTGCAATTATCTAGTTTCCCACCAACGGTACTCGTAGAGCTTCTTGATCCTACAGAAGTCTTTAAATGAGCGGTCGTAAGAGATTTCTTCTAATTAGGGTACTTTCCTCTCCGATTAGACGCCTCCACCATAAACAATAAAAAGATGAAGTTTGCCTGGCTCTTAGGATAGTTTGCTAGAATGCAAACTTAGGTATTTATGGACCAAGGATGTTTTTCCACCAAGGAATTTCCAAAACCGAAAGTATTCTCAAGATATGCAATAAATGCCCATTCGGTTTTCATAATTCCAGTAAATGTTTTGTCCAATATTTCCCGAAATCTCTCAATAGAAGATCTCCAATTAGTAAATGCACATTACTAATTTTTATTCTCTAGAGATATGCATTTAATGGCTAGTAATTAAATTATATAAAACTAACAACCTTAATTAAAAGATTCTTAATTTATTTCAGAACAGGATCTCCTTGAGTACTAAGTGTTAGAGCACTGCTCGGTCGAAATCGCAAGCGTTGCTATCTCAAGCTTGTTTGTTAAGTTTAGTTGACAAAACTATAAGTATTGATTTATAGTCTACTTATAGCTAAGTCTCGGACTAGGATAGAAAGTGTAGTTGAGCTCTAGACTCCACGGCGTTCATCATACAAAGACGAAGAACTACTCAAGGAACTGGTGGAACTTAATCGACTAAAAGGTATGTGGAGACTTGAACTTATCTATCACTCAAAAGTCTATCTACTCTATCTCCTATCTTGAGAAAAAAAGTCGTATTGCTATATAGACTTCGATTATACACATTTGTTATTTCGAGCCGAGTTTATCTCGCTTATCTATTTCTCGAAATATGTGTTGGTAAGCTTTCGCTTTGGCCAAGTTCATCTTTACAAGTGATGAAAGTCATGTTGATTATTTCAATATCTTGAAAATCGCTTTGATGAAAAATAGTGTGTGAATAACCTCTATTTAACATCCTCTAAGAATGTTTCAATGATTGAAATGAGAGTTTAGAATTTATAACCTTGACTGGATATAAACATTGTATGTGAATTCATACTTGTGTAAGTCCAAAATCCTTGAACCAAAGTATGCGTACTTTGCTACTCAGGATAACCGGAACTAAAGTCCGCATACCTGTACGCGTACTGCCGGAAGTTCACGTCCCGTGAATTTCTGCTGGAGTTTGTGAACTGAAAACAAACTTAATCCGGGTATTTAAGTATGCGTACTTGAGTGGGTTATTTTCTAAAAACGGTTTATTCGTGAACTTAAACTTATATAAACTAAGGAATGCATATTTGCAAACCGTGGCTATAAAGTTCATGAATCGATTCGAGTAAATCAAAATCGTTTTTGCTTCGATTGTGTCTTGTATACTTCTATGAGATCTAAGCAATTGAACAACTATCTAACTAGTTCTTTTGAGTCATTTGAACTAGTTATGGTGAAGATGAATATGGTTGATATGAAAGTGCTCATATGGCTAACCATTGGTCAACTACTGTTGAACCAACTAGGTGTACACGTTTAGGTATGGTTACACAAACCTAAATGAACGTGCATTTCATTTGTGTATAACAAGCTAAGTTCGATCTAACGGTTGAAAGATATTAGCTTGAATATAATCAGGTTTTCATCTAACGGTTAATATTGAATGCTTTGTTACCAAGGTAACTTAGATTGCAAACCCTGATTTGAAGACTATATAAAGGAGAACTCTAGCAACTGGGAAACCTAATCCCCACACCACCTGTGTGATACTAGTTGCGACTAGAGTCGATTCTCCTTTAACCTTAGGTTTTTAAAGAAACCTTGTAGGTTAACGACTTGAAGACTTCATTGGGATGGTGAAGCCAGGCCCAACCATTTTCTCTGTAGTTGTGTGTTCTGAACTTTTTGTTTTCTATCGTGATTGAGTACTATCTTCTCTAAGATTTGCTCGAGATTTATCTCCGATAGGCAAGATAAAAAAAAGTCACAAACATCTTCGTCTCATCGATTGTGATTCCACAATATCTTGTTTCTCTACCATACGATTAAGATTATTGTGAGGTGATTTATATTTCTAGGCTGTTCTTCGGGAATATAAGTTCGGTATATCAATTGGTTCCTGTTCACCTTGATTAATCAAAAGACGGAATTAAAACTCTTGGGTATTTCTGTGGGAGACGAATTTATTCATTCTATAGACTTTTCTGTGTGAGACAAATTTGTTTATTAAAGTCTTCGACTTTGGGTCGTAGCGACTCTTAGTTGTGGGTGAGATCAACTAAGGGAATCAAGTGTGTAGTATCCTTCTGGGATCAGAGACGTAAGGAGCTCAACTGTTCCTTGGATCAGTATGAGATTGATTGGGGTTAAACTACAGTCCAGACCGAAGTTAGTTTGTAGTAGGCTAGTGTCTGTGGAGGCTTAATTCAGTGTGTGTTCAATCTGGACTAGGTCCCGAGGTTTTTCTGCATTTGTGGTTTCCTCGTTAACAAAACTTTTGGTGTCTGTGTTATTTATTTTCCTCATTATATTTTGTTATATAATTGAAATATAACAGGTTGTGCGTTGTATCGATCAATTGGTAAATCCAAACTTTGGTTGTTGATTAAAATTGATTGATCCTTGAACATTGGTCTTTGGTACCATACAATTTAATTTCTCTCGTATTCAATTTGGCTCACAGATTTCTATTTGCTTGAGTAATTATTGAATCGAGAAATTGAGATATAACTCTTTGATATACTTTTTATAAAGATTGAGTCTGACTGTCTAGTTGATTCTCTTAAAAGTATATTGGAGTTAGTCCATACAGATTGCTAAGCGAAATATTGGGTGAGGTTGTTTGACCCCCGCTTTTTCACTAAGGAATATCTTTGAACAATAAAAGATAAGAGTTATTGTACGTGTTCAAAGCATGTTGACATCTCTCTTTGTAAATCCTCTTTCATATTTACAATCTTGGAATCGATTATACCACACTTACAAACAAGTTTAGATTTGGTTCATCTGTATTCCAAGACAACTATATGATTGATCAAATATCAAATCACATCCATGGGTTCAATCGTTTCTACCAATCACTGGGATCGGTTATACCCTAATATGGTAGCACTTGTGATCGGTCACACAAGTTACCAGAACCGGTTACATCAGTTACAAGGAATGGCTACATCAATTACTAGGACTGGGTACCATATACACATGGTATTGCTTGTGATCGGTCACACCAGTCACTAGGATCGGTTACACCAATTACCAGGACCGGTTATTACACAACTCTCTATGATCGGTCACACCAATTACTAGGATCGGTCACACTAATTATAAATATCGATCATACCATCTCAGGTGATTACTTAGGATCGGTTACACTAATTAATCAAAACTAGTCATACCAAATCATAAGTCAGGAATTGTTATTAGTCGTATTAAGATACATAACAAAGTTACGATCGCTTCTACCATCTCACACGTATTGGTAATCAAAAGATTTGCCTAGCGACTTCCCTTTAGATTCATAAAACAAGATCATGAATCTACTTCCTTTAAACAAATGTAAAACATTGTTTCTTAGACGTTCACGTTCTTCAGGTCTTCGAGTAATACTTGTATGTCTAAACATTCCTAGACTTTCTAGTCTAACCTAAACGAAGTTGTTACTAGTACATAATCAAGCGACTCTTAGATGAGTTTTGACTCACTAAAATATGACTACCAAACTTGACATACCAACGCTTGGTGGGTTCAACCGAGCTATACTCTAACACAGAAACCCCCCGAGACCTAGTCCAGTTTTGAATACTCTTAGAATTAAGCCGTTATACAAAGTTAAATAAAAACTTCGTATAGTTGAGACCAAGAAGACTACCACTAGCTACTTAGTTCCCTCAGTATCCTTGCGACTTCGACTTCCAGAGTCATGCACGTGAATAGCAAGTCCTTTGGATCGCATTCCAAACAACAAATGAAGAATCTGTTTGGTAACCACTCTAATCAATCTTGCTAGAAGATAATATGAGTTGTTGACAAAGGCTCTTATGTTTAATCTAATAAACTCCTTTGTCTGGTTAGATCAATCTACTCAATAACTACCGAAATAGTGAAGTTTAGATTTGCAGTCAATCAGTATAGATCTAAATGAGAAACTATAAAGTGATGCCGATCTCACGCAACTAATCAATCAGATCTATCAAAGATAAACTGATTCTAGTTAGATCCCAGCCGATCAAGGTTTGTGCACTAAATCCACAAGATACGAAAACTAATAAGAATTCTTCTTTGTCTTCAAATCTTCTATTGCCTTCAAATACCTGCACAACAACACTTGAATCCTCTTGTGATCTATCACATACATAACAGAATATGTTAACAATGGATCATCACAAGATGTCTTTAGATCTAACGACAGTTCTAAAGATCCCGTCGATACTTTGATCTAGTCTGAGTGAATCTTATATCATAAGAGAAGATTATGAAGAATAAACAAACTAGGTGCAATCAAAGTTTCAACAACCGTTAGTCAATCAAATCAATATTCGAAAACTAATAACAATGCAATTATCTAGTTTCCCACCAACGGTACTCGTAAATCTTCTTGATCCCATAGAAGTCTTTAAACGAGCGGTCGTAAGAGATTTCACCTTATTAGGATACGTTGCTCTCCGAATAGACGGCTCTACCAGTAACAACAAGAAATGAAGTTTGCCTGGCTCTTAGGATAATTTTCAAGAAATGCAAACTTAGGTATTTATAGACCAAGGTTATTTGGACAACAAGGAAATTCCAAAACCGAAAATATTCTCAAGATATGCATTAAAGTACCTAATTTCGGTTTTCCTATTTCCGCTTAAATGCCAAACCTATATTTTTGAAAACTCTCATAAAAAACTTTTTATTATTAGTCTAGCATATTAACTAATAATATTTTCCAGAGGATATGCTTTAATTGCTGGTAACTAAAACATATATTATGAAAATCATAATTAAATGTTTTTCAATTTTTCGGACCAGAGATCACCTTGAGTATCAAGGAATATCTTTGAACAATAAATTATAAGAGTTAATGCTCGTGTTTAAAGTATGTTGACATCTTTACACAGCAAACCCTAATTCCGAATCTACACAAGTTCATGAAAAAAATATGTAATTCATGGAAAATCGGATTTGCATCTTGGATTCGGTTCTACCACACTTCCAAACAAGTTTAGAATTGGTTCTACCAAAATTCCAAGACTACTATGTGATCGGTCATACCAAGTCACAATGGTTAGTTGTGATCGAAACTACCAAATCACATACATGGGTTCGGGTAGGTTATACCGATCACATGGGTCGGTTATACCATCTCATGGTGATTACACACCAATTACCAGAACCGGTCATACCAAATCATAAGTCTAGGTATTGTGATCGGTTATACCAGGATACATAACCTGAGTTAAGATCGGTTCTACCAACTCACACATATTGGTCATCCAAAGAATATGCAATAAATAGCTGGACCAGTATACATATTGATTTCCCTTTAAATTCATGAAACAAGTTCACGAACCTACTTCCTTTAAAAAAATGTAAAACATCGTTTCCTAGGATGAAATCTTCACCATAAACCCATTTACATAATCATAAAACTATATACAAGATTATGTCGATGTCATATCTATGAAGTTCCAAAGATAAACGTTATACTTCGTAATATAATTCCTTAATACTATGACCATACTATTATGATCATGTCTATATAATAGAGTATTATTTATATACAAGCTTCGCATGTTATTTTTCAATATAGTACGACTTGAAAGATACGTTAGGAATGGAAACAAGTTCAAGTCAATATTACTAACCTCAGGTGGAAGGATGATGTCGTTGTTGTATTCGTTACTTCTTCTCATTCTTCGGGTCTTCGAAGTAATACTTGTATGTCTCAACATTCCTAGACTTTCCAGTCTAACCTAAACGAAGTTCTAGGTGAGTTTTGATACTAAAATATGACAACCAAACTTGACATACCAACACTTGGTGAGTTCAACAGAGCTATGCTTTAACAATCTCCCTCTTTGTCAATTTTAGTGACAAAACTCTATTTACATACGGTGCTAAATGAATTACAAAATAACTCATTTTTCATACGCTTGATTCCAAGTTTGAACAACATAATAACCTGCATATATTCAATCAATAAATGCCGATGTTAACATTTGAATAACAAAAGCTTTTACTCCCTCTAAAGGCAAGCTAGGTAAATATTCAATCCGAACATCTTTGTTATTCCCCTTTTGTAGTCAAAATACTACACATCAGTATGATATGTTTCTCCCCCTTATTCAATGCATTTATCTTTCGTTAGATATAACATTTAAGCACAATTGTCCTTTCCTAGTGATTAAAAATAACTTGTTTACTCCGTATATTTCTCTCCCTTTTTGTCACAAAATGACAAAGGTTCGAGCAAATAAATGACAAACCGAAAGGATCTACAAGAGTTAAGCACAAAGGTTTCACATACCATTTTAGATAACCAATATTAAAACTGAAACTACAAAAGTAATTTAGTTTCAATATGTTATCAAGGAAACAATTTCCCGAAGCAATTTTCCCTATAGTCCAACAAATCGACAAAATACTTAATTCTATTGTTGAACCGATTGCGTATGTACAATCGCTTGTTTCAATAAGACCAAAATAAAGATCAGAATTAACTTTATTTTTCTCATCAGGCTCTAATTATTCAGACAATAACTTAGACCTTAACCTTTAGACAAGACAAACACTAGGTTAGTTAACTAGTTTTTCTTGTCAAGGCATTCGATTATACTTGAATAACCAAATCCTCCAATTGATAAGTCTAACTAAGATCAGAATTAACTTAATTTCTCTTATCCGGAATCAATTGGACTAAAAAATTATGATCCTGTATCTTTTGTTAAGCCAAAAATAATAGATACAAACCAAAATAAATTGACTTGCAATTATTTTTCTTAACCGGAAGCAATTGAAACAAATATATACATTACAGCACCACAATTGCACCGAATTTCGTTAAGAAAAAATACTTGATACCCAGCAATAAAGAAGATACCAAACCATAAGACAAATAAATTGACACAGTTTTTCTTAACCGGAAACAATGGAATCAAACAAACCAATCCATACACAATAATGGAACATATCAATTGTACCGATTTTTTTTTAAGCAAAAGCAAAATATATGCAATATAAACAGGCGTTTCTTAAATAGTGTTAGAGCATAACTTGATTGAACTCACCAAGAGTTGGTATGTCAAGTTTGGTTGTCATATTTTAGTATCAAAACTCATCGAGAGTCGCTTGATTAAATACTAGAGTCAACTTCGTTTAGGTTTGACTAGAAAGTCTAGGAATGTTGAGACATACAAGTATTACTCCGAAGACCTGAAGAATGAGAAGAAGTAACGAACTACAATGACTACATCATCCTTCCACTTGAGGTTAGTAATATTGACTTGAACTTGTTTCATTCCTAACGCATCTTTCAAGTCGTGTTATGTTGAAAACATAACTACGAAGCTGTATATACTGTACATATTGTATATAATACTCTAGTGATGAGACATGATCATAATAGTGTTAGATCACTGCTTGGTCGAACTCGCAAGTGTTGCTATCTCAAGCTTGTTTTTCAAGTTTAGTTGATCAAAACTATATACTTGATTTTTAGACTACTTATAGCTATGTCTTGGATTAGGATAGAAGTGTGTAGTTGAGCTTTAGACTTCACGGCGTTCACCAATTGAAGAAGAAGATCTAAAGAAGATCTTGGAGGAACTTCATCAACAAAAGGTATGTGGAGACTAAAACTTATCTATTACTCAGAAGTCTATTTTATTTTATCTTCTAAATAGACTAAGTCGTATATCTATATAGACTTTTACATTATACACAATTGAAATTTTGAGATGAGTTTATCTCGTTTATATATTTATCGAAATACGTGTTGGAAGCTTTTAGCTTTAGCTTAAACTTCATCATCTACTTGACGAGTTTAGTTGTAGACAATTTATTGTTGGAAACTAAATATTAAGTCAAGATGATCATGTGAAAATTACCATGAACATCTTACATTATTTGTGTGAGACAATCATTTGATGTTAACTTGGGAAGTTTCGTATTGATCAATTAATCACTTAAAAAATAATTGAAGCTAGTGTGTAAGATTACCATTGTTGTCTTCTAAGGATGTTTCAATGATTAAATGAGAGTTTGGAACTACTACCAATGTCTAGATATAACACAAGTTGTATACTTTGTATGCTAACTGTGTAGCTCTAGTTCAGGTCCTGAACTCTTGTTTGTGAACTATGTTTGCGAACGGGTTTACCTGTGAAAAGGTACGGAGCTATTGTTCGTGTACTCTTTTTGTTAACGGCTAGACAAGGCTAGGTACGGAAATGTTGTTCGCGTACTCTATTTGTGAACGGCATGACATAGCCAAAGTCCGGAACTGTGGCTCGCGTACTCTGTTTGCGAACAAAGTGGTAAGGTTCTAAAATCGGTAAGTATGTTTTTCATACTAATGAACTCAGGTTCATTTGCGAACTCAGTTTACGAACTAAAGTCCTTGGAACTTTAATGAAATAAAGTATGCGAACTTGTTTTGCAAACCGTGGCATTATGTTCATTGATTGATTCTTGTATAAGTACTTTGTACAATTACAAACCAAACCGAATATGTTTCAAATGGTTCATATATATTTCTATGAGATGATGAACATTTGATCAACTCTCTTGAAACACATTTAGATTCATTTGGTTATCTATCATGATTGATTGATCCTCATATTTGATCTAGAAGTGTTAGATGAATGTGGCTAGACTATAAGTGTTAATGTGGCAAACTTCAGTTAACTGTTATTGACCCAATAGGTTATACACGTTTAGGTACAGTTCATCTATATCAAAATTTAGGTATATTTCATTTGTGTGTATCAAGCTAATACCATCTAATGGTGGAGATTAATTGCTTAATTTCTAAGCAGACTTAGCTTGAATCTTAAATCAGGAGTTCATCTAATGGTGAATATCATTTGCTTTGTTACTAAGCTATCTTAGCTTTGATTGTAAGCAACCCTGATTTGAAAGACTATATAAGGGAGAACTATAGCATCTGGGAAACCTAATCCCGACACTCTCGTGTGTCCTAGTTGCAAACTAGAGTCGATTCTCCTTTAACCTAGGTTTTCCAAAACCATTATTAGGTTAACTGAAAAAGCGGGGGTCTAACAACCACACCCAATATTTCTCTTAGCAATCTGTATGGACAAACTCCAATATACTTTCAAGAAAATCAACTAGACAGTTAGACTTAATCTTAAGAAAAGTATATCAAAGAGTTTATATCTCAATTTCTCAATTAAATCCGCAATCAAACAAATAGGAATTTGCGAGCCTGATTGAATAAGAGAAATAACTTGAACGGTATCACAAACCAATGTCCAAGTGTCAATGAATTCAATCAACAACCCAAAGGCCGGATTCAAGAACTGATTGATATTAACGCACAACCTGTGATATTTCTATATATAACAAAATATAATGCGAAAAAGAAATAACACAGACACCAAAAAAATTGTTAACGAGGAAACCTCAAATGCAGAAAAACCCCGGGACCTAGTCCAGATTTGAACACCATACTGTATTAAGCCACTACAGACACTAGCATACTACAAGTTAACTTCGGACTGGAATGTAGTTGATCCCTAACCAATCTCACACTGATTAAGGTACAGTCACGTTCCTTACGCCTCTGAATCCCAACAGGACACAACGCACTTGATTCCCTTAGCTGATCTCACCCACAACTAAGAGTTGCTACGACCCAAAGTCGAAGACTTGATAAACCAATCTGTCTCACACAAAAAAGTCTATTGAATAGATAAATCTGTCTCCCACAGAAATACCCAAGAGTTTTTGTTTCGTCTTTTGATAAATCAAGGTGAACAGGAACCAATTGATACACCGGACTTATATTCCCGAAGAACAACCTAGTAATATCAATCACCTCACAATAATCTTAATCGTATGGTAGCGAAACAAGATATTATGGAATCACAAACGATGAGACGGAGATGTTTGTGACTACTTTTTATCTTGCCTATCGGAGATAAATCTCGAGCAAATCTTAGAGAAGATAGTATTAAATCACGATAGAAAACAGCAAGATCAGAACACGCAACTACAGAGAAAATAGTTGGGTCTGGCTTCACAATCCCAATGAAGTCTTCAAGTCGTTAACCTACAGGATTTCGTGAAAAACCTAAGGTTAAAGGAGAATCGACTCTGGTCGCAACTAGTATCACACAAGTGGTGTGGGGATTAGGTTTCCCAATTGCTAGAGTTCTCATTTATATAGTTTTCAAATCAGGGTTTGCAATCTAAGTTACCTTGGTAACAAAACATTCAATATTCACCGTTAGATGAAAACCTGATTAGATTCTAGCTAATATCTTTCAACCGTTAGATCGAACTTAGCTTGTTATACACAAATGAAATATGTTTTCATTTAGATAAGGTTAACCGTACCTAAACGTGTACACCTTGTTGGCTCAACAATAGTTAACCGAAGTTAGCCATATGAACACTTTCGTATCAACCTTATTCATCTTTATCACAACTAGTTCAAATGACTCAAATGAAACTAGTTTCTAGAGTTGTTCAATTGTTCATAATCTCATAGAAGTATACAAGACACAATTGAAGCAAACCTTCACATAGGCCATGTTTTTTGGTTTACATCCTAGCCACGTTTCGGATTATTTGCGTGGCAATTGGTCATAGGTATTACTATAGTTACGTTTTGTGTTACCCTGTAGCCATAGTGCACCATTTTGGTCATGGGTTTAAACGTAATCCCTTCAACTGTAGCTATAAACACCTTTTGGTCATGGGTTTAAGTCTAAACCTATCACATGTAGCCATAAATGAGTATACAACAATATTAAGCAATTATGTATGTGTGGAATGTATAGGGTCGCATTAGACACACCAAATCACTTGAGACGAAAAGGGTATTTATTTTAGCCACTTTTTTTTCTTCTTATGTGTCCGTAGTGGATGATTTATTAGACACGTTTTGACATTGCTACACAACATGTTAACAAGCTTTCAACTTCTTAAAGTTTGATCACTGGATACGGAAATTGTGATAGTAAATTGGATGTTTGCACATAAGAAAAAACTGAGCTAATAGATAAAAAAATTCACTCGAAATGGAACTTTATTATGAGTTGGTTCTGCAAGCTCAAAATAAGCTATAAAAGTTTTCTGATGAAAATGGTCTTCTTGCTTATGAGTCTAAATATATATGGAATATATGAAGGTTACGAGAGAAAGTTGAATCAAACAATGCAGAGAGAACTGAACTTGTAACTATGTCAGGATCTAAATTTCAAATCTAATATTGCTCATTTGCTCAAAAAAATCCTTAAAAGTTTTTTGAGACTAGCAAAAGTTTTCCCTACACATCACAAACTAACAAGTTAAGTTATATTTTGGCAAAAGTTTTTTGAGACTAGCAAAAATCCTTAAAATATTTGAAACGCACGGGGTTCTTGATTCATTTTCTCCCATGTCATGTCCTTCCTCATTATATCCAAGTAAAAGACTTGCAAATACCTTGAACAATAAACTCTTTGTTACACCACCAACACTTGAATGTATTTGGTCCAATTGTTGTTGTTTTCCTTACCGTCGCATATTGGAATCCTGTTGAGAACAAACTTACAAGTTAGAAAGTAGACGATGTAAATATATGCAACTAATAAGAACAGAATGTCAATGTTCATATACCTAAAAGAACTATACCAGTAAAGGCTAAAATGAAAAAGGATCAGCAAGGTTTGAATAGTAAGTAGGCTTACTAATGAAGAGAGTTTACAGAACCACATCCAGAAATTATGTCAGATTGACTGAAGTATCGTAGATGAAAAACTCATTAAGACAGAAACCTATAATGAATCGTCCAGAAAGTGTTGAGACTATAGAACCATCAAAATTGCAGAAGTTGCTTGCACAAAAAATACAATCATTAATTATTTAAAGAATACTGATTTTATAAATTTTTGTCCAAATGAATAAGGTAGTCAATATTAGATACATGCCTAATTGTGAAAATAGAAGTTCGTCCATCAATAATGACAATAGTTGCGTCTTCGAAATGACAAGCTTCTTGCATAACAGACATGATGTAACAATTCAAAGACATTGAAATTTTGATATATGATCTTTGCAATTTTATAAAAACAATCGACTATCCAAAGTATATGAGCATAGAAGATGGAATAATCAACTAAACCTTGAATTCCAAACAGTGGCAGAGTCACAGCTTAACAGACTTCACTTTCAAGGAAATCTCTGGAATGGAAAATTATTTGCTGCAGTTCATCCACAGCATTTTGCAAACAGATTACAATGAATTCAAATATTCAATTCATGACAAGGATTCACAATATGTATGTGTTACAATCATAAAAATTAATTCACTTTTGCTGAACATACATGGTCTTCATACCAATTACAAAATCTAGACTAGAAAGAATTGGTTAATCCTGTATTACTGGATACAAGTAACTTAGTAGGCTGATGTAGGAGGCCCTCTTGTGGTGCCTAAAAGTGATGGTCGTCAATCACAATACACTGCCGCTACCCCCAAACAATTCACTGCATTGTGGCTGGAAATTAAGTTAAACTTTATCGGCACCCACCGTAGCAGTGGTACTAGTTTATTACGGAACTTCAAATTTAAGGGATTAAAACAGTTGTAGTATGCAGTTCATGTTGAAGATGACCAATTGTTTGTTGCATTAGGCAGGAATATGATAATGGGCATTGTCGATAGTATTCATTAACAATTCAGCACTAACAAGAGCAGACAACACGCATAAGACGATGATATAATACAAAGTCAATACTGCATTTAACTATTCAGGGGTACTCAATCAAGCTTTTTAGTAAACATCACTAACTCAATGACATTTTTAAGAGAGAAATAGGTAGTTTTTACTAATCACCTATAGGCTATAACAAGACTTACAACGGAAACTAAGAAATTGAGGATAGTTAACAATATATGGGGAGTGCTAAGAACACATAATCTCTTGAAAAATCAGCTGCCAGAACTAGCCTCATCCCGAAAATATGGGCAAGCCAAAATTTTACCTTGACGGTCCGCACCGAAATCCAATATGGTAGGAGGAATTATTACCTGCAATGTTGCAAAAGAGAAGAGGGTGATTCCAATATTTCAGGGAATAGTGTTCCCATGGCCTGCAACTCCAATTACATGGTCTGCTTCCTCAAAACAAGCGAAGGTACCATTCGATGACAGCTCCAATATAAAACATCATTCCCCACCCCCCCAGCATTAAAAATTCCATGGGTCTGTTCAGGCATGAGAAGCAAGTATAGGTCAGGATCTCATAGTGTTTGATTGCAAATTGATGAGCAATTTATTTGTTTTTTATTTTATTTAGATCCTGTTAACCCAATTATTTGCAATAAAAAAACAACTAAACAAGTAATCTACTTGGAAACTTAGTTTGATCAGGAAATTACAAGTAAACTACGGTTCATAAGTCTCGATCTAGAAAACCTCTGGTCCATTTTCCTTAGAACCCAAAACATCACTGCAACCAAGCCTTTATTACCAAACCAAGTAAACCCAAAATATCACTGATCCAAGAAAACTTTAGCATTATTATCTTTTGATAAGCACGTAAGTGTGACGCATTTTCACCCATAACTACATTTTCTAGGACTCATTTTATTTCTAATAGAGTTGTTTTAAGTCTTTTCTAGGGAATAAGCTCTTGTGGCAAAATTGGCTCGAAAAGTGGTGTTTTACACCCCAGGATAGAGTACTAAAGGCACCCCATAAATGCACCGGAAGCACCCCAAAAATGTGTCGGAGGAACCCCGGAAAAATTACTATCTACGCCCAAAAATTACTATTTGCACCCCATAAGACAAGTGCTAAAGGAACACCCGTGCAGGATTAGGGGGAGGACATGTTCTTCTCAAATTCAAAAAATGAATTTTGGCGGGAAAATATTTTCATTAACAGCAGAATTTCGATCGGATGTTTGGACGTGATTTAGTGAGATTCAATCCCTGAAACTTAGTGGGTAGACGTGATATGACTATAGAAAGCTAGTATGGGTGATTTTATCGATCAAATTTGGCTGGATAACTTGGTTTAGTCCAAACAGGGAGTTGGAGGAAAAACATGAGCTTGCATGAGTTGTGAGAAATTTAAACGTGTACTGCACGTGCTTGGAAGACTTAATCGATATTATGGAGCGTGAAGAAGGTATAGAAGGAAAGAAATACAGCTGCAGATGCGTGAAAATCAAAATCAATGAAAAAAATGGAAAAAAAATATACCCGAGTAAAAGAAGATTATTTGTAGTTAATGGAGGAGATTCAATGTCGCAATGATGTATAAATAGGCTTCTAGGATCACAGAGAAGGGGTGTAGGAAGTTTGGGGGGCTGAGAAGGCTTGAGGAGGCGAGAATCAGAGGTTTACAGGCTCTGCTGCTGCGGAACTGAAGAACACGAAGAACATAAGACGCCCAAAAACAGTCATAACTGTTACAGTGTATGCGACCGTTCCAAGACAGTCATATATGCTACAGTAACAACAACACTTTACAATTATCGTTCTCTGTAACAAAGGTTTGTAACAAATATAATTGTTACAAAACCCGATTTTCACCATTTTTTCTCCTTTTCATCAATTATAAAACACTTTTGATTAATAAAGATGAATTTTGAGCGTGTTTTCACCATGAAGAGCTAAACCCCAACACTGGGACGACGGAGGAGGTCGAACTTCATACATGGGTAAATTTATTTTATTCTTTTTTATGACTTTTGCACTAAAATTAATTGAAATATTATTTGATTAAATTGGTTGTCATTTGATTAGATGGGTCATGCTTAGCTTAGGTGATTTGATGTCCCATGCTTAACATTTACAATAAATGTTTTGAGAATCTACCTTGGAAAAAAATAGAGTCCATGTTTATATTTCTTGAGCTAAAATTGTTGAGAATAAATAAGTGAACCTTATGTTATGAAGATTGGCTAAATCCTTAGTCCCAGTACCTCTCGCCCATTGTTAAATATCTTTGTATATATTTATTTAGTATTTTTAAAAACTTTAATCTCTACAAATCCGAGTGAACGACAACCTCATTTCTTACCACTATCTAAAATTACATCATCTTTTACTTAATCATGAAGCATATGAAACTCCAAATTGAAACATCCAACTCATGGATATCCAGACAATTGAATTATTCATAATTTCTCAAAAAGGGATTCACTAAATGCTCAGAACAATTGTACAATAGTTCAAACAATTGTACTCAGCAAATTTCTGAAGAAAAAAAAAAAGACTCATCTCTTGAAACATTGATTAGGGAAGAAATTTTTAACAACCCAACAAATTTTAAATCAAATCATACCCATAATCGTAAAATTCCAACCATTAAATCCATATTCAGTCAGGAGCAGTATGAGAATAATAAAGAAACCTAGTTTTTATTTATTTTGAACCGATTCACATGAATCTAATCAAATAACAATGCACATAATTAACAATTAAATACAGATCATACCCTCAAAATCAGTGTACGTCTATAGGAAACAAGATAAATCGATATGATATATCATGTTTTTCTTCATCTTCAAAACTTCTCAAAAATCAATAATTTAACAAGAAAAAATCTCCAATTACCTGATAGGTTTTGATTTATGGTTGATTAACCACTCAGAGAGGTATTGACATATTGTTTTCTGATTTTGCTGAGAGAAAATACTCTACTTCTTGGCTATTGATATTTTGGTGGTGAACGGTGCAAGTGGTGAAGTTCCGCTCATGGGTTTTCTAGAAGGGTTCAAGCTTCGAGAGAAGAATATGAAAAGATGTGGTTAGGGTTTTAGAAAATTTACTGAAATTTTAGAAGGAAATAGTGCTCCCAAACTTAGTTGTTCCCGCCCATAGAGATTGCAATTTCCCGTCTTCTGTTATTGCTTTTTATAAAATTAGATTTGTGCCCGTGCTACGCACCGGGCATTTTTTTTTCTTTTAACTTGGTGTGCGCAGGGCATCGTCCCGCTCTGTGGCGATGTATTTTTGATTTTGTGTAGCGACGCGAATACATTAAATAGGTGGAGAAAAGATGGGAAATATGTGCGGATTTTATTAAATGTTTCCTTTTATTTTCATAGATAATTATTTTTTCCCTTTATTTTCGTGTGAAATGTGTAGGTTTTTTTCTTGTATGTATTAATTTGGGAAAAAAAGTCATAATATGACAGGTATTCGACTTCCGAATAGAATTTGGAATTCCATAAAATTCCAAACACCTAGATTTGTGCCCCTACTACACACCGGGCATATTGAACTTCTCATAGTAGTTACCTTGTTATAACAAAAACGGAATGCAACCCTTTCAAAATCGTCATCGCCAGAGATTGTGGAAAGTCCCCACAACCCACTTCTAACTCCAGAATTCTCCTCCAATATAAAGTATTATGCTTTTGTAGTGGTCCAGCACTCCAGCTACAAATTAAAAGATAGGAAAATTAGATTACACGGTACAAACCACACGACCAAATTCTTAAATTCAATGATTTCCATGACCGGCCCTTTAAGTGCAATTGTTATCCATTTGTGAATTAAAGATGCATATAACATGACATATGAGCACAAATCTACGTAAATCGAAATTAATTTAACAATAACTATAGCGTGAAATATGGAAGAAACAAAAAAGGAAAAGAAGAGGGAGTACCTACTCTCTGGGTATAGAACAATGAGCCTACTTGGCGTTAAAGCAAGGCCAGCATGTAACACCAAACAATACTGCTTCAGCGAGTACCTCAACTCCTACAATTGGAATTTCATGTTATCCACAAAACCAATCATCCATCTCCAATGTTAACAAATAACATAAAAAAAATTGGACGGTTGGAAGTTTGACAGTTTGCTAAAGAAAATTTTTGTTGGCACAATCACTGTCTTGGAGTTGTATCTCTTGAATTGCCTAGTTAGCTCTTTCTGACCTGGAGGGACAACTCCTTCGAATATATAGAACACATCAAAATAATTGATATTGGCCTCCGGAATTGGTGATAACCCCTACACGCACAAATAGAAAAATCAAGGAAATTAGCTTAATTTACATTGCAAGTGCAACCAGTATGTTGTTTTTTGGTCCCGTATCCAACATCTTTATCTACACCTTCCATGTAAAGGATAGAACAAAGAATGGAAGAAACAGCTACTTTCCCTATGCATAAATTTTCAAAGTTTCCAACTAAGTGTGCTATTAATAATATTATCAACTGTTCAAAATCCCCACTAATTCCAAATGTTTAACCTGGAAATATAACCAAAACATATGTATGGAATCTCGAGCTTTATGGCAGGGATCAAAAGATTAAGAGAATAATCAGTCTAAAGATGCACGTGATGTCTCTAAGTACGTACATAGATGATGAATAGAGTAACATAGACAACTTGGAGTCTGGAGAACAGCAGCACCACCATTATTGGTGACAGCAAGTATACTACCAAGTTTAAGAAGCCCGTAACGGTGTTCTTAATAGTGTGCAAATATACAGTTACGCTTTGAAATTATCTGTTGATTTCTTCTTCACTATTCTTTTGAACATTGTTATGTTCCTTCAATTCAATTCACATCAAATCATATAGGAAATTAAGGCAAAATTGTAGGATGCTAGATAGATTTATGAATGAGACCAATCTGAACAATTTCGGGTTCTCGCATTAACTCTTTGTCAGCATGCAAGTTGAAAGCCTGTATAAGTTTTAGAATACAAAAAATAAATTTAGTATGCTGCATTTGTAGTGCTATGCAGACCTATAAAACTATCTAGCTCATACGCACATAAATTATTTAACAAAAGATAATATATATATATACACAATCAATTGAAGTCTGGAATCAAAATTAACATGCATTGACCGATAAAACTAAAGAATACATCATGATCATCCACAATTTCTGGCTACATCTGAAATAACCTGTTTTTCAAAATATGCAATTAAGTAAAAAAAAATTGAATCATATAGTAACACCACAGAACATGACGATGTACCAAAAGAAGAAAAAAAACACCAATGCAATGAACATAAAAATCACATCAGAATTGTCATCACAAAATAGTTGTTCATCGTGCGAAAGAAATAGATGAATGAATAATCGGGTTAGGATTTACCAAACGCCATGAATCCATGATGCACGGAAATTAGTTAAGAACCAATACAAATCTCTACAACAAAAAAAACACAGAAAAGTTAGTTACTTACATCAGACATCCAAAGAACAAAGAAGATTATGAGTCTGAAAAGTGGAAAGATTTAAGAGATGGATATAAGGGAGAAGGACTTAACACTGTTTCCTAACGTAGTCACGACTAGAATTACTATTCTCCCTCCTTAATACGGCTTCAATTCCAAATTGAGTTCGGTTTCCTTCTTTTTTTTCCTTTTTTTGTAAGGTCACGGCTTGAATTCCAAATTAAGTTTGGTTTCCTCGTCTTTGTTTTTCCCCTATTTTTTTTAAACCAATCATAAATCGCCATTTGTCCTCACCAAAACACTCGTTTCACAAAACTCAAAAAAGGCCAATTTCGGCCAATAGGAAGCGAGGGTTTCCTCACGTTCAACGTGGGGGCTTTATTTGTCTAGGCCTTTAAGTCTTTAGATGGTAATCCATATGAGTTTTTTTGTTTGCATTTAAATTTCGATTAAAGATTCTGGTTTTCTATTTGTCGAATAAATACCCTACGGATTGTACATTGCCATTGTGTGACTTAAAATTTAAAATTTTCTTGGAATTCTTTGATTGGCAAAAATATTTATATTTTTCTACATGTCTTTTTTTAAGCAATTTTCTACATGTCGATATCTAATAATTAATTAATGTTTAATTTTGTCATTTTTTTATTTACTTTTTTTCCACGGGTGACCTTTTTTGTTTTTTGGCCGATTGACTTTTTATTTTCTTCCACGGGTGACTAAAGAAATTATGTGATCAAAACTTGGAATTTATTACGCGATTTCTTACGTGTCGATGTATAACTAATAACTTCTAGTGATCATACAAAGTTCATCAAGGAATTTTCATAAATCATTAAGCATCCGATAAGATTGAGCGGGACTGGACAAAATTTGTAACAAAATTCGAACTTGAATAACAAATGTCAATGTTTAACCATCCAATGAGATCGGGCGAGTTCCGACAAAATATGAAGTCCAGGGTTAATTAATAGCGTGTCCAATTGAGTGAGGACGAAGTAAATTTATTTGTTTTTTTTTAGCTAAGAAAAGGTCGAAATTAGTATTAATGGTGAAATTGATTAACATCATATTTAATTGAATGCGAACTAATTCCAACCTAACTCAGATTTGTTAGCTGTTTTTTAATTTATTTATTTTGTATACGAAAAGAAATATATTTAGTAATAATTTGGTGGATATTTGAGTAAATTACATAAAGCTGGATTAAATTTGTGGATAATCAGTCAAAGTAGGCGTAATCCAGTGACTTTGAAAGAAGTTGATCAATATAATTGGATTGATTAGATGGAATCATGTGGATAATACGCCATATTAAGTATGATCCACAGTGACTTTGAAAGAATTTGATCAATATAATTGGATTGCATTAGATGAAATTATGTGGATAGTACGCCATATTAAGTATGATCCAATGATTTTAAGTATGATATGATGAAATTGAGTAAGTTGAGTAGCATCGGCTTAAATTTATTGATTATCAGTCAAAGTAAGCGTTATCTAATGACTGCGAGAGAAAATTGAATACAATTTGATTGAATTGAATGAAATTAGATGGGTAATCAATCATATTGGCTATGATTTGATGGAATAAAGTATAATCGAGTAAGATAAAACGATGAAACCATAAACGAAAAATATAAATGCAAATCCGAAAAATTACTGTGAAACTTGAACATGCGATGACGTGGGGTCGAACGAAGACTCCATAGTAGTATGAATAATCTTTGACCTTTTCTTTATGCATAAAATAATTTTTATTAAATGAGAAAGAAATTATACATGCGGGTATGTTGTACACAAAGAGTCAACTTAAACGATTTGGTTAAAGGAAGATGGGATAGTATGGTCTCATATTATAGCAGAGAGTGGTCATGGCTAACTGTCTGCTGCTTGGTTGCTAATCCATGCACCTCTTGGTTTCGCACTCGGTAATTGTGGTAGTGTGCCACGTGAAATTACTCTCATCTAGCATGTAATTTATGTTTTCATATCCGAGATATAGCAAGACGATCATTTATCAGTTTTGGTGAAGTTAACCAAATTGTTTGAGTATGTTTCAAAGCACACTTTAGTCTACTAGATCTCAGTCGCGGTCCTTGTCTCTATAACATGGTCCAGGATAAATTAAAAAAATTGGCTATCCAAATTGTGTGAGAATGTTTCGAAGCACACTTTAGTCTACTGGCTCTCAGTCGCCATCCCCGTCCCTATTAGCATGGTCCAGGCTAAATTAAAAAAATTAGCTATCCAAATTATGTGAGTATGTTTCGAAGCACATTTTAGTCTATTTATTGGCTCTCGGTCGCCGCTTCCTATTAGTATGTTTTCAAAACACACTTTATTCTATTTACCAAAGAGAACGAACTTAAAAAATTAAAATTCCCGTATGTTAATTAAAATATAAAATATAAGAATGTATTGCATTATATGCTCGTACCCTGAATATATTTTATGTCAAGTCCAATAAAAAGTAACCAAAACATTATAATAAAAAATTAAAATTCCCATATGTTAAATAAAATATAAAATATAAGAATGTATTGCATTATATGCTCGTACCCTGAATATATTTTATGTCAAGTCCGATAAAAAATAACCAAAATATTATAATAAAAAATTAAAATTCTCGTATGTCAAATAAAATATAAAATATAAAAATGTATTGCATTATATCCTGGTACCCTGGATATATTTTAGAGCGAAGGTCAAGGAGGAAAGGGGCGGCCACTGCCCGAATCCTTAAAAAGGGGCAACTATGTGCGAGTTACACTCGGTTTGAGTCAGTGAGTTAACTCTTCCCCTTTATCTCTAACCTGCCCTCCCCTGTATCTCGTTTTTCTACTCACCACTTCTAAATGCAGCGGCTCTAGTTCTTCAACTCTCTTTCTCGTCCTAATTCTTCCTAATCCAAAATCATCGCATGCTATCACCATTAAGATCATCGTCTTCTAATGATATCATGTAGTGATTGTTTCTGTTTCTTATTTAGTTATTTTTTGCTTCCTTGATTTTGAATCAGTTTGCATCAGCATCTCGGTGATTTTAAGTGGGTTTGAAGACGATTTCGCTTAGAGATTCATGATGGTTTTTTACGGTTTTAAATATGGTTTGAATTAGAACCACATGAAAACCCTAAAAATCCATTGTAGAAAACCCTTAATTAAAAGATAAAAAGCTAAAAGATTTGGGGTTTTTAATGTGTATCAATTTCTTTTCATCTGAACTTTCTCTTAAGTAAATTCTTTTCATCTCCTTTAGGCTAATTATGATTACATCCGTATTTGGTTGCATGACATTAATAATTTGATTTGCTCCAATGATTATTGCATGACAATAATAATTTGATTTGCTCCCGTGATTTTGATGAATATCATTATAGGATTCATTCAGATGCTATTAATTATAGATACTATTAATTTGATTCGTATTCTTGAACTCTATATGTGCTTGAGAGGAAAACAATGTTCAATTGATATTTTTCTCAGTCATAAGTTTGTGAACCTAGTCTTTAAAAGAATTGCTAGCATCTAATATCAATTACAATATGAATATACATCACAATTGGTAATTATTCTTGTATTTTCTTGTTTCGGCAGGCTTACGGGAGCCTGATCATCCGAGCTTGGTCGACTATCTTACTTTGGAATAATGTAAGTGTAAACCAACAATGCACCCAGCAAATTGTTGCATGTGTATGATGTCACATGATTCTTTTGATACTGATTGATACCTTTTCATATTTTTTTTGTTTCGTTATGGCATAAATTTCATGGGGAGGTAAAAAACACTTAGAGTACAAGGAAATCGGCAACATTAAAATATTAAAGTTGTTGTTAGTTGCAAATTTTTAAACTGCGTTGACTTGCTAGTTATTGGTTAAACTCATGAGAATTCATCATTGGCTCAAAGTCCCCAAGAAGCTTGCGTACATTTTCAATTTTTTTGGAGGCGAAGCTCAGATTGTATAGGTAGTTGTTATTTATATGTTTGAGTTTTGGTGATTGATAAGTTCTTTGTTGATCCATGGCTGCCTCTCCATCTACATTTGCTAGCCTATTTAATTGAGTATGAAGTTTCGACTTATGAATACCTGCGGTCTTTGCTCCGTTGTTATCAGATTGTGCTAAAGCCACAAGAGAAGGTAATTGCAAAGCTTGGTAAGTTTTACTATGCCTTCTTTGCACCACCCCCCACCCCATATCACGTATCAAAGTCACAAATTAATTTTCATTGTCATTTAGGGAGCAGCTTTCATTCTTCTCTTTTACGTCACTATCTTGGTTATTATTATTTCGATCAGACTCTAGCTTGTTTTCACTTGTAAACTATATGATCAACTTTGTCCAGTGAGTGTTGGTCATTGCTTCGCTGATGTTTGTTTTATCCTTCGTGTTTTTTGAGTCTCAAGACTCTTTAACCTGCTTATAATCGCTGCACTATAAGTAAACTTTCCCTTAGCACAGAAATGAGGTACTATCTGCTATGTTTTCTCTTAACATTTTCATTGTGCCACCGCTAGACATTACCTGGTAGATTTTACATCCACGTTATCTTTCCTTTGCTAAGTAGTACATTAGGGATTTAGAACCCTATAACATAGCGGGGATTCCATTACCTATCGGTTCAAGTTTTACATTTGAGATGATTTAGAATAGACTATACAAAATTTAATTTCACCGGTGTGGTTGTGCATGCTAATTTGACTTCCTTGGAAATTGCATCTTCTGTCAACCATGTCTTAAGTATCGTAGTACAAAAATATTTGATCACTTAGCATGGAATCCAGCTTTAGATTTTTGGTACACAATATGCAGCCAAAAAAACAAACTTCACAGCCGTAATGAGCTCTTCTTATTCATCATGAAAATCAATGATTAATCCTTCTTTGTAACATAATCTATGTTGTTTTTGATCTGTTTCATAAGGAATTCATGATTAAATTTTGTTCTTTTGATTGTTACAGAGGCTCCTTTGCTCTGGACTCCAAAGATCCCTCTGCTATATATTTTCTCCAAATGATGTGAGCGTCTACTGCTCCAAATAGGATTCCAAATTACATAAAATATTCAATCTATTAACATGTATGATCTTGCTTGTACTCAAATCAGGATTCCAAATTGTAGAAAACATTCAATTTGTTAACATGTCTAATCCTGTTTGTTCTCGTTGTGTTGCTCGTCTTTCAGACGGTCCTATAAAATAAATTGGGTAACTCTAATACAGTCATATAAATTTCAATGAGTACCTTATTTTTCATGGTACTATATATATATATATATATATATATATATATTATTTTTTTTGATAAACAAGGAACCTTTTCATTAATGGGATTTCAAGGTTACAATGAGTTTAAGATCGAAAATAAGAGAATACAAAGTAACAAAAACATATCGTAAGAGTACAATACCGAGAAATCCGACAAGAGAAAGAGAAGGATTACGGAGTAAGACAAATACAAGTATGAATAAGATCTGATTAAATCGGAAGAAGAATGGTTTTTCTCGGAATTAAATTTCAACCATTTAGTTTGTTTTTCTTCTTTAGAAAGAAATGCTCCAAAAGTAGGAGTGATTTGCTCAAATCTCTTATAACTAGTGATGAAGCTTCCGTCGTCAAAAAGACCACCTATGGAGATTCCGTCGCCGAATAAGTTGATGATGAAGATTCCGTCGCCAGAGACAACCAAGATGAAGATTTCGTCGTTGGAGAATAGATAAAACCACCAAAATGGTGAAGATAAGTAGAAAACATAATAAAAAACCAAACTAATCTACTAACTAACCTAGAAAGCAAGGAAAAATGAAGAAATCTGCTCAGATCTAGTCCAAAAATGGACTAGATCTGAGCAGAGAAGGGTTGTTTTTGATGGTTTTGTTGGAGAAGAAGAAAGAGTAAGAGAGAGGAGAGAGAAATTCAAAACGATATTTTTCCTTCCGGTACTATAATTATGATGGGTAACTCTCTTTGAGGGTAGTATGAATTTAACTAGGTACCCAAACCAGAGTAGTTAAGCTAACTCAACCAGGGAGGGTAGATTAGAGACAAACTGGTTTAGTTAACCAAAACATTATAAGATGGGTTTTTTCAATTCTAACATTTTCGTAATTTTAAGTTCTCATTCTTATTAGGTTTATATTACTCGTCGCTTTGATTTCTCATCCTCCGGCAACCCTAAAAATGAAAACGTATGCAGCGGCGCGAGATCTTTCTCAACTTCCCCCTTTCTGTGTTTTCTCGTTTCCCATTTCTCCCTTCGAATCAAATCTAAAAATGTTAAGGATCCAGTCACACATGATCCTATATTGTCTCAGTCAACTTAGACAAAGAAGTTTTCAAAAAAATCAGAAACAACTTCTCCTAGTCTATCTCCTTCTATCATTGTGAATAGTTAGATCTAGAATAGAGTTCCAAAACTTATTTGTAAGCTATAGTATTCATGTGTATATAAGAGAAGATAATCCTGTACAATTCAGCAAGGGAAAATACAGATTTTAAATCTTGTCTTGGTATCAGTCCAGTCGATCCATAAACCACGCAAACAAAGAAAAACACCCTTCTCATCAATGGCTGCTGAAACATCAACCTTACAGCAAGTCCATATCAACCATCTCATCAGTGCCAAATTAACAGACACCAACTATCTCCTTTGGGTAACCCAATTTAAGCCTCTTCTAAGGGGTTATAAAGTGATGGGTTTGATTGATGGTACTACTCCAAAGCCACCAAGAACCTTACCAAATTCAACTACAATCAATCCAGAATTCGTGAAGTATGAAGATCAGGATCAAATTTTGATGGGTTGGCTACTGTCTTCATTGACAGAAACTGCTTTGGGCAAATGTGTAGGATGCAAAACCTCCAAGGAAGTATGGGACAGACTTGAGAAGTGATATGCACCACAGACCAAAGCTCATAAGATGCATCTTCGGAAACAACTCCATAATCTCTCAAAAGGTAATATGACGATGCATGAATATTTTTCAAAGGCTAAAACTATTTTCGATGCTCTTGCTGCTTCAGGAAATGATATTACTGAGGAGGATATGTAAGAAGCAATCATGAATGGGTTGAATCAGACATATGACCCCATTGTAACATCCATGAGCACCACAATTGATATGGACATGGATACATTCTTTACGCATCTCTTGTACTTTGATATGCGCATGGAACAACAACTTGCATTACTCCAACAACCACTTGCTAATGTTGCTGCTTTCTCTTCTTCAACAACACCACCAAGGCCTGATCATCGGAGAAACAAGAATCAAGGATACAAACATAGCAACAACAGACTGCCACATCGTCCCAGAATTGATAACAATACAGTAACATGTCAACTTTGTGGGAAACGTGGTCATTTGGCTCTCAAGTGCTGGTACAGATTTGATAAGGATTTTGTACTTCGACAATCTAGACAACCGGCTGCGTTCATTGCCCTGCCTGGAGGTACATCATACAACAATTGGGTGACCGATACTGGAGCCACTCATCATCTTACTGCAGATCTGGAGAACCTAAACATCAAACACGAGTATGATGGCATTGAACAGGTTACTGTTGGAAATGGTAATGCCCTCCAGATAGCTAATGTTGGTCAGTCAACATTAACAGTAAACAATAGAACCTATAATCTCAATACCATATTCCATGTGCAATCCATAAAAGCAAATTTGTTATCTGTTTCACAATTCTGCAAAGACAACTCCGTGTATTTTGAGTTTCACTCTTCTTTTTTTGTTGTGAAGGATCTCAGCACGGGGACCATCCTGTTGCGCGGTAGGAATCGAAACGGCCTTTACAAGTTTGATGCTGCTAGAGAGATTAGTGATCCACCTTCAACATACATTGCAGAATCCTTTCCTCTTTGGCATCAACGTCTAGGCCATCCAATGCTTAGAACTGTTTTAAAAATTGTCAAGAATAATTCCTTACCGCTTTCAAATAAATCTTTAGACTTTTGTCATGCTTGTCACTTGAGTAAGAGTAGGAAACTTCCTTTTCCAAATAGCAAAACACTCTTTGATACTCCTTTAAGCTTAATCGTGTCTGATTTATGGGTGTCACCGTCACTGTCAAGAAATGGATTTCATTATTACTTATTACTTATGGATGCCTACTCCCATTACACATGGATTTATCCTTTGGTTAGAAAGTCTGATGCATTGCCAACCTTTGTTCATTTCAAGAAACAAATTGAGAACCTAACAGGTCACAAAATAAGAGTTTTTCAGTCAGATAACGGAGGTGAATATCGTAGGTTCACAGCCTTTTTAAATGAATCCGGTGTCATCCATCGATTCTCTTGTCCTCATACATCCTCTCAAAATGGATTGGCTGAAAGACGCCACCAACACATCGTTGAATCTGGTTTGTCATTACTATTTCATGCCTCTATGCCTAAGTCTTTCTGGTCAGATGCTTTTATGACCTCTTGTTATCTTATAAACAGACTACCAGCTTCACAGAGCCAGTCAAAAAGCCCCCTAGAACTGTTGTTCAACAAACGACCAGATTACTTCTTCTTGAAAGTGTTTGGCAGCCTTTGTTATCCATGTTTGCGTCCCTATAATAACAATAAACTAGAACCTAGGTCTTTACCTTGTGTTTTCATAGGTTACAGTGGAGCACATAAAGGCTATCTGTGTTTGCATCGCCCAAAAAATAGAATATATATCTCTCTGCATGTCAGATTTGTGGAGGATTCTTTTCCTTTCTCTGTGATGCAACGTGATGTACCTGTGAAAGAGAAAGCTTTGTCTCTTTATCCACATACAAAGGTATTAGATTCCCCCATTTTCTCTCAGTTACATTCTGCTTCCAATCTGACTGAGCAGCAAAATACTAATCCCATTATGGTCCAAGAAAATCCTATTTCTCAATCTACAGAAGCTGTACCAACAGTTCCAGCTATGTCATTGGAGGAAGATTTTGCAGACACTCAACAGTCACGTACTCCTTCTCTGGCTACGTCATCAAGTCATGTATCCACTGACTCTCAGCAACCACGTTCTACTACTGAAGTCGTTGAAACAAGATCTAACCCCTCACTAGCACCAGTGCATCCCATGGTAACGAGAGGGAAGGCTGGAATCACCAAACCGGTTAGTCAACTATGCTTGACAGCTACTAAGCATCCACTTCAAGTTAATCACGTAGTTGAGCCAACATGTTATACAGAAGCCAGTAAAGACCCTAAATGGCGAAAGTCTATGGACTTGGAGATTAATGCACAGATACGAAATGGTACTTGGACAAAGGTACCATATGAGGCTGGAATGAATGTTGTAGGCTCTAAATGGGTGTTTCGAGTGAAGTATAATCAGGATGGGACAATATCTCGCTACAAGTCATGTCTTGTAGCCAAAGGCTTTAATCAACAGGAAGGAGTTGATTATGGAGAAACATTCTCGCCTGTCATCAAACCGTGTACTATACGGTTGGTACTATCGATTGCGGTTCAAAATAATTGGCCTATGCGACAACTCGATGTTCAGAATGCATTCCTTCATAGAGTATTAACAGAGGAAGTGTTCATGAAGCAGCCACCAGGATATGTGGATCCTGAAAACCCTCTTCATGTCTGTAAGTTGCATAAGTCTATCAATGGCCTTAAGCAAGCTCCAAGAGCTTGGTTCTCTCGACTCAGCACTTATCTGATAGAGCTGGGGTTCACAGGTTCTATATCTGACTCCTCACTATTTATTAAAAAGGATTCTACTTTCACAATTTATGTGCTAATATATGTAGATGACATACTAGTCACAGGGTCTAATAGTGTTGTGTGTGATGAACTGATCACAAGCCTGAGCAAAGAATTTGCAATGAAGGATATGGGTTGCCTAAGTTATATTCTAGGGGTTGAAGTCTATCGACTGGGAAAGAATTTGGTCCTCAGTCACAGAAAGTACATTACAGACTTACTCTGTCGAACCAAACTAGATGGAGCTAAACCAGTCTGTACTCCTCTGGCAATACAAACAAGGCTTCGAAGAGAAGGTACTTCCAGGTTTTCTGATGTAACTCTTTATCGCAGTGTAATTGGCGTACTGCAATATCTACATCTTACTCGTCCAGATATCTCAGTTGCTGTTAACAAAGCGTGCCAATATATGCATGATCCATATGTCGAGCATTGGGAGTTAGTGAAGAGAATTTTGCGGTATCTGAAGCATACGGTGAACTATGGTCTATACATGAGGCCATCTAAAGATATGTCTCTACATGCCTATACAGACTCGGATTGGGCAAGCAGCCTTGACGACAGACGATCCACAAGTGGGTATGGTATTTATTTTGGAGGAAATCTCATATCTTGGAGTGCACGCAAACAGAAAACTGTTTCGAAGTCCTCAACGGAGGCTGAATATAGAGGCATTGCAATTGCGACCTCGGAGTTGATTTGGATTCAGTCACTCCTAAAAGAGTTAGGTATAACTACATCAGCACCATATTTGTGGTGTGATAACTTGGGGGCTACGTACTTAACGGAAAATCCAGTGTTCCATGCTCGCACAAAGCATATAGAGATAGACTATCACTTTGTTCGTGAAAGGGTGGCGAACAAACAACTCCATGTCATGTTTCTCTCTTCGAAAGACCAGCTTGCGGATATCTTTACAAAAGGCCTGGCTTCACCTCGGTATCAATTCATCAGGGACAAGTTAAACATTCAGCCACTCATGCTTAACTTTACGGGGAGTGTTAAGGATCCAGTCACACATGATACTATATTGTCTCAGTCAACTTAGACAAAGAAGTTTTCAAAAAAATCAGAAACAACTTCTCCTAGTCTATCTCCTTCTATAATTGTGGATAGTTAGATCTTGAATAGAGTTCCAAAACTTATTTGTAAGCTATAGTATTCATGTGTATATAAGAGAAGATAATCCTGTACAATTCAGCAAGGGAAAATACAGATTTTAAATCTTGTCTAAAAACACTGTCAACTTTTTAGATCGAGAAGAAAGTTCATCGACAAAGCTATCTACGAATAAAAAATGAAAACTCGAAGACCCGATCGAAGTAGAAGAAGATGGTGTTCTTTATCCACTGCAAATCAAACAAGAAAATGATATTCTGGTTTATAGTTTGTCCCTCTCTCTCTACTGTTCTTCAAGTTCCCTACAATTCTCAATAGATTTACATTTTATTGTTATTTTGTCTGTGTAGATTCATAAGGTTGTTGGAAGCTTTATCAACTGAAGAAGAAGAAGGGATGAAACCCTAACCTCCATATTCAAAATGGGTTCCTATTGTTCCTTCATGAAGTCATTTTTTTTTCCATCGGGTTCTGTTAATATAGGGTCAGTAATTCTTAAAACCCCATCTTTTACAAGCCCTAATTAAAATTTTGTTTCGCTGATTTGGGTTTTAGTGGTGTTAAAGGATGCAGAGCTTCCCCAGGTATTGGATGGATCAATTGATTATGATCAAATTACTCCTGAACTGGATCAAAGGGTATCTCCAATAATCCATGTGGAATACGAAGATGTCATTACCATCTCTTGTTCAAAAGGGCTATTGCTCTTTGTTGTCTTTTGAGGTTTTGATTCAAACTTTCCAGGGTGAGATTTTAATTGTTTATGCTACATTTTTGTCGGGCTTCAGTGGTATCACAATATGGTTGTAGTTTGGCTTGTTCTGTTAACACAAATACAACAATTGAATTAACTTTGATTTGTGTTAATTGTCTATTTATCTACATTTTTTGAATATATATTCTTTGCTAATTCGAGATATTTAAATAGCCGAATACCTCACTTTGTCAGGTTACCGCCTTTCCGTTGTTGTGGCTTGTATGTGTTCACAATTGTGCTCTCCAGAATACTACTCAGGATAAATGTATTTTCTTAGTTTGGTCTCATTCATATTCTTGCATTGTTCTAATTTCAACTGTTATTGGGCCGATCGACCGGAGGGCCCGAAGGGGGAGTCCCTTTTATGACCATTTTTTTGTAAAATGAAACCTCACATAAATTTGTAATTTGATAAAAAGATTTTGGTAGTGTGCACTTGATAATACCAAAATATCCCTCCCTTTTAGTCCAATTACTATAACTTCTTATGTATCCTATTTCTTTAGGGGTATAATTGGAAAGCAAATTTTAATATAACATATCTAAAAATCCGTGCCTTGAAATTTTACAAATTTTTATCTCGTTGGAAAGGTTATAAAAAATCTACGCAACGAGTACAAACAACAATATCAAATTTAGAGTTTTTACGAAAAATTCGTAGGTGTTTATCATTTTAGGCACAATTTTAGAAAATTAAGTGTATATCCATTATACAAACCACCACAAAAGATACATAATATTTTATGTAGCTATATTTTGGTTTATACATCAACTAATTTTTCATTGCAACTAATAAAACGATGTATTCACTCTGTTTCAAGAAAAGTGATATTTTTCACTTATGCCTCAGAAATAACATTCCGGCAAAAAATGATATATAACGCACTATGCAGTCAAGAGTGTTTCGTTTTTCTTCGGTCGGCCTTCCCCACCGTGGCAACGGTATTCTAGTATAGTTCTGAACGTGTTGTCTGGTCATGTTCACCACATTTATTTGATTTTTTATATATAGATTAAAATCTTACTATTAGAATTGATTTAGTTCTTCTTGATAATGCAGGGTACTTTTGAGGTGTTAAAAAAATCCCAAGCACAACAAGCTGAAACTAAAAGTTATTCTTGCTATATGAGCTTGAGAGCAGCAGCTAATTCAAGTGTACTTTGAAGGGGACTGAAGCTATTATCAACTCTATCAATGGTTCTTAGTGTTGTGCTAGGTGGACTACCACTCCTGTAAATAGTAGATTGTAAATTATGATACAAGTCTTTATCGTTTTCATGCTTATAGGTTTGTCATCAGGTTGTGTAACTTTATGGTCTATGTACTTGCCAAAACTGGTAATATTTTACGCGAAGTCCCAGGTTCTGGATGAATAATCCTCCTTGTGGCATTTTGCTTTGTTATTGGCGGCCGTGGTCAGTGTCCTAGTGATTTAACCAACTCTTAGATTAATATACTACTCTCTACTGTTACAATAAATAAATAAAATGGTTTGATGTTAAATTTTCTCATTTTATTTTCATTGTTACAAATTTTTTTTTTTTTTTTTGGGGATCGATATAGCTGTTCTTTAAATTCATATATCCGACTACAGAATTTCAAGGTTTAAGCCATGGCAGTACTAAATATCACCTGCAACTGTAAGTTATCAATTGGCCACGATAACATGTAGTCTGCCATCGTTGAAATAAATTCACGTGGCTTTAGGGTATAAACTATCCACGTTGAAAGCTCATCGTGTGTCCATAAGAAATTTATTGTCATGGTTTTAGTGATTCTGTGTGTACGTAAGGTACACAATAGCCACCATTGAAAAAGGACTGCGTGTCTTTAGAAAGTTTTTCGCCATGGTGATACAAGTTTAACGTAAATGTGGGTCATGAATTGGCCAGTAGGAAACAAATTTTGCGTGTCCTATTGATAACAAAGGCCAGGGTTAAAGAAAAATTTATGTGGCTTTAAGGTAAATTCTAGCCACGTTCAGATCTAATTGTGTGTCCATAAGGATCTTATGGCCATGGTGATAGTGAAAATGCTTAACTACAGAAAAAATAATGAGTACCATATAGACACGGTTATAGATGTATAGCCATGGTAAATCATATTTTATAGTCACTCAAAGTTTATGTAGCCATAAAGGTACCTCTTTGTCACGGCACCTGATGCCACATTTTTGGAGTGAAAAAAATCCATGACCAAAAGCCTATAGACACGGTGATCAAGTGTGGCCTATGTGAAGATTTGTACTAGTGGTTTGTGACTACTTTTTATCTTGCCTATCGGAGATTAAATCTCGAGCAAATCTTAAAGAAGATAGTATTCAATACGATATAATAAAGCAAGATCAGAACACGCAACTACATAGAAAATAGTTGGGTGTGGCTTCACAATCCCAATGAAGTCTTTAAGTCATTAACCTATAATGGTTTTAGAAAAACCTAGGTTAAAGGAGAATCGACTCTAGTACCAACTAGTATCACATAGGAGGTGTGGGGATTAGGTTTCCCAGTTGCTAGAGTTCTTCCTTATATAGTCTTCAAATCAGGGTTTGCAATCAATGTTACCTTGGTAACAAAGCATTCAATATTCACCGTTAGATGAAAACCTGATTAGATTCAAGCTAATATCTTTCAACCGTTAGATCGAACTTAGCTTGTTATACACAAATGAAATGTGCTTTCATTTAGATAAGGGTAACCATACCTAAACGTGTACACCTTGTTGACTCAACAATAGTTAACCGAAGTTAGCCATATGAACACTTTTTTATCAACCTTATTCATCTTGATCACAACACGTTCAAATGACTCAAATGAAACTAGTTTCTAGAGTTGTTCAATTATTCATAATCTCATAGAAGTATACAAGACACAATTGAAGCAAAATCGGTTTTGATTCACTCGAATCAAGTCATGAACATTATAGCCACGGTTTGCAAAAAATTGCATTCCTTATTATATAAATGTATTAGTTCATGAACAAACAGATTTTAGAACATCATTCACTTAGGTATGCAAACGGGTACGCATACCTTAGTGACCGGACTGGGTTTGGGTTTGCCAGTATGCGAACGGTTACGCATACCTTAGTACACTTCCAAATTCCAGTAGAAATTCACGGACCTAAACCTTATGCCAGTACGTGTACCGGTATGTGTACTTAGGTACCCGAAATTTCATAAACCATCAAGTACGCATACGGGTATGCATACTATGATTCCCGGACATGGATTACATATATGCAAGCACGCATACTATGTTCAAATCCAATTATTCTAAACTCTATTTCAATCATTGAAACTTTCTTAGAGGATGATAATAGTTGTTTTCACGAACTATTAGCATCAAAGCGATTTTCAAGTTATTGAAATAATCGATACGAAACATTCCCGATTTACATCAAATGATTGTCTCACACAAATCATGTAAGATGTTACTAGGCAATTTTCACATGATCATATTTTGACTTGCGTCAAGAATAAGATGAACTTGGTTAAAACGAAAGCTTACCAACACATATTTCGAGAAATATGTAAGCGAGTTAAACTCAGCTCGAAACATCAAATGTGTATAATCGCAAACTACATAGTAATACGACTTTTGTCTCAATATAGGAGATAGAGTAGAAAATAGACTTTCTGAGTGATAAATGAGTTTCAGTCTCCACATACCTTTTGTTGATGAAGTTCCACAAGATCTCCTTAGTAGTTCTTCGTCTTCAATCGATGAACGCCGTGAAGTCTAAAGCTTAACTACATAATCTATCCTAGTCCGAGACATCACTATAATTAGACTAGAAATCAAGACTTATAGTTTTGATCACTAACACTGACAAACAAACTTGATATAGCAACGCTTGCGAGTTCGACCGAGCAGTGCTCTAACATTAACGACTTGAAGACTTCATTTGGGATTCGTGAAGTCAGATCCAACTATTTTCTCTGTAGCTGCATATTCTGATCTTACTTGTTCTATCTTATTGAGTTTTATCTTCTATAAGATTTACTCGAGATTCATCTCCGATAGGTAAGATATAAAAAGTAATCACAACAGTTCTTTGTCTCAGACTCTTGTGATTCCGATGTAACTTATTCTGTTAATCAGTTAGGTTATCATGAGGTGACTAATATTTCTAGGCTGCTCTTCGGGAGTATAAGACCGGATTATTAGTTGAGTTTCATGTTCACATTGATTTATCTAAAGACGGAAACAAAACAAAAATAGACTTATTTATGGAGACATATTTGTTTATAAGTCATCGACTTTGGGTCGTGTTATTTCTTTTCCGCATTATATTTGTTTATATAATTGAAATATCACAGGTTGTGTGTAGTTCAATCACAGTTGATAAATCTGACCTTGTTTGTTGGATAAAACTTGATTGACACTCGGACATTGGTCTTTGGTACCATCTGAGTTATTCTCATGTCAATCAGTCTCACAGATTCCTATCTAGTTGATTTACTGATTGTATTGAGAAAGAGATAAAGCTCTTTGATATCTTTTTTGATTGAGTCTCACTTTTAAGTTGGTGCTCTTGGAATTATATTGAGTTTAGTCCATACAGATTTCCGAAAGAAATATTGGGTGTGGTTGTTATACCCCCGCATTTTCAATTGGTATCAGAGCAGGCAAACACGCTAAGACTTCATAAGTCCGTGTTTGTAGCAATCTGACTATATGGACAGAAGTGCTATCTCTGACAAAAGCATCACCAGGAATAAAAGTTATGTTCCTATGGAATCTATTAAAGACAAAGACTTGTCCGTCTCGCATATAGATGAACATCTTGTTCCCATGAAACAAGCAAATATTGATAAGTGTTATCCTTTTTATCTTACTGATGAGTCTGACTCTGAAGTAGAAAGGAAAGTAGCCAAAGAAAGTGTAGTAATTCTAAGACAAGATAAAATTCAGTCCACTGAAGTTATTGGGCTGAAACACAAAGTCAATGTACTTATTGGTATGGCTAATCGTGACTCTCAATTAAAGATTCTCCATGGAGAAAAAGCCGAAGTAAATTTGTCAATAAATTTACTCGAGGCCAGACTCAAGGAGAATGCTTTAGAAATTAAACATCTATTGAGTAAACCCTTTATTCAATACAAGGTTTGCTCTGAAGAGTCCATTATACCTATTGCCTCTGACAAAACTGAGATGTTAGAAAACGTGACTACTTCTAATCATGTTTCTATAACGAAATCAGTTTCAGATGCTAAAATGCAATCCCTTCCTATTGTTAAAGATGTGCTTATAACTTCCTATAATCAAGGAATTACTGCACCTCATGGAAGGAAGGAAACTTCTAACGATTGTGTTAAACCTTCTTTCTCTAATCTCTCTGGTGATCAGAAAGTGTGTTTCTATTGTGACACAAAGGGACATGTTCGACGAAAGTGTAAATTAAGGCTGGATGATAATCATATTGTTCGTCTCCAACACACTTTAGATTTAATACTCAAAGGTGTAACTGATATCTTTATGTCTAAACCAATCGGTTTTAGGACTCACCCTGTGAAACCTTCCAGGAGGATCAGTTCAATTTTCTCTTCTAATGTTCGGACCTGTAATAGGAGATTTAATGCATATCGGTCAAGGAAGGTTCAAAAGAATCCTTCTCAATCTGGGGTTCAGGATATTTTTCAAAGTGTGAAAAAGGTACCAGAAGAAGTCAATCACAATGGAGCTACGAAAGACAATCTGAATCTAATAATTGCAGGATATAAAGATCTTATTGACAGACTGTCAAATTCCACCAGAAAAACTTCCTCAAGTAAGGGATCTAACTTAGTCCCATACTTTGATGACAATAAGTTTTATTATGATTTTTTACACCAAAGAGGGAATCTTCCAAGAATAAGAGATAAAAAATGGTTTAAACATAAGCATAATCCATTTGATGGGAATAATGCTCATTCTTGTGTTAATTAATCACAAGGTTTAGAATCTTATTCATAAAAAATCATGTTGAGTAAGATATGTTATTGTTCAGGTATAACTCAGATGACTATCAGTTATAAGATGAGATAATATTGTCTCTTTTCAAATTCATATGGCTTGAGTATTGATACAGTCGACTTTGGAATGTGAGAAGACGATTAAAGGCTCTGCATAATTAGATTGATACAATAATTTTTGTGTTACTCTTGTGCTCTAAATCTTTCCTCTTCTCTGAAGAATGTAGATTTATTAAGCTAAGATATGTGAAAATTGTTTCACTTCACAAACTTTTGTGTATCTATTATTCCATGAAAATTGGTCATTACAGTATCTATATTGTGCTATGTAAAATCCATTTATAACCATTTAAAATCTCATGGGTTAAGTTTGATGTTCGTACGGGTACCCGTTTAATGCATGTCAAGAACCAACTCTAAAACCCTGGAAAATATATATTCCCTGTGAAACTGTTTATATATCTATCATATTGAGTTGATTTTTCTCACTCTAGGTTATTTTTATTATATCAAGAATGTCTTCTCCTTCTCGCACTTGCGATTTTATGGAAGGATTTCTTGATAAGGGTATCGGTTACGGATCCAAATGGAAGAAGAAAAGAACACTAGTAGAAGATGACATTGTCAAATCTCAAAAATATGAAGACTATCCTGATGTCTCATGCTATTATGCATATACTCATCAAGATGTAGAGCGTGATGAGATGGTTTCTGCTAAAGTTTTTCATGTTTTCTTAAATACCTTGAGGAAGCAAAACTACAGCTCGTTGATACTATGAAAGGTCTTGATGTGTTACGAACTGAGTTGAAAAAGGTTACTTCTGACTTTGTTCTCATGAAGACGCATGTTAAAGATCTTCTCAATGAGGATATCTTTTCCGAAGAAGCAGTAGATGATGTCAATCACAAACTCAAAGGTCTTAAAACTCATGAAGATTCCGAAAGTATTCTTTGAGTCTTTTAGTAGTTTTTGTTAAAATAATGTCTAGGAAACTTCTTATGAGAATTTATTCTTATGTTTAAGAAGGATAACTAGGGTTTGGTATAGCAATTATTGTGATTACACATAGCTATTTCCAACGTTTTTCATCTTACAATGTTTTTAGATTTATTTATTTAAATTCTAAGTTATTTGGAAGATGATCTTGCAGTATTTAATCTTATTGGTTTTATATATTGCAAATGTCTTATGAGATATATATGTGTTTACATTCGTGAACTGTGTTATTATCTCATATATGCTCAAAAGTTAAGTTTATTTGTCTTTATGCAAATACTGATAAAAGATAGAATGAACTTTTTGAGAAAATTCTGCAGTATTGATCTTTCCCTGATCCACTATTATGTGAAAGTACTGTATTTACTCTGTAAGTTTTCTTATGTTGAGTGTTTCTGGCTAAATTAATCAATAAGATCTTCTTGTGGTAAATTTACTCGAGTTTACTGGATACAAATCCATGTGATTTGTTAACGAGAAAAGATATCCTTCTTTTCTCGTAAAAGTAAGGTTACTCATGTTGTTCTCTTGGGAATGACATCAAATGGGGGAGAGTTCTTAAATGAACTTGTGCTTAATTGCCATATCTTTGTGGGGAGTGCAGTTGTGGAATTTGAAGGGGTTAACTTGTATCTTAATAAACTCCTTGGTGAATACACTAAGTTTCGATAACGTGAAATCATTGAAACAAAGTTGATATGTTTCCTTTTAGTCATGAATTATCTTTTGAGAATTCATTATAATCTCATAGTTTTCGTACCTTTGCCAATTTATATTGACAAAAAGAGGGAGAATTATTTGGTAGTTCACATTACATACATATGGTTTACGGATCATCATGTAAGGGGGAGTGGTTTTCATTATAAGATGGAAGTATTGACTAAGGGGGAGTGATACATATCACCGTATTATTATTTCAAAGTTGTGATGCAATTGGACTTTGATTCTATATAATAATATTATGACACTGAATAACAATGATTGAGAACTTTCGTTTTCGTATTGTTATTGCTGCGGATATTCAACAACAATGATGCTGACTTGAACACATCCAGAATCGATTGAGAACTTGAAGTAACAAATAATTAAGGGAAGTTGAAGAGCCAAGGAAATCAAGCATGATCGATCAGAAGTTACAAAGTTTATTTTGTAATCCATATGTATTGGTAGTTTTGTCACTAAAATTGACAAAGTGGGAGATTGTTAGAGCACTGCTAGGTTGAGCTCGCAAGCGTTGATATCTCAAGCTTGTTTGTCAAGTTTAGTTGATCAAAACTATATACTTGATTTCTAGTCTATTTATAGCTATGTCTCGGATTAGGATAGAGGTGTGTAGTTGAGCTTTGGACTTCACGACATTCACCAATTGAAGAAGAAGATCTACTGAAGAGCTTGGAGTAACTTCATCAACAAAAGGTATATGGAGACTAAAACTTATCCATCACTCAGAAGTCTATTCTATTCTATCTTCTAAAGAGACTAAGTCGTATAGCTTTACAGTATACACAATTTAAATTTCGAGCCGAGTTTATCTCGTTTATATATTTATCGAAATACGTGTTGGAAGCTTTTAGCTTTAGCTTAAACTTCATCATCTACTTGAAGAGTTTAGTTGTAGATAATTTATTTGTTGGAAACTAAATATTAAGTCAAGAAGATGATCATGTGAAAATTACCTTGAACATCTTACATGATTTGTGTGAGACAATCATTTGATGTTAACTTGGGAAGTTAACTTGAAAATTACTTGAAGCTAGTGGTATGCGTAAGATTACCATTGTTGTCTTCTAAGGATGTTTCAATAATTATATGAGAGTTTGGAACTACTACCAATGTATGGATATAACACAGGTTGTATTCTTTGTATGCTAACTGAAAAAGCGGGGGTCTAACAACCACATCCAATATTTCGTTTAGGTAATCTGTATAGACAAACTCCAATATAATTCCAAGAGAATCAACTAGACAGTCAGACTCAACCAATGGAAATATATCCAAGAGTTGTATCTCTGTTTCACAATGTAATCAGCAAATCAAACAGATAGAAATCCGCGAGCCTAATTATTATGTGAAACAACTTGAACGGTACCAAAGACCAATATTCAAGTGTCAATCAATTTATATCAATAACCAAAGGTTGGATTATCTAATTGATTGAAATACGTACAACCTGTGATATTTCAATTATATAAACAAATATAATGCGGAAAAGAAATAACATAGACACAATAAATTTTGTTAACGAGGAAACCGCAAATGCAGAAAACCCCCGGGACCTAGTCCAGATTTGAACACCACACTGTATTAAGCCACTACAGACACTAGCATACTACAAGTTAACTTCGGACTGGAATGTAGTTGAGCCCTAACCAATCTCACACTGATTAAGGTACAGTCGCGTTCCTTACGCCTCTGAATCCCAACAGAACTCAACGCACTTGATTCCCTTAGCTGATCTCACCCACAACTAAGAGTTGCTACGAACCAAAGTCGAAGACTTGATAAACCAATCTGTCTCACACAAAAAAGTCTATTGAATAGATAAATCTGTCTCCTACAGAAATACCTACGAGTTTTTGTTTCGTCTTTTGATAAATCAAGGTGAACAGGAACCAATTGATATACCGGACTTATATTCCCGAAGAACAACCTAGTAATATCAATCACCTCACAATAATCTTAATCGTATGGTAGCGAAACAAGATATTGTGGAATCACAAACGATGAGACGGAGATGTTTGTGACTACTTTTTATCTTGCCTATCGGAGATTAAATCTCGAGCAAATCTTGGAGAAGATAGTACTCAATACGATAAAATAAAGCAAGATCAGAACACGCAACTACATAGAAAATAGTTGGGTGTGGCTTCACATTACCAATGAAGTCTTTAATTCGTTAACCTATAAGGGTTTTAGAAAAACCTAGGTTAAAGGAGAATCGACTCTAGTACCAACTAGTATCACACAGGAGGTGTGGGGATCAGGTATCCCAGTTGCTAGAGTTCTCCCTTATATAGTCTTTAAATCAGGGTTTGCAATCAATGTTACTTTGGTAACAAAGCATTCAATATTCACCGTTAGATGAAAACCTGATTAGACTCAAGCTAATATCTTTCAACCATTAGATTGAACTTAGCTTGTTACACACAAATGAAAAGTGACTTCATTTAGATATGGGTAACCATACCTAAACGTGTACACCTTGTCTGCTCAACAATAGTTAACCAAAGTTATCCATATGAACACTTTCATATCAACCTTGTTCATCTCAATCACAACTAGTTCAAATGAAACTAGTTCTAGAGTTGTTCAATTGTTTATACAGAACTTTGGTATATTGGATTACGAAGTATAATGTCTACCCTTTGAACTTCGTAGATTCGACATAACATTACTGGGTAATTCTTTAATAGTTAGTGTGTTGGACTTTTGGGATGATTATATACCTTGAAAAGTATGTTTAACTATATGAGTTTTATAAAGTAGACTTGCGAAACTTGTTTCGTAGTTGAAAGGACTTAAGGGATCTATTCTAGGCCGATTCCTTACGCAAGGATCACTAATAGGACGGATCCCAAGGATCTCTAGTATGACCGATCCCTTAAGCAAGTATCTCTATTGGGATAAATCACAAGGATCTCTGGCAGGACCGATCCATTCACAAGGATCTTTAGCTAGACTGATCCTTATGTTAACCAATAAAACGTTATTTTGACTCGACTATTAACTTAGGATTCTGATATCTATCGGAAATAGGGTTCGCTTAATATGGAAAGTTCATAAATGTCGACAAAGTATTTGAACATGTGTTATACTCTTATTACTTAATGTTTAAATATTTTCCTTGATTCTCAAGGTGAGATCATGAACCGCAATATTCCATAATTTTGTTTTAATATTTGGAATTTATGTGCCATTCATATCCCAGAGGATAAGAACATCTCTGGTTGCTATATTAGTAAAGTTTATGTTTTGTGCTAGATAATATTTAGTTGTCATCCACGAAAGATTTTGGTATATTAGTTGGATTACAGTTGGAATATTACAAAACTGAAAATAGACATTTATTACATATCTTTAGTATTTTCGGATTTGGAAATTCCTTATTGTACAAACTATCTTAGTGATTATAAATAGTGTAGTTTGTCATTCTTACAAACTTATCTCTTGGACGGACTGATCTGACCGATTGTGCGGGAAACCAACTAGAGTATTCTTGTAATGCTCATTCGAGATGAGAGTATCCTAATTAGGTGAAATCTCTTATGTCTACTTGGTTTAAAGACTTTTGTGGGTTCAAAGAAGCACTAGTAGTTACATTGTGGGAAACTAGATCGTATTGTTTATATAGTTTTCGATTATTGATTTAATTGACTAACGGTATAGTTGAACCTTGATAGAACTAGTTTTTTTATTCTATGATCCTTCTCTTCTGAAATAAGGTCACTCGAACTAGTTTAAGGATTGACGATTAAAAATCTGATATTTTGATTCAAGGTCCGAAGATAGGACTTTTGATCATCCACTTTTAACAGACTCTGTTGTGTGTGTGATTGATCATTTGTGGAATCAAGTTGTTTGTGCAGGTACTTTAAAGACTGAAGATTGAAGACTAGAAGATTTCTTTTTGGTATACTGATCTTCGTGATAACTCGTGTACACTTGATTGACTGGGACCCGATAAGCTTTTTTAAAAAAAAAAATCTTGTATAGACCTTTTATAGCTTGTTGTATAGATCGACAACCTATCAATTAGGTTTTTTTTTTTTAAGATCACTTTGATAGTTTGTGAGCTAAGATTCATTATTTCGGTAATCTTAATTTTAGTTGATTTAACCGATCCAAAGGAGTTTATATTGATTAAACGAAAGAACTTTTGTAACTCAACTACATCTCTGATAACTTGTTGGGAGATTGGTAGAGCGATTACTGAAACAGATTAGTCCTTTACTGTTTCGGAATACGATCCAACGGATTTGGGTGATAGAAGTATTCACAGCAGGTGATGCGACTTAAGATAGTAAAATATATTTTTGAATTCATTTGCGTAGACTAGATTGGAAGTAGGTGCAAGGATACTGAAGGAACTAAGTAACTTGGAGTTAGTTTAATTGAAGTTTTAGGTAATCTTTGTATGGCGGCTTAATTATGAGAATATTCAAATCTGGACTAGGTCCCGGGGTTTTTCTACCTTGTATTTTTCCTCGTTAACAAAATATTGTTGTATTCCTCCACTTTATTGTTATAGTTATAATTAAAGTAATAGCACAGTGCTTTAATACAACACTTAGTTTGATCCCTATAGTTTGGTTCGGTTCAGACTTACTCTGATACCAAGTGTACACCTTACTGTTGTAATCTCCTTGACAGTGCTTGTCTGTATTAGATTACACAAGGTGCATCTTGTATAGGTTGATGATATCAAAAAGTTTGTGGATTACTTGGTACCTCGTCGTTTCAATTGGTATCAGAGTAGGCAAACACAATAAGATCAAACAATCTGTGTTTGGTGCGATCTAACCTATAAGACATAACGTATCACCAAGATTTATGATACTTGTCTGTAATGGATATGACATATAAAGATATTCTTGAATCTCTCCGTTCCAAAGAAATGTGGACTGTGGATGAATGCCTATTGTATCTCAAACTCACCGAAGAAGCTTCGGTTAAAACCAAAATAAAATATTTCTAAGTTTGATGAACTAGAAAAACAACTTTCTGACCTGTCAAATGAGATCAGTCTTTATGAACAAAAAAAAGATGAGTTTCTCACTAGAACTTCTAAGATTCGGGATGACAGTAACAAAGTTCAAGAAGAAGTTGATCTTTTTCTAAATGAGATAAATTGTTCAAATAATTGTTCCAAGCACTCTAACTCGGAAAAGAGTCAAGAACTTAATGAATATTTGATGAAATACACTTCAGAAAAGCTATTCACTCCTTGAAATAACGGGTCTGTAAAGATTGAGAAATCTGAAACAATTATCTCACGTTATTCAGAAAAACAAATACACAAATTTGATATTCAAATTTTGTGTATTCCTGCTTTAATATATATGTATGGAATCTGTATTGCTTTTGTAATAACCTACATCACTACAAGAAGTCGTTCAAACAAAAAGAAAAAATCACTAAAAGAATACTGCTATCAATGTTTCTAATTGCAGGTCATTCAATTGTCTCTAATATTTATGACCATGTTTCAACTATTAGTAATTGTATAAACTTTGTTGGGCTCATACCCATTTTGATATACCCATGGATCCGTAGATACTCTTATATACATACTATCTTACATGATTTGTGCCATTTTTTCCATAAAACTCAAACGATAAAGAATTTAAAGATAATATTTTTATGATATATTCCTTTTATAAGACTCTATTTTCCTACAAAAAATTTAGCTCAATTCAAGACGTGTAACACCACCATCTACCTCTTTGAAATTTAGCAGTTAAAAGTTAACGGTTGAAACTAAGATTGGTAGATGGTGAAGTTTTGTATTTAGGATCATGCTGATTTTTGACACAAATATAAAGTCTTATAAGAGCAACGTAGTATCAAAAGATTATCTTTAAATTCATTATTATTTGAGTTTTATGGGAAAAAAATGGCAGAAACCAAATGAGATAGTGTGCGTATAAGAATGTGCACTGATCCTCCCTTAAAGATAAAGGTAGTTAGGAAATTAGATAATTGATAATAACTTTCCATCTACAACAACCCAGTAATCATTCCTTATATTTTATTTAACTGCATTTTTTGCTAGGTAAATAGATTATACTGAAAATATTAGTTTAATAGAGATAGTTGGAGTAATTGGATATCAGTAAAGACTCGAAAACACGATATCACGAAGAAATTTATAGTAAGTAATTCCAGTTGAAAGATGAACCAGATACACGAAGATGTAAGTCCTTACCATTCTTAATGTTTCAGCACTCCACTCTATTTACTGTATAAACCTAATCCGTCCATATAATCTTTCATAATTATCATTTGGAAGTATCATATACACGATAAGTAAACATTCACGGATGCCCGACAGTTAAGACACTATTTGGTTAATTTGCTCATGCAGAATTAATGAAATTTGAAGTCACTGATAGATCCAGTTTTGGGACCGAATTCAGACCGGAATCACTTAGTTCTAGTTTTATTGGCACCCACTGACATTATTACATCTTTCAAAAGTACTTAATAGAATGGATAATGGTTGTTCTGTATCTGAATCTGTTAATTTTTACCGAATATCTGTAACAGATAATTTTCGACGGATAACATAAATTCTTTTTCATATTCTAATCCGTTAATATAACAGATATCCGAAAATTATATAACAAGAAGAAAAAAAACATCTACAATATGGTTGTGTGTGTTTAATCACTTTTTCTTTCGTGATTCCAAAATTGTAACAACAATATATTTTTGATGAATTCGTCATTTATTTATTTCTTTTCGAACAAAATCATCAACATACGTAAAAAAAAAAAAACTAGATAAATTTAACTAATAATAATAGTTTTATATGCATATATTTACAGAGGAAGGATCCAGTCACACTTTTACTCTCGCACTATCTCACACTTTGAACGTCATTTTTTCTTATAAAACCAAATAATAACGGATTCAAAGATAATATTTGGAAATATGTTCCTCTTACATGGCTATACGTTACTAAAAAAATTAAGCGCATCCGAAATACTAAACCTCATTATCTACTAATCTTCATTTCAATGGTTGAAAATTCGTTGATTTTCAACGACCGATTCAAAGTAATCCGAGAATGTACTCTTGGTACGCGTAAAGCTTTGTTAGAGAAACATATCACTTATATACTAGCTTCAAATCCATTATTGTTTGGTTTTTATAGGAAATACGACGTTCAAAGTGTGAGATGGTGTTAGAATAAAAGTATGACTGGATTTTCGCTCGTATGTACGTTAGAATAAAAGTGTGACTGGATTTCGCTCGTATGTACGTTATCGTATTTCAAAACTTTGAATCTTATATTCTAAATTTTCGGTTTGGACTCAAACGATTATCGAATATTCGATTGATAGTTACTATATTCTAAAATTTCAGTTCGGGCTCGAACAATTATTGAATAGATTGACGGTTACTTTATAGGTCCCATGCAAGATTTTTATAATCTTACGAGTCACGATTCGAGTCAAATTCTTACAAACCGAGTCGAATGAAAAAATATATATGGAGATTCGAACACATATTTTTATAATCGTACGAGTCACGATTCGAGTCAAATTACAAACCGAGTCGAGCAAAAAATTAGATATGGAGATTCGAACCCTACTGAGCTACGTCAATACTTTTGACAATTAGTTTTCTAAACTATCGCATACATTTCTGTTAATATGGGTTCATTCATACACAAACCTTATTTTTATGTTTAGGGATTGCTAATCTACAATTGGATTCTCAAAACTGAAAAACAATTCGCGCGACAATTCGCCTTTTCAGGACCTTGGTCTCTTGTAAGCAAGGTTTGAAAAACGGGTCACGACTCAGGTCACGGGAACTAGGCGTTACCGTTATAACGCGTTTTGACGGGTGTGAGCACGTTTTCGGCAAAAAACGCGTTATTTAGGGGGGAAAACGCGTCTTTTGTATGTTTTTTCAAAAAAAAAACGGGCGTTATAACAGTTGAATAGAAAATTAAAAAACATTATGATCTGAAATTCCTATCCAACGTTATAACGTGCGTGAAAACGTTATAACGCGTCTAAAAAACGTTGTGACTAAGTTTTTTTTCTTTTTTAATATTCCCTCCGTCCCTAAATAGATGACCTATTCATTTTTAAATTTTGTCTTACTAATAGATGACCTATATCATTAAAAAACGGGATATCTTTAAAACTATCATTTTAATTGATTATTGTTAGTATAAAAAATATATATAATTTGATAGTCATGTTAATATTACTTATGTAGGTGTATTAAAATGTTTTCACCATACAAATTACGAAAGTTTGATAATATTCGTGACGGTCAGTTATAGCCACTTAAATTCTGTCGGCAGCAATTATGCAATACATGCAGAAGTAATGTGAAGAAAGAATCAAACAATCATCAATCCAATTTAAGAAAATCCATAACCTAGCTAGGTAGACTTGTCCCTTTATTTTATCTCATTTTAAGTTTTAACAAAGAAGTGGACTTGGTTCACTTGAAGATTCAGGTTGATCCAATTGGGGGAGGCAACTTAATTAAGTTTTAACAAAGTCGATTCTTCTGTTGGACATTTTTTCTATGCCAATGATATTCCCTTCAATGTGGCTAATTCATCTTAGTACCACGAGGCATCTAATGCAGTTGCGAATTTCGGCCAATCCTATAGAATTCTATCATCTTATAAGTTGTCAAATCCCATATTAACTTCAGAAAAACAAAGGATTGAAAAGTATGTGGTGTCTGTCCAACGACATTATTGGAGAGAATATGGTTGTACACTCATGTCTGATGGTTGGAAAAACAAAAGCAACCATACAGTTGTAAATTTTCTAGTTTACAGTGGTAGTGGAATTACTTTTTTGAAAAGTGCCGACATAGAATATAATCGATTGACAACGGAGTATTTAATTACTTTGTTCAATCCCGTTATAGATGATATCGGTTTGAAAGAATCCACACCAAACTACGCAATCGTTTATTTTCATCGAGAATAAATGATCTGGTGTATATATGTTCAGTACAATTTGAAGTTGGAGCAACAAAGAATTAAAGGTAAAGCAAGGTGACATAACGTTGATGTTCACGACGTTCATAGTCATTTGAGGGATAACAATATGCTTGACTGGATAGCGGGGGAAGACGAAACACCACTTTTACTTCAAGAAGAACAATGGTTAAATATGCTGGAAGAGGAAGCCGTTAATAATCCAGAGCATGTCCCTCTACCATACAACTGGCATGATCCCGAAGTTGAGATCTCATACGAAAGTTTACCGGTGAGTGACTTTGTTTATGACTTTGGTAATCTTTCATTTGGAGATAATACACAAGGTTATGAGAATGCGAATCCTACATATGATTCTCATTACACTACCGATTGCTCTGACCATGGTGTCCAACATATGAACGAAGGATATAATTCTAATATTGATAACAATATTGAAGTAGGTAACAATGATGATGAAAATGAAGGAGGTTATGATGATGATAATACTTATGCGAACGAATTGAGCCAGTATCCCCACGACGATGACTATAATGAGGAAAGGAACCGCCGAGAAAATGAAAAATACATGAATAGATCGAAAAAGGGTGGTGGTCGTAGTTGGTTCGCGTAACTTTTTAAATGATGAAACACTAGTTTAATAATCTTATGTTTTTTAAATTTGAAGTTTTTAATCATGTAGTTTACTTTTCCTATATTATTTAAAATTTTTAATTCTAAGTTTTAAGCTTTCAATCCAGAGAATGAAAAAAAACTCAAAAAAAATGGTAAGAAAGTTATTACACGATTGCAACGTGCGTGATAACGGGAAAACAGTTCTAAAAAACACACGTTGAAATGTTATTTAGAAGAAAAAAACATTCGAATTAATTTTAGAAAAACGGTTATAACGTGTGTGAAAACTGAAAAGCGGTCCTAAAAAACTGCCGTTATTTCCTATTTATCGGCATTATAAAGGCACGGGGTTCGAGGACCCTCACGGCCACGGTATATGGGTGTGACCGTTTTAACGGCCGTTTTTCCGTTAAAAACGGGTGTTTTTCAAACCTTGCTTGTAAGGCTTGCCCGTGAGATTTTGTTTGGTTAAAGATTGGAACCGGACTTAAATAATAGGTTCCGGTTCCCCACCTTACTCCTGTGTTTACCTCCACCGAAGACCGGAAAACTTGAGAACAAAAATGGCGAAATCCCTCTCATTATCTCATGTTTCTCTACTAATTCTTCGACCCAAACCAAGAATTTTTTCAGCAAAACTCCCCGTATTACCTACTTCAAGATTAATCCTTCTCAATAGAACTATTTCATTATCCTCTTCCCTTTCGTTCTCTACAACTGCAACTCCGTATCCACTTCAATATGACCTCATTATATCTCGACCATCTCCTGACTCCCTTCCTCCACCTCGACGTAGAAAATCTCTTGGGCCCATTTCAGCAACCCCCGGTGACTCAGAATCATCCTCTGAAACAACTCCTCTGGATAATTGGGTTAACAAGAAAATGTCATCACTTGATAAATCAAAGAGAAAGTATTATAATAAGAGGAGACAAAGAATGTATGGGTCTGATGAATCAGATGATGATGGAAAAGTTGAAGAAGATAAATATATTGAATTGAAACAAGAAGTAGTTGAGTTTCCAAGTCTACATAAAAGAGAAGAAGAGTTGTATTTTTATGATGCTTTTGCTTATCCATGGGAGAAAGATAAACATTATAAAATGGTTTATCAATTAGAAAAGAAGTATTTTCCTGATCAATGTTTAGATAAAGCATTTGTTCAACCAGGACAAGTGAAACCAAAAGGAAAAGCAAAGGGATTGAGTCATAAGGATGATAAGAGTAAGGGGAGTGGAGAAAGTGATAAAGGTATGGTTTTCTTTGACGAGGAAGAAAGGAATAAGGAAAACAAAGACATGTTGAAATTACCAGGCAATGGTATTGTTAAAGATGTTTCAGAGAAGAAAGTTGGGGAGTTCTTTAAGTGTTTGAAGAAAGTACCAAGTGAAGGTGGTGGTGAAATTGCATCTGTGGGGCCATATTTGTTGACCAGGAAGACGGAATTACCACCGAGATTTGACGGTCCTTATGGGACTGTTGTTCTAGTGAACAAACCCAAAGGTTCGAATCTTGTTTGTCATGTGTTTTTAGTGTTTTTATTTTGCGGAATGTGATAACCAGTAGGTAACATACATCCAACATTACCAGTTACCACCTACTACCTTAGGTTTGGTTATCCGATATAGTATTGCATCTTTGGTTTAGTTTTTTATGAGCATTGACAGTATAGAATTCAATATGAGAAATTACAAAACAAGCATGCTCTACAGTAAAATATGTGCACAGTTTCTGCATCTTTTCAGTGTCATGCTTGATTACTTACTAGATTTGGATTAGCTGGTACTTGGACACTTAAAATACTTGGTTGAATGTGATGTTGATGTTCTTGGGGCAGGATGGACCTCGTTTACTGTGTGTGGAAAGCTACGTCGCTTGGTCAAAGTGCAAAAGGTGTTGTCTCAGACTGAATTTCATGCTTATTTATGCTTTGTTTCGTAACTAAATTTGAATTGCAGGTTGGGCATGCTGGGACTCTTGATCCTATGGCTACTGGTCTACTGATAGTTTGTGTTGGAAAAGCTACTAAGGTGGTGGACAGGTATGCTTTTTCCTTGTTGCTTAACTTATCAGTTTGATTTCATGTTCATTGGTGAAGTTAGAAATCACTAATTCTATGTTTGTTTGCTCGCAGCTATCAAGGTATGGTAAAGGGTTATAGTGGAGTTTTCCGATTAGGTGAGGCTACTTCGACTTGGGATGCCGATTCACCGGTCTGTTTATTACTTCCAACTAACGATCACCACACCCTATATTAATGTAATGTGCAATTGATATTTTTTCCCTAAGCTAGTTGACCTATGGTAAGATAAGCGTGTAGCCTGCTTTATGTTTTGATAGACCATTGTAGATCATTGACAACCCTTAAGGAAAACGACAAAGCAAAACATAAAGCAACATACTTAATATTGCCCTACGCAGGTCGAGTTCAAAATGGAAAACTGCTCTTCTGGAAATAAACTTGATCAGACTTGCTTTGTATAAGATTTACATGCTTAAGGAAAATGACAAAGCAAAACATAAAGCAACATACTTAATTTTTCCCTACGCTGGTCGAGTTCAAAATGGAAAATTGCTCTTCTGGAAATAAACTTGATCAGACTTGCTTTGTATAAGATTTACATGCTTATTTTGTAGTAACGAACTACTTGCTCTTTTCTTTTGTTTTGATCAATTGTCAATTGTCTTTTATTGATATTACAGGGTAAATAGAAAACAACAATTACTTCATCAATAAATATTCTGCATAATCTTTTCTGATGCAAACACATTGGGATTTAAGCATAATATTGTTTAAGTCTGTTGTAGTTGCACGTGGTGAGGTCCTTTATTTGTCTGAAGTTGTCATAGAGTCGTCAATCATTGTGCCTGTAAAATCTACATATTTACATACCACATATACCTATATACTTGTATAGGTCATTCAACGTGAGCCATGGGAACACATTAAAGATGCTGAAATAAAAAAGATTGCTGCGTCATTTTGTGGGGAGATTTGGCAAGTTCCACCAATGTTTTCTGCCATTAAAGTAAGCATTCCTGCTGTATATTTTATTTTTTGATGCGACCTGACTTAGATTTATGCTTCATAAAAGTATTTGTGCGTGTTTCTAATGGATTTCTTCATGTATGGGTAGGTTGGAGGTGAAAAGATGTATGATAAAGCAAGACGAGGAGAAACTGTTGAGCTTGCACCCAGACGGATCTCTATATTCCAGTTTGACATAGAACGGAGCTTAAGTGACAGGTTAGTGGAAAACATGTGGGTTGATTGATTCACTGAAGGAAATCTTGTGAATGTCTATATCATTGGACTTTTTTTCTCTCCTTAGCCTTCTTTTAGACGAATATCCTGTATTTTGCAGACAAAATTTGGTATTTCGGGTTACCTGCTCAAAAGGAACATATATCCGGTCTCTCTGTGCAGATCTTGGAAAGGCTCTTGGGAGGTACAACATTTTCTGACAGCTGCTATTTATCAACTATGTTAATTTCTCTGTGATGCTTAGCTTAACGCTGAATCCTTAATTGTCTGTCCAGTTGCGCTCATTTAACTGCTCTCCGAAGAGACTCAATTGGTAATACTTTTTCCTTCTCATTTATTATTTGCATATGCTCACAGCAATTGGATGAACAGTTTTTTAAGTTGTTTCCTTATCATTTATTATTTGCATATGCTCACAGCAATTGGATGAACAGTTTTTTAAGTTGTTTTTCCTTGCAGGAGAATATTCAGCAGATGACGCTTGGGATTTTCCAGAACTTGAACAAGCAATAACCAAATCCTATTTTTAAGAATACATGAACAGTTTTTTCTTGCATGGACATTTTTGTTTTGCATTTACCAATCAGCTTTTAGATTCACTTAGATTTCAGGCGATTATCTTGTTCCGCCAACCTGAAAAAGTGGACAACATCGGAGGTCTATGTGTGCCATTAAGAACCGTTTGTATATGCTTTTGCAGAAAGAAAATCGAAAATATCAACTCAAAAATTAATAAAATACTGATTAGGAACTCAATCTATAAATATGGGGGAATATACTAGTTCTCTCGGTTTCTTGAACAGCCTATGGCAAATTAGTTGACAACTGCAGCAACAATTGTACAGAGGCAGACTCTATGCTGGCAATGTGTTTTTTGCCGTCATCTTCACTGTCATGCGCTCCTTAAATGAATGTGGAATTGGGCGGATCAATCCCCATTTTCTTGTAATAAGCTTTATCTGCAGCTGCAAATCTGTCTTGGAAAATGGACCATTCTTGTCTACACCTTTCTCTAACCTGGCAAAACATAGATTTAAACACTCAATATCGCAATGTAAGGACTGTGTTAGATGGAAGAACAATCTATCCGAGCGGGTCCTAATGCATTCTAGTCAAATTGACAAATTCAGGTGGGTTACGGCTCCAAATTAGTCATGGTTACGTCTTGGTTATCGGATGACTCCGTGCATTCTATTGAATATAATGACAATCTCTTTGTAAGCTAATTAAGATAGAATTGGAAAGGGAGACTCAATACATACCCCTTCCCATGGTTGCTTCCCATTTTGTGCCACCCCCTGCCGAAGAAACAAGCAACACCATATCATGTTTAACGTAATAAATTATACAAAAGGAATCACGCCTTAATAGATTTCATCTTTAATCTGAATGGTTAATCTGAATTTGGAGCTGTAAAACTCTAAAAAGGACCTTGCATGGTTAATCTGAATTCTGAAAGGTAGTTTCCTATTACCTGGTTCCCGAGTGAAGGAACAGTTTGATGAACAATCCACTGAGCGTCCACAACCCCTATTTTCTCATGAGCAGTCTGTTTTGCCAAATCATAGCTTGAATTCAGTGGAAAGAATAACAGAGCTGATAATTCAAGAACAGAAACCAATAACATTAGAGGCAGAGGATCCCCAACCTCAACACACTTCCTGAGAGCAAAGTCAAGACCCCATCCATGAACCAAGTCATTCTGCATTCACATAAAAATTAGGCCTTAATGTGTAGATTAATAGGAAAGGAACAGATAAGCAGCATGTGAAGCAACTCTGTACCTGAATCATATGCCACACACATCGCCATGCATTTCGGGAAAATACAGGTGCCATGATCTCAACAAAACTGCGCATTAAAAGGCAACTCATAAGATATACTTGATTCCAATAGAAGAATAAGAAAATCGAAATAATGGGCATACGCTGCACATGGTGGCAAATGGGGGTCGATGCACCAGCCTGGTTTCTCCTCCGTGTCTCTAATGAAAGGACAAATAAATGAAGCGCTAATCAGATAACCTCGTATTGATGCAATAGACGAATTTAGAGTTGAAAAGAGGCTTTCCATAGTTCATACTTGTGGACTTCAAGGTCACCTCTTCTCTTTGTCATCTGCCATGTGGTTCCTCTATTTGGATCCAAACCAGGTTGTGAAATTTCCAAACCATGCTTTCTCACCAATTTAAGGTATCTACAAATAGTGAGATGGTATAATTAGTAATTTTTTTCAATGCAGAAAGAATGCCAAAATCATTACATTTTCGGAGTCCCACAAACTCACTCTTCAGCATCAAAATGCTCCACCCCAAGGTCTTCATCCCATATAAATATGTAATCATATGCTGCAACCACATCAGGATGCAAAAACCTTTTGGCATACCACCTGAGACAAAATTGTAGATACTTTAGGTGAATGAAAAGAGATGCGACTTGAAGAAGTGTTAGCATAAGTGTGAGAGAGTAAGTTTAGTTGTATGGCAAGTTTCTCACCATTTAGTTTGCTTCAACACACTCACATGGATTGCTTGCTTTGACCACTCAAGGTCATCCCATTCACTCGTCCGGCCATCATAGTGAAATAGCAAGATAGTAAAGTTCCCTGAAAACTGTAGGACGATGACATACAATAACCTATTAGAATCTCAAGCAATTGTAATGTAAGAATACTGTGTCAACTAACCTTTTTAACTGCTGCATCTATGTTACTTTTCTGACCAAGACCAACTGTGAAGGTTACGAGATACTTTGGCTTCATAGTAAGGTCCTGCAGTACCAATTTGATCAACTAAAATATACAAAAGAAGTAACTCAAGTTTCAAAGTAAAAAAATTATGGAAATTTTCTAAGCACCTTTGTTAAAAGGGCAGTAACAAGACAAGTTAGAGTTTCAATATTCTGTATCTAAAATTTAATATCCAATTTGAAACACAGGAATTTATTTTCACTTTCATTTTTGTTTATCGGTAAAATATGACGTAAACGTGTTTCAACCTCAGGCATAGTATTACCACCCAACTAGAGAGGCATCTATGACACGCCGGAACTTCTGTATAGTGATTATTACAAATCTGTATCCCATACAAACTCAGGGGTCTAAAAATTATGTGAATAATGAAAAGGAACTGCAGTTATGCTTTTCCACAACCTACGAATATTAAGTCCAGGCATTGCTTTAAATATACTTTTTGTCTGTTCACATTTAAAAGCAGTAGTAACACCATATAATGGTTAAAAGCACGCACCTCACTGGGCTTGCCCCATAACCTACGAGCGTAAAAGTCTGATTCTGCTACAACAATACCTGGAGGTAATCTTTCTGCACCTCGCGGATTTGAAGAAACCCATATCTGCATCAAATGAAGATGCATCTATCAAATCATAACGGAAGCAATAAAGAGACCAGTCAAGAAATATGAGGATAAAAGAAGCGATAACGTACACAAACTTGAATCAAATATCTGAACAGTGGTTATACCTTTGAAGTATCATTAGGAGTTTGAACTTGAGTTAAGCTACTTTCATTGTGGCCCGTCATACTAGACCAAGCATGGTGCAACAGCTGCTCAGTGGAAATACTGGAATTTGTATCTTCCACTAGATGGGATGTAATGTTAAGCTGTCATCATGAAACACAATTGAGAAAAACTGTCCAGTTAGCTAAAACTTGAAATATAAGGTTTATATGTAACAAATGACATTAGAACCAGATATAAAGTGCGTTTACCCTATATAAAGAAGCTGGAAAAGATACTCCTAGCAAGAAGCCAAACACAACTCCGACAAAAGTTGTTACAAATAACCTCATGCTTTCGTTTGATTTTCTTAATATGCCACTGCAATCAAAGATTGAGAAACATACTTACAAAATTGACAACATGCTTGTGTTACCAAGGAAAGGAAAATGATCAGCACAACACAAACATTAAAAGACTCTCTCTACGAAGAGGTGGTTGAGAACCTGCGACCAATAGCTCCAATTTTACTCATGCCGATCTACTGACCAATTGTCACAATAAAGAAATCTGCAATATGAGAACCAAGAGCTGCTCCGCATCCCTTACCAAATTTCACAAGCACCAATTACTTCAGAAACGAATTCGATGTAATCTCATAAATGCTTAATGTAATAAAAAGCCAACAAGACCTAAAGCAATAAAATCACTGTAAGCACATTATGTTCAGTAGCAAAATGACACTAACCCACTCCAAAAGAAAAAAAGTTTGAACAAATTTAATCAAAAATAGCTCATTCACCAAAAACATTGACAATGTTGTTCCGCGATTATAATTACATCAACATCCATACATAACTATTGCATTCAAAGAAACTTCTCCCTTCACAATAGTTTTTCCTACCGGGGACAGACTCAGGGTGATTTCAATAAACGGATGCACGAGCTGAAGTTTCCATAACCGCCTTGCCGGAGTTAAGTCTTAAAAAGACAAATAGAGACTAGTAGTAATAGCTTAATTTGATCCATGCTTTATGTTCAGAAAAGATCCTACTTATACCAATGAAAAAGACAAATTACAGTTGTTTTCAGAACTGTTTTGGTAATCCTGTTTGCAATAATCTCTAAATTTCTGGTAACCAAACATTGACATATTCGACAAACAAGAAAAGGAAAAGGAAAAAAAGAAGAACAACAAACCCAAGTTCTAATTTCCATTAAAAATACATGGTTCAATCAGATTTTCCATGCCGATTCACATACACACATATTAGAGATATATATAGTCTTGTAATGAAACAAATAAAATCAAACCTAACGAAAGAAAAAACCATAAAAACTCACCTGTGATCAACTGATAAAAATATCAACGAAGAAATTGATAATGAAACCCTTAAAAAGGGTTACCAGAGATGGGTTTCAAGAAACTGAAAAAAAAAACGTGGTTTTTCTCTCAATCAGTCTCTCTTACACCTTATGAACTACGTGAGAGTAATTTCCGAATCTCTGTAAAACGTTATTTCTCTAGTGAGAGAAGAAGTCGGAGAAATAACGTTTCTTCTATTTATCCTGTTATGTGATTTTGATTTTTCTCGTGAGCAGGGGATGATGCTGATGATGAAGAAGAAGTTGGTCATGGTATTTGAATGAAACCAAATTTGTTTTATCGGAGAAAACTAACTGTTACGTATCGTTCCGTTTTATCGGGCATAATACGAGGAAAATAAGGAAAATATTCGTCATCCGTAGATAAAATTCTCAATTTTAGAATTCAACGGTATACTATTAATTCAAGAGAAGGACATTCTTGTGGGACTCACATGTTTTAGAGTCGGAAGGAAGGAGAAGACGGAGAAGAATAAAGAATGATCCCAAATTTGAAAAATCATCCGCTTCCCTATATGTTACAAAGATTAATCTATTACAAAATCCTTTAAATGGAAAAAGATCATAAATTAAATAGTAAATACAGTACAAAAGATTTACAAGATCATTTTTATCAAAAACATTAGAATCTATGCTAGATTTATGAACTTTTTGTCGCAGGTTATCTGACATATGCTGTAACTTTTTAATCCTTGCTTCCTTTGCAATGTAGTCCGCTGCTGAGTTATTCTTCCTCTTAATTATTTCACTTTAGCTTGAGGTAGATCGCCCATGATTGTCCTTATTTCTTGCAAGGTATTTTCCGCTGACCACGAAGAATCTGTGCTTACCTTGTTTAGAATGTCTGCCAACGCTTTGCAGTCAGTTACTATGAAGACGCTTGATAAAATATTTTCTTTTAACCACGTAACAGCCTTTAATAAGGATTTTGCTTCTGCGTGGAAAGTTGACGTTGCCCACTCTGAACCCGCAGATAGGTGCATGAAAGTCTTTTCATCAGCTGAATATAGAATGAAAGCATATCCCATCGACAAATCCTCTTTCTTAAAGGAAGCGTCAATGAAGATTATCCAATCTGAATTTAGATTGGACCAAGAGTAATTGGTTGAGGTTTTCTTTTGAGTTTTCATATTACTTTGAAGGGTATTTGACGGGGAAGAATGTAAGAAACTATTGATTTGCCCTATTAAATTGATTGGGTCTGGGATTATTTTCTCAAAAACTACTGAGCATCTATATTTCCAGATGAACCAAAGCATGGTAGAAATTTTTACCTGAAAATGGCTCAAGTTAGTTTCCGTAATCCACCATTTAATCCAGGAAATAAATGTGCTGGGAATGTAACTTGAGATTATATTATTTAGGGAGAGACCAAACCAAACGGCTCTTGCAAACAGGCACTCAAAGAAGAGATGAAATTCTGTTTCTTGCGCTTGATTATTACATAACTGGCAAATCGGGTCGATGTCCTTATTATGAGCACCTAGTCTAGCAGATGTTGGAAGTACTTTTTGTGATAGTTTTCAGATGAAAAGTCTTATTCTTGGAATTGCTTGAATTCTCCAAATCTTATTCCATGGGAAATCTATGCAGTCATTATTGTCTTGATCCTGATTGGCTAGAAAGTTATAAACATTTTTTGCCATGAATTTTCCCGAGTGATGGTGCCTCCATCTAATGATGTCTTGCTCTTGTTTCCTTGGATTAATAGCTTGGATTTTTCCCCTATCCTCTGGGTAAAAGAATTGGTTTAGCTTTTCTTGATCCCACTTATTCTGATCTGTTATTAGCTCTTGAACTCTTGTTGGTGTCTGATCTTGAGGGTTGGGGACTTTATGGATTATATATGCGTTAGGAACCCATCTATCTTCCCAAATTTTCACCAAAGCTCCGTTTTTGACTTGCCAAACAAAATTACCTTTTATTAGCTCTAAACCTTTTTGTATGCTGGTCCAAATCCAAGACAGATTCGATGTTTTGGACTTTTCTAGAGGGTGCGAGTTTGGGAAATATTTTTCTTTTAGGAGCTTGACCCATAATTGTTCTTGTTCGGTTACCAATCTATTGGCAAGTTTAGTGAAAAGAGCTAAATTGAAATGATGGGGGTTTTTAATTCCTAAACCACCTTGGGATATGGGCTTGCATATACTTTTCCAAGCTTTTATAAATCCTCCTTTTCTTTTTTGCCCATCTTTTTTCCACCAGAAATTTCTCTGAATCCTGTCGAGTTGATCAAGAGTTTCTTTTGGCAGTGCAAGAACTTGCATTTGATAAGTTGGGTATGATTGAAGGATAGATTTTATCAAGACAGTCCTACCCGCTTGAGACAATAGTTTTGATTTCCAACCTTGTAAGGTAGAATAATATCGCTGTAGAAGAGGCTCAAAATTGGCTTTTCGATTCTTATCAAAGAAAAGCGGGGTACCCAGGTATCTATCGTTTTTGGTCATCAACGAGACTTTTAAGATTTTTGCTATAATCGTTCCATGTTTCGGATGTATTCGTGGGCTGAAGTAGACGCTGGATTTTTGAAGATTAACCATTTGGCCTGTGATGTTCCCAAATAATTGTAAGATTTCCAAAAGACTTTTCGCTTCCCCCAGATACGCTTTTGTAAATAAAAAGCAGTCATCCGCGAAGAAAAGGTGGGATATATTGGGAGCATTTTTGTTGATTTGAAATCCAGTGATTCTCTTGTCTTCAATAGCTTTTTCGAGGAGTCTAGATAGAATTTCCATGCATATTAGCAAAAGGTACGGTGATAATGGATCACCTTGTCTTAAACCTCTCGAAGTGTTGAAAGTGGGTCCCGGGGAACCGTTTAGAAGAATTGAAAAAGAGGCTGTCGATATGCATTGCAGAATGAGTTTTGTCCAGATTTCCGAGAAGCCAAAAGCTAAGAGGACTTTCTCAATATAAGTCCATTCAACCCTATCAAAAGCTTTTGCTAGGTCTAGTTTTAACGCCAGGAATCCTTTTTTTTTCTTGGAGATTTTCATCGAGTGGATAAGTTCATGAGCAATGATGATGTTATATGTGATTTGTCGACCAGGGAGAAACGTTGATTGATTGGGGGAGATTATTTTACCGAGAATGGGTTTTAGTCTATTAGCTAATATTTTTGAAATAATTTTATAAATGGTATTAATCAGGCTAATAGGTCTGAAATCTCCCGGCGTTTGGGGTGTGGAAATTTTTGGGATGAGGGTTATGAAGGAATGATTAAAATCTTTGTCAAGAACTCCCGATCTAAAGAATTCTTGGACTGAGCCAATGATATCTTTTCCCAGTATGTCCCATTTGGCTTTGAAGAAACCTGGTTGGAAGCCATCCGGTCCTGGGGCTCCCTATTGGTTCATATTAGATAGGGTGTGCCAGATCTCTTCTTTAGTGGGGATTATTGTCAAGGAAGTATTTTCTTCAACAGTGATGCAATGATTTATGATGCTAGATAGATCAAAATCGCAATTGTTGTTTTGGGACGAGCCTATTTGTTGGAAATGGTTAACCAGAAGCGAGTTGATTTGATCTCTATCTGAAAGCCATAGCCCAAAAGGTTCTCTAAGAGAATTCATCGCATTGATTCTTTTTCTATTTGAGGCGGTGGCATGAAAATATTATGTGTTCTGATCATATTCTTTGAAGAACTTATCCCTAGAAAGTTGATGATAATAATCGTTTTTGATTTTATACCATTTTCCTAGCTCCGCTTGAATATTTTTTAATTTGTCTATTTTTTAAGAAATGTTTCCGGATCTATGGATACCGTCAATTTTATTGTTTAGGGACCTAATATGTTTGTGGATGTTCCCAAAGGTATTTGAGTTCCAATGGGCTAAATCAGAGGATAACAATTTAAGGAGCCCAGAAAAAGTTCTCTCTCTGGAATTGTCGGAATGTAATTTCCAAGAGGCTTCAACTACAGTAGGTAAGGTGGAATGAGTTAACCAAAACTATAAGTCTTGATTTCTAGTCTACTTATAGCTAAGTCTCGGACTAGGATAGTAAGTGTAGTTGAGCTCTAAACTCCACGTCGTTCATCATGCAAAGACGAAGAACTACTCAAGGAACTGGTGGATCTTCATCGAAAAAAAGGTATGTGGAGACTTGAACTTATCTATCACTCAAAAGTCTATCTATTCTATCTCATATCTTGAGACAAAAGTCGTATTGCTATATAGACTTCGATTATACACATTCGCTATTTCGAGCCTAGTTTATCTCGCTTATCTATTTCTCGAAATATGTGTTGGTAAGCTTTCGCTTTGGCCAAGTTCATCTTTACTCGTGACGAAAGTCATGTTGATTGTTTCAATCTCTTGAAAATTGCCTTGATGAAAAATAGTGTGTGAATAACCGCTATATAACATCCTCTAAGAATGTTTCAATGATTGAAATGAGAGTTTAGAATATATAACCTTAAATGGATATAAACATTGTATGTGAACTCATACTTGTGTAAGTCCAAAATCCTTGAACCAAAGTATGCATACTTTACTGGTTTAGGATGTCCGGAGCTAAGTCCGCGTACCCGTACGCGTACTGCCGGAAGTTCACATCCCATGAATTTCTGCTAGAGTTTGTGAACTGAAAACAAGCTCAATCCGGGTACTTAAGTATGCGTACTTCAGTGGGTTATTTTCTAAAAACAGTTTATTCATGAACTAAGACATTTATAAATTAAGGAATGCAATCTTTGCAAATCGTGGCTATAATGTTCATGAATCGATTCGAGTGAATCAAAATCGTTTTTGCTTCGATTGTGTCTTATATACTTCTATGAGATCTAAGCAATTGAACAACTCTCTAACTAGTTCTTTTGAGTCATTTGAACTAGTTATGGTGAAGATGAATAAATTTGATATGAAAGTGCTCATATGGCTAACCATTGGTTAACTATTGTTGAACCAACTAGGTGTACACATTTAGGTACGGTTACTCAAACCTAAATGAAGTTACATTTTATTTGTGTATAACAAGCTAAATTCGATTTAACGGTTGAAAGATATTAGCTTGAATCTAATCAGGTTTTCATCTAACGGTGAATATTTAATGCTTTGTTACCAAGGTAACTTAGATTGCAAACCCTGATTTGGAGACTATATAAAGTAGAACTCTAGCAACTGGGAAACCTAATCCCCACACCTCCTGTGTGATACTAGTTGTATAAGATAGAGTCGATTCTCCTTTAACCTTAGGTTTCTATCGAGACCCTGTAGGTTAACGACTTAAAGACTTCATTGGGATTGTGAAGCCAGACCCAACTATTTTCTCTGTAGTTGCGTGATCTGATCTTGTTGTTTCCATCGTATTTGAGTACAATCGTTAGATTGGCTTGAGATTAATTTCTCCGATAGGCAAGATAGAAAAGTAGTTAGAAACACCTTCGTCTCATCATTTGTGATTCCACAATATCTTGTTTCGCTAGTCGATTAAGAGTATTATGAGGTGATTGATAATTCTAGGCTGTTCTTCGGGAATATAAGTCCGGGTTATCGATTGGTTCCTGTTCACCTTGATTTATCAAAAGACGGAACAAAACTCGTAGGTTTATCTGTGGGAGACAGATTTATCTATTTCTGTGTGTGACAGATTTGTTTATCAAGTCTTCGACTTTGGGTCGTAGCAACCCTTAGTTGTAGGTGAGATCAGCTAAGGGAATCAAGTGCGTAGTATCCTGTTGGGATCAGAGATTTAAGGAGCGCAACTGTACCTTGGATCAGTGTGAGATTGATTGGGGTTCAACTACAGTCCAGACCGAAGTTAGTTCGTAGTAGGCTAGTGTCTGTAGCTGATTAATACAATGTGTGTTCAATCTGGACTAGGTCCCGGGGGTTTTCTGCATTTGCGGTTTCCTCATTAACAAAACTTATGGTGTCTGTATTATTTCTTTTCCGCATTATATTTTGTTATATAATTGAAATATCACAGGTTATGCGTTGTATCGATCAATCTGTAAATCCAACCTTTGGTTGTTGATTGAAATTGATTGATCCTTGAACATTGGTCTTTTGTACTGTTCAAGTTATTTCTCTTGTATTCAATAATACTCGCAGATTTCTATTTGTTTGAGTTGGGATTGATTCGAGAAATTGAGATAAAACTCTTTGATATACTTTTTATTAAGATTGAGTCTTACTGTCTAGTTGATTCTCTTAAAAGTATATTGGAGTTAGTCCATACAGATTGCTAAGCGAAATATTGGGTGAGGTTGTTAGATCCCCGTTTTTCAGTAAATACTTAAGTTCTAAACATTAAAGAGGTATAATCTTAAGATTAGATCTTATTCTCCTGGGTATTGAATGCCTTCATTTGTTGGTAAAGCTTGGTATTTATAGCCCCTTCTACTCCAGATATATCTTTGCTTTCTTTGGGTCCATCGTTCCCTGTTACATCTTCCGTACAAATGGTACCTTCGTTCACCGCACGATTTCTCCAGTCGGACTCTTCCACCTCAACTGACCCATGTTCCTTCGGGAACTACCCAGCCTCAGTACAGATTGTACCTTCGTTCACCGCTAGCTTTTGCCAGTCAGACTCTGCCATATCATCTCTCTCCACGTGCTTTGGTTAAGCGTGTAGATAAGAGATTTGCGCATTAAATGCTAATTGGATATTCATCTACCTCTGTCCCTTCGCCAGCTGCCTCTCTCTAGGCTAGGTTCTACTTTTCCATCTTAGCCGTCGAGGTATCCCTTCTTGGGATGGGATAAAGTAGATCTGCGAAGGTGTCTTCTGCTACTCAGATTCCTGTGTGTAGTGAGGGTTACATAGTTATTCTATACGCGACCACTAAAATCGTGACACGTGCTCCGTAGAATATTGATATTCACAGTTTGCCCTTTTTTTTTTTTTTTTTCATATTCTACTGTTTGGTAGGATTGGAAGAAAAAACTTACGTAACGCCGCCATTTTTGCACGTACCGATTGGGTGGTCTCCATGTGTCCTTTCATGCAATAACTTCCCCTTGAATTTCGGGACATCCAAATTTTGGATTCTCTAGCCGCCTATAAGAAGAGAATAGAAATGGGAATTTCATTAACTTTCCCCTTTCTCCACGAACTGTCGCTCTCTATCCCTTTCTCAGAGATTTTCTTATCTCCTTTTCTTCTAACTGTTGGTTTTCTTCTTGACTCCCAAAAGCTCGCGCTCGTTTATCATTAGCAGGTTAGTGAACACTGATTTTTCAATTTTTACTGTTGTTTCTCGTATTCTCCATGCTTGGCTTTCTGGTTGTTGATGTTGCTTCCGTTCTTGCATGTATCGATTTCTGTTTCTTTATGCTTCTTCATGCTATTTGAAAGCATGGGTTACTTTCCATTTTGTGATTTCACCATGAATATTCCATGACTCTTCATTGTATGCAACTTTGATCATGGCGGTTAATAATCCTCCGTTTCGTTCCGTGGAAGAATTAAGTTGTTTCCTTTGGTATGTTTAGATAAACCCATGCCCAAAGTATGTTTGTTTTTGCCCCATATATGTTTTAGAATCATCTGCAAATTTCATCCGCCATTGTTGAAGGATTGTCCTTCCCGCTGATGTTAGGAATTATGAGACTTCCAAAGAAGCCTGCGCGGAAGGATCCGAGGCCTAGATCGTCCACTGAGCCACCTCCGCAGATGGATCATCCCGATACTACACCCTCTCCACCCCCTGAGGACACTGAGATACCTGAGGGGTCTGAGATGGTTGTGTAAGCTGAGGATGAAGAGGTTGCTGTTGAAGATCTTCCTCCTCCTCCACATCATTATGAGCTCCAAAGGTTGCAGCTTCGTGACAAGGATAGCTACTCTCATTTATCCTTGTCTGAGATCTCCAAGTCTTTTCGCCTGCATAAGTTTGACATCTCTTTTATCGATGGCCCTGATGTTCTCACTGAATCCTTAATCCGAAGCTTCCCTTATGATGAGAACAACCTCTTGATCAGTGTTGGCCAGTTGGCCGCAAGTATGCTCCTGCCTTTGTTAAGTATAAAGGACCCTTTCTACTATGATGTTTTGTCTACCAGGGATGACCCGGTGAACAAAACTCAGGTCCGAGGGATCATGCAATACACTGGTAATTACTGGCACGCCCTTCGTGAGTGCTGGTACCGTAGCAAGGGTAAGACTACTTTGAAGTCTTATGACCCTTTTTTTCCTGGGAGGTCTAAGCAGGAGGATTACACCCCTGCCAACTTCAATGCTACCTATGCTGATACCATTCAGAAAAGCAACCTTCTTCCTTGGTCTGTTGGCCCCCGTCGTATCCATGTTACTGCTAAGCAGATTAGGGAAGGCAATAGCCTTCGTTTGTTAGAGGAGATTGACAAGACTGGGTTGACTGTTATCCCCTACTCTGCTAAGCTTTTCTTGCCGAAGCCTGATCGCGTTCGTACGGACCATGATGATCGCTGGGCGCATACTCCTCTTCGTGTGGTGGGTCCATGGGCCTTTGGTTTTACTACCGCAGATCCCAACGTCCCTCGTACAGCTTTCTCTCTGCCTGCTAAGTATGATGGATATCAGCATTGGGTTTTCAACCCTGCTACTTCTTATGAGGTAACCTTCGTTTGGTTCAGATTTTTTTTATTTTTTATCTTTGCTTTGTGGCCTTTGCTCAGTATCTTGATGGTTCCTTTGCAGCCTGCCCCTACTTCTTCCGCTGGGACTGCTCCGGGTTCTGCTGGCAACTCCGTAGCTACCAGGACCAGGAAAAGGAAGGATTCGATTGAAGCAGCTAAGCCAACACCTACGGAGGTAAGGATTATAACCATACCTTAGTGTTCGTAGATTCCTTAGTATTTTGCCCCTGATCCTTAGCTGGCGCATGTGTTCTTCTATAGTCTTCCAAGAAGAAAGGCAAGTTGAAGGCTGTGATCGATGTTGAAGAATCCGATGAGGATTTCAAGGATGCTGAGGAAGAACAAGATGACGAGGATATGGATGACGTCGAGGATACCTCCCTTAGTCCCCACTTGGATGACATTGAGGAAGATTTTTCCAAAGATAGCCCTAGTCCCCTTTGTGCTGGTTCTGTGGAAGGTGATAGCCTCCAAGTTGGTGGTGTCTCTTTGTTGGTGAGCCCAGTTAGTGCTCAATTTACAGCTCCTGCTTTGCTGCCAAGGGAACCCTCGTTTTCTGCTCCTAGTGATTTGCAACCTGTTACCTCAGCTACTACTAGTGCTATGGTGATATCTTCTAAGAGCCTTCCGACTTCTCCTGCTACTTCGCTTCACTCGAGTGGTTCGTTTGCGAAGGGTGTTGCTCCTGTGGTGAGGGTTAGTAGTTCAGACTCTCAGCCAAAGAAAAAGGTTGTGATTTTACTTGCCAGCTTCTCCTTCAATGCTACGCCTACTTCTTTGGGAAGCACTCAGTCTGTTTCCACTGCTCCTGCTAGCAAGGTTGTTGGACCTCCACCTTCGTCACCAGATTGGACCGTAATGGGTAATCTTCCTTCTGCTGGTGATATGGACTTAGGTGGTACTTCTAGTCAAGCATTTTCTTCCGTTCCCAGCTCATCCACCATGCCGTATCTTCGTTGTGGTAAGGATTCAGTACTTGTGCCCCATGCTCGTTCTCAAGCGACTGGTGGTGTTCTTACGGATCTTGGGAAGGGTAAGTTGCCTGAGAACTTAATCCTTGGGAGTTCTGACGATGCCATCCTCGAAGCCATACTGCGGGATTCGAAGGGTCCCTTTTCTGCTGAGGTTGATCGTCATCATCTGGTTGATTCTTTGGAGGTTGCTTCAAGGTTGGATACTTTGACTGCTCAGTATCAAGTGGCCAAGGATCTATTCTTTGACCAGACTGCCTTCGCTCTAGTCAGATTTTTGGTTAAATCCACAGGGGCAGCATCCAAGAGATGGAGACCTTCATGGATACTTACGCTGATTTCCTCCCCCGTCTCTCCTTATTCTCACTAAGTGGTTCTTACCTTATTGTTTTGCGCATTGCTTTGAACTTTCTTCTGTTCTTATGCTCCGTTGTTTGCAGCTTTACAAACAAATCGATGTTGGGTGTACCTTGTTCAAGTTTTATAGGGCTAAGTGTACTCACTTGAGTGCTCTGCTGGAACGTGCTCGTCAAGATTATGCCTTTGTTAGCGCAAAACAGCCTTCTTCTAGTGATGCTGCTTCTGCCACCAAGGTACCTTTGTTAGAGAGCGAACTGAGGAAAACTCATAGGTCCCTAGAAGCTTGTTTGTTGGCTCTTGAGAGAGCTAATAATGCTGCAAAGGCTGCTGAGGAAGGACGTAAGGCCGCTGATTCTGCTTTGGCTGATGAATCCTCCAAAGTCATAGGTTCGTTCCTCTTTTTCTTATCTTTGTTTTCATTTTTTTCTGGTAGTATAGTCCTGCGAGAACCTACGCCTGCCAGCTGGTAGCTCCGGTGAGCTTAGACATCTTCGGGAACAAGTGGCCAAGTTGACCTTCGATGGTTGGTACTATCAGAAGAAGTATGATAGGTTGATAAATGTGACTGTTCATAATGAGGCCCAAACCTCCCTTGAGTCTGCTCATAACTCAGACCTTGTGAAGAAGATGGCCTTGCTTCGTAAAGAATGTGATGAGACCCTTAAGTAGAAAGAGGATCTTATTTTAAAGCAAAAGGAGGATATTGCCTTAGTTGAGAAACGTCTCTCAGCTCAAGAGATTATCCGCAAAAGGTATTATGCAGATTTCGAAGATGCCTGCACTTCCTTAGCTAAGGTTACTGCAGAGCGTAACGTATTATCCTCAGAAGTCTGCTCTCTTAAGAACAGGCTTAGTGAGGTTTCTTACATGCCTTCCTCCATGTATCATTCCTCTATGGTTAAGAGATTGGAAGAGTTAGAGAATGTTTACCAGGACTTATCCTCTGAGAATGCTTTGCTTCAGATAGATGTAGAAGATCTCCGGACTGAACGCGATACCCTTGTGGAGGATCTTGATGCTACTGAGGTGGATCTTGCCGAAGCCCAACATAGTTTAGAAGAGTCCCTTAGCCATGCCGAAGGTAGCTTAGGATTTTTTCTTATTTTCGGAGCATTCTTCATGCCCCGTATTGTCTTTATTCCCCACTTATTTCTTCTCTATCCGCAGGTCCCCAGGAACAGCTTGTAGGTGTGAATGCTAAGGTCAGCCATTTCGAGAGCCAAGTATCTTCGTTGGAGATAGCCCGTCAGTTTGATGCTGCTGCAAAGTTTAAAGCTGAGGCACTCCAGCAGGCCAAAGACCAACTTAGCGCTCAGATAATCGAGCTTCATCGGAAATCATCCTCGGATCTGGAGGTCCAGTCCTCTCAGATGAAGGTGCGGTACGAGCGTTCGGCTATTGACTATATCAACAATGCCTTTGCTGAAGCTGAACTCCAAGCCGACGGAGTTGTCTTTCTCCGTCTTCCTTATCCTTGATCTTATTGTCTCGACCTTGTTTAAATGAACTCCTGTTTGTTGTTTATGTCCTCAACTGAGGTGTCTTTTTTAGCTGAGATGTCTCATTTCTTTGAAATAATGCTTTCTGATGGCTTGAACCTTTGTGATCTGACATGCAACTTTTAAGAAATGTTAGACATTCACTTTACGTTATTACAAGAATATTTTGTTCAGACGTAATGTGTCTAATTGGTCGCACAGTCAAGTTATCACAAGGTGCTAAGGTATGCTTAACCTTTGGTGGAACATTCAACATCCTACCCGGATATCCTTTGGCCAGAAGTTATCTTGGTGGCGAAGGTCCCTACGTGGGAAATAATTTTTCTGTAACCCTACGCGTTCAGCGGGGAGACTACTTTACTTCGACAGGGTATCTCTATAGGGGGTATCTTATTTTTTATTATGCCTCATGAAAGGAGTCATCGCTCCGAGGATCCGAGATTGACATATGCGCAGTTATGCCTTGCCTTTCCTTATCGTCACTCCTGGCGGAGGGTGTGTATTCTAACCCAATTGTATTAATCAAAGCTAATTTTTTTAGCAAAAAGTTTTTTCATTGATTAGCAAGGTCTATAATACCTTTGTTCAGGGATAGAACATGGTGGGCTATTGCCCGTTCCTTTCTTCTTCTGAGTAATCACCATTCTCTTATGGGTAGTACTTTTTTAGGTACATTGCATTCCAAGGATGCTGCAGTACTTCACCTTTGAGGGTTCTTAGGTAATAAGACCCTTTCCCGGCGATATCGTGTGTGATGTAGGTCATGTCCCATGTCGGAGCTAGCTTGCCCCACTCCTTCTTTCTTTGATATGGCGGTATTTGACGTAACACGTATTCCCCGGCTACAAAGTTCCGAGGGATGACCCTTTTGTTGTATTCCCGAGCTAACCTTCGTTGATAGTTCACCATCTTTTGCAAGGCTAACTCCCTTCTTTCTTCAAGGTCATCTAGCTTCTCTAACATCAAGTTTGTTGTTAGATTTTTCTCCCAAACCTCTGTTTTTGTTGTTGGGAGTATAACCTCCGTTGGGATGACTGCTTCGGCTTCGTAGGTCAACAAGAATGGAGTTTCCCCCGTAGATGACCTTCTTGTAGTTCGATAAGCCCATAGGACGTTGTGTAGCTGTTCACACCATCTCTTTTTGTATATTCCTAGCTTCTTCTTTAAGTTCATTGCTATTGTTTTGTTGGTTGCCTCCGCTTGTCCATTGCTCTTAGGATATATTGGAGTCGACTTGTTCTTCTGAATGTTGAAGGTATCAAATAACATGTCGATGTTCTTTCCTTATAGCTGTTTGCTATTGTCTGAGACTATGTCGGCTGGTATCCCGAACCTGCATATGATTTGCTCAAACACGAATTTAAAGACATCTGTGTCCCTAATTCTTGCCAAAGGCTTTGCTCCACCCACTTGGTGAAGTAATCCGTAGCCACGATAAGGTATTTTATTTTTTATGTTCTCTTTATCAAGGGTCCAACAATATCAACCTCCCATTTGACAAATGGCCAAGGGCTGATAACCGAATTAAACTCCGTTGCTGGTGTTTTCATTTTCCTGGCAAAGCGTTGGTATCTTTCACATCGCTTAGCCACGTTCTTCGAATCTTCGTCCATGCTTAGACAGTAGTATCCTTGCTGAAAAAGTGGGGGTACAACAACCTCACCCAATAATTCACTTAGCAATCTGTATGGACTAACTCCAATATACTTTTAAGAGAATCAACTAGACAGTCAGACTCAATCTTAATGAAAAGTATATCAAAGAGTTATATCTCAAATTCTTAATTCAATCCTTACTCAAGCAAATAGAAATATGCGAGTCTAATTGAATACAAGAGAAATTAACTTGAACGGTACCAAAGACCAATGTTCAAGTATCAATCAATTTCAATCAACAACCAAAGGTCGGATTTCCCAATTGATTGATTCAACGCACAACCTGTGATATTTCAATTATATAACAAAATATAATGCGGAAAAGAAATAACACAGACACCATAAGTTTTGTTAACGAGGAAACCGCAAATGCAGAAAACCCCCGGGACCTAGTGCAGATTGAACACACATTGTATTAATCAGCTACAAACACTAGCCTACTACGAATTAACTTCGGTCTGGACTGCAGTTGAACCCCAACCAATCTCACACTGATCCAAGGTACAGTTGCGCTCCTTACATCTCTGATCCCAACAGGATACTACGCACTTGATTCCCTTAGCTGATCTCACCTATAACTAAGGGTTGCTACGACCCAAAGTCGAAGACTTGATAAACAAATCTGTCACACACAGAAATAGATAAATCTGTCTCCCACAGATAAACCTACGAGTTTTGTTCCGTCTTTTGATAAATCAAGGTGAACAGGAACCAATCGATAACCCGGACTTATATTCCCGAAGAACAGCCTAGAATTATCAATCACCTCACAATAATCTTAATCGACTAGCGAAACAAGATATTGTGGAATCACAAACGATGAGACGAAGGTGTTTCTAACTACTTTTCTATCTTGCCTATCGGAGAAATTAATCTCAAGCCAATCTTACGATTGTACTCAAATACGATGGAAATAGCAAGATCAGATCACGCAACTACAGAGAAAATAGTTGGGTCTGGCTTCACAATCCCAATGAAGTCTTCAAGACGTTAACCTATAGGGTATCAGTAGAAACCTAAGGTTAAAGGAGAATCGACTCTAGCTTATACAACTAGTATCACACAGGAGGTGTGGGGATTAGGTTTCCCAGGTTCTAGAGTTTTCCTTTATATAGTCTTCAAATCAGGATTTACAATCTAAGTTACCTTGGTAACAAAGCATTCAATATTCACTGTTAGATGAAAACCTGATTAGATTCAAGCTAATATCTTTCAACCTTGGTAACAAATGCACTGCACGAGAGTACTTTAGATTCAAGAGATAAATCTGTACAATTCTGGCCTAAACCAAGAAATGGCCATTCCAGTCTTGCTTCGGTCACGAAATGAAGGAGAAGGGTTGATCTTAGGTAGGGAAGCAAAGAAGGTGTTGAGATCAGAATGGTGAACTCTAAAGGTGTGGCTATTTTATGACTTGTATCAGAATATGGAACTGGCTTGCGGAATGTAAGCTATCAGTTCTTTGGTGTTTTCTTCTGGATACTTGTGTTGTTGTTAACCAAAATTCTGTCGTTTGTCGAAATAGGTTGAAAACCTATTTATACAAGTCATTGAGCACCCTTGATCTCGTAAGAAGTGTAGACAGTTAAGTAGTGGAGAAGTGGGGTTGTGTAGAAGCGGTTTACCATCACGTTCCCATTGTGAGGGTAAACTGGTCAGCCTTACACCCACTATCCTCTTACTGCTATTTAACCATCCGCTCTTTCCTGACACTTTCTTGTAATGGGCGCATTGCACGCTGCACGCTGTAAACCGCCAGACCAATATCCTGATGAGTATCCCCCAGTTTGTGACATATTTGATATCTCGAGTGTTTCGTGAAAAAATGTGTAACAAGTTGCTGAATGGGTCTAATGTGCAAGACTTAGTTATTCTGACCAATCGCACGCAAGCTAGGCAGAAAAACGGCATAGTGGCGCCTACACAGTGACACAGTGGTGCATGTTATTGGCACAATGGCAGTGTGGCGCCTGTTAGTGGCACAATGGCAGTGTGGCGCCTGTTAGTGGCACAATGGCAATGTGTCGCCCGTTAGTGGCACAATGGCAATGCGACGCATGTTAGTAGCACAATGACAATGTGGCGCCTGTTAGTAGCATAATGGAAATGTGGCGCCTGTTAATGGCTAAGTGGCGAGGTGATGCCTGCCAATGGCGTAGTGGCAAGGTGGCGCCTGCCAATGGCGTAGCAGTCAAAGTGGCGCCTGCTACATCTTGGCATATTGGTGTTGGATCAAAATATGGGTTAATGATATTATCTATAGTTGCAACATCGAACTTAATGCCTAGGTGATGCTATTTTTCATGGGGCGGCGTAATGGCCCAGGCCAAATTAGGGTTTGGCATATCAAAACCCTAAGTGGCGCGGTACGACGACATCTTGGCAAATACTGCCTTGGCCATTTTGATCAATGATACCATGGCAAGGCCATAACGTGGGCAGGTCCATGGACGATCATGTGTAATCATAATATGGAGCGGGCGCCATACTTTAGGGTCTCTTGGGTCCCATATAGCTTGTGGCATGTTGTGGGCCCAGAGTGGCATAATTTGGCCATGACTAGAAAAATAGGGTTTCCCTTTGGTTCGACCAAAGCCATTGGCATATTGCTGCCGCGGAATGGCATGGCCTGCCAATTGGCATACTGGCGCGATTTGGAAGGTTGGCTAGCCAATTGGCATGGCGCCTGTGATGATTACCAGGCGCGGTTTGGGATGGTTTGTAGATGATCCCAACACTTAGGCGCAGAATGCAGCAACGATGTTGGAACGCTGCTTGTGGTTGCATGGTGATGCCTATTTGGTCGCGTTGGGAAGCGGTTAAACTTAATAAATCAAGCGGCCAAATCGTACGGCCATGATTGTTTTTTGGAGACTGGCTTGGGCCGTCTAGATTAGATTCCTAATGGAATTAGGCGCATCGACCCACCAACTTCCAACTTTATTATAAGTGTGTGTGGCGGGTTTTGAGCGATCTGATTGGTTGATGAGAGAGGGGGCCGACAAGAGAAGCATGGAGCGTGGCCAACGGCCACAGGCGGCACCCATTGGGGCGGTTTGGCCGGCTATGTGGCGTGGCCACGCCTCCTTTGTCATTGTTCCTGTTTGCCACAGTTCCTCTTTTGTTTCTTGTTTTCTGGTAGGATTTTGCTCCTACTAGCTCCATGGCGGATCAGTTTCCTAGCTTACCTAGGTTTGGCCTCGACCAATAGGGTTCGAGATATTTGCAAAAGGCGCAAAATACCTAATGTTTGCAAATTAATTAGGCCGAAAACTTGAATCTTGTGAGTTATTACAAAATTGAAAAAATTTAACGAATTCTGCGTGTTGACACAAAATTCTTTTATTTTCAGAGAGCAGTTAGGGCGTTTTCTGATTGAGCATTTTCATGCAGACCTTAATTTTGATACTTCGGGAAATTCGTGCTACTTAGCTGCGAGTGAACACTAATTGTCATGTCATACCAATACTAAGGGTTCAGCTGGGGAACATAGCATAGGAAAATACTTAATAAACCATACACTAATGAGTAATATAGACGAGAGTTTACAGAATGTTTGGGATTGTTGCTACATGCACCATTCTGAATAAATATACTAAGTTGCTCAATACATGTGTGAGTAGAGAGGCCCGGGCACTCATTACTTTTAAATGGCTCAGTCCTTTTGCAGATGGCGTATTAAACACAGGGTTTTACAACTTTAGCCCTGAACTAAAAACCACCATCAACATTAAGTCCCCTGCTTAGCACGTAACAGTGACATTGTTGCGGGGTAGGCACTAGATGGTGACAATCAAGAAATAAATGATCAAGCCAAAGCGAATAAACATTACCAGGGAAATGGCAGCTATCTCGAAAGTGGATTAGGCCGTCAGACCACGATTGCATCTTTCAGGTGTGCTGATTTCGATTCAGTCAAGTCAGCGAGTATGTTCTGTCAGGATCTTGCACTGAGCCGAAAGCATTCCTCTTTTGACTATCTGACAGTCTTCTCCCGGTTTTAATTAGGGTTTCAACAAGAAGCATGATTTGGTTGGCGTTGAATCCTCACCTTTCGGATAAGTCCTGTTGCGGTTGTTCAGCATCTACCTCCTCTTAGGGTTTCTGCAGCGCATATACATATGCAAGTGAAATTAGACTATCCTTCTCGATTTGAAATAGAGATTCTCCTACTAAGCCCATATTCTTACATCATGTCAGACAGGAGTGAATCATCTTCAACCCATCCAGATTCTTCTACTAAACGCAGGCGGCTTGTTTCCAGAGTATGACTTTAATTATATCTTGATTTTTTGAGGTAGTAATTCCTCTTCTCTTTTGACTCCAACATCGCTTTTCTTTTCAGAGTGGGCGAATTTCTGGGTCTCTTGACAACTCCCCTGTCCAGATTCTTTGAGTCAAGAAGATCATACCGGTATGCTTTTTCACTAGTGTATATGTATTTGTTTGTCGTGGCCAGTAGGTGAAAACTTCCTCTCCCTTTTTTTAGAGGTACCCTGCTAGAACATGCGTAATAGTGGTTGACGACGACAATCTGGCCACCCCTCTCCCTTCAAGTTCAGACACACCTACTGCTATTGATCTGAAAAATGCTGATTTGGGCATCTTCTCTTGTGATTATCCCAATGAAGGCTTGACGTTTGATGTTCACATGAAGTGGTTGTCTTCTAGTTACCGGACTGTTGGTAGGTTCCTGGTGCGGAAGGAGTTTGTGCCTTTGTACACAAAAATATGGAGGAAGTATGGCCACATTGCTACTAGGAACGTGGTGCAACATTGTTCACCTACTTTGGTCACCACGGTGAACTGTCTTCTACCCATGGTTGCAGAGATGGAAAATACATCCATTCGTAACGTTGCTGAATCAACTATTGAAAAGTGGGAAAACATGGTATCTACTTGTGAATCAATGGGTTTCAACGTGAGCTGGTTGCGGCAGCGCCTTGATATTATCAAAGTTGATCGAGCTGGTATTATTGCCAATGTTGTTCCTGCTGCGAAAGCTATCTTGGAGGAGGAAAAGGCCTTGGCGGCTGAATCTGAGAAGGTGGAACAGGCGATCCAAAACTTGAAGAGTAGTTTTGAAAGGTATCAGGATAGGCTGAAAATAATGCTTTCAAGGGATTACAATTTGTTGGAGGGCCTTTTATGAGCCATACTTATGTCTTATTGTTTTTAATAAGTAGGCATGAGATCGTTTGGTCCCTTTTTTTTGGGTATTGAACATTTTTTGGAAAATGAATTGCATTGGTTTCTGGTAAGCAGATGGAGTTTACATTATTATTCCTTAAATAATGAAAACTTTGATAACTCAGATATGAAAGAAATGAATAATGCCTGATTGGCCGTGTCATGAGGCGGCGAGAGAGAGATGGGACATTGGTCAGGCGTAATATGCCTTGAGCCATTTTCCGTTGATGACTGCTTCTAATTTGCCTCCATCTTCCTTAACAATCTTGTAGTACCCACTGTTATAGGATTTGGTGATCACGTAAGGACCTTCCCATTTTGGTGAAAATTTTGGTGCGGACATGTCCTGCTGAATATGCTTCGCGGTCTTTAATACAAGATCTCCTATTTGAAAGACTCGAGGTTTTACAGCTTTATCGTACGCCCTGGAGATCCTCCTTCTGTACGCCTGAGCATGCTCTTCCGCCATAATTCTCCTGGAATCTAAAGTGTCCAACTCCGTTATTCCGTAGTTCGACGCATCGGCCTCATTCCATTGGACTCCACTCACAGCTGCAATTATGGCCGAAGGGATTTTGATCTCTGCTGGGAGGATTGCGTCAGCACCATAAACAAGTGAATAAGGAGAAACTCCAGTAGAGCTCCTAGGTTCCGCCCGGTATGCCCACAACGCCATAGGCAGTTGTTCGTGCCACGTCCTAGGATTGTCATGCACTGTTCGACTAAGAATTCGAATCAAAGTCTTGTTGGTGCTTTCGGCTTGTCTATTCCCTTGAGGGTAATAAGGAGTAGAGAAGACCTGTTTAACTCTATATTCTTCAAGCAAATCTTGTACTTTATTGTTGGTAAAGGGGGTACCATTATCAGTAATGATGTGCTTAGGTACGCCAAACCGACAAATGATGTATTCCTTAATGAACGCTGCAATTGTCGCTCCGATGGTTCCTCAAAGAGGAATAGCTTCGACCCATTTAGTAAAATACTCCGTTGCGGTTATGATGTACTCATGCTGCTTTGACGATGGTGGGTTGATTTTCCCAATAATATCAAGTCCCCAACTATAGAAAGGCCACGAACTACTTACTGAATGAAGGGGGTACAAGGCGTGTGGATGAGATTCCCATGAGTTTGACATTCATGACATTTCTGGACAAACGCCACTGCGTCATCCTCCATAGTCGGCCAGTAATACCTTTCGTGCACTTGAAGAAATAACTTCTTCTTCCCTTGGTGTTCACCTTCATGTGTTTCATTCAGCATAGTCTGGATTTCAGATTTTTCTAAACATCATAACAGGTCACCTCAAAAGCTTTTGCGGTATAGGATTCCCTCATGAAACACGAATCTTTTGGCCCTTTGCTTCATCTTGGATGCGTCTTTCTTGTCGGCAGGCAACACACCGTCATGGAGATAGTTTACGTACGGTTCTCGCCAGTCCCCGGAATACCCAACATTAAAAACTTCCAATTGATGTGGTTGCGCCTGGCAATTGGAGCAAGATCCTTGAAGCGCTCGGGATTGGGTCTCCATATCTGGCCAGTAGTAGCCAAGGCGTTGAATATGTCAGTAAAGAGTCACCTCTTACATTTGTCCACAGATCTCGCCATGAATACGGTTAAGTTGCAGCTATGCTTCTTCATCTCTGAGGCATCTTGACAGGGATCCATCTGGGTTTTGGTGGTACAACACTCCATAAAGCATGAAGAAGTTTTGTAGGGTTTTGAGACTAACCTTCCCTTGGGAAAGCGAACTGTTAAGCTCTTGAATGATTGGAGTTCTCCAATCGTTGACTTCAGTATCCTTGGCCTGTGAAAGCCATGTTGACGCCACGGTCCGTCTCTTCACTATCAGAGTTTCTTCTAATCCTTCGAACTACAGCTTTGAGGCTAACGTAGCTAGGTAATCGGCGTGTTTGTTGTTGTTGCGGCCAATATGGGTTATGGTTGCATCAGCAAAATAGTTCAGAAGCTTTTGCGCCTCGGATCTATAAGGGGTTAGTGTTACCTCTTTGAGTGGACTAGTAGTTTGGAGTCACCTCTTACTTCTAGGTGTGTGGCTCCTGTTCGTTTGGCCAGTGACAATCCTATGAGGAAAGCTTCATATTCTACTGAGTTGTTGGTGCACTGAAATTCCAGCTTGAAAGAATGTGAAAATACTTCGCCAGTTGGAGACACCAGAACTATACCCGCTCCTCCAGTATTACTGCTAGGGGTAGCACATCCATCGAAATATAATAGCCACGCTTCTTCTTTGAAAAAAGAGATTTCTGGAAACTCCCCAAGAAGGTCTTCATGTAGTGCGGTAGTACCTTCTCCCGGGAATGCCGCTAGAAAATCCACCACCACTTGTCCTTTAATGGCCCGCAGAGGAGTGCACGTTATGTCAAGCTCCGAAATTTGGAGCAGCCATTTGGCTGGCCTGCCTATCAAGGCTGGTTTTGAGAGCAAGAACTTAACGGGATCGGCTTTGGCTATGAGTACTACTTTGTTTGATAACAAATAGTGTCTAAACTTCTGAATAACATGAATTAGGGCTAAACACGCTTTTTTCCTTGGGGTATCTGAGTTCAGCATCCCTCAAAGTACGACTGAAGTAGTATATAGGGTGTTCAACCCCCTCATCATCTTCTTGAGCAAGGATGGCTCCAACAGCAGCATCGATGGAAGCGGTGTAGAGGCACAACGGCTTCCCTTGTATGGGAGATTTCATAACAGCCAACGATGATAATATTTGTTGAATCTTCCGAAAGGCTTCTTGCTGCAGCGTGGTCCAAATAAAGCTTGCTCCCTTTTTTAGCAATGGGGTGAATGAAGTGATAAGCTGGGCCAAACCAGGTATAAAACGCCGAATGTAGTTTACTTTGCCCATGAAGCTCTGTAGTTCTTTCACAGTTTGCGGAGGGGGCATTGTGAGGATGATTTAGGTCTTGGTCGGATCAACCTTGATTCCTTCAGCAGTGACTTGGAATCCTAGAAATTTGCCATAAGAAACCCCGAAAGCACATTTCAAAGGGTTTATCTTTAGTTTGTATTCACGGCACCTTTTGAACACCTGCCGTAAAATATCTGTATGGGCCACTCGATTTTTCGATTTGACCACTATGTCGTCCACGTAATCTTCAACTTGCTTGTGCATCATGTCGTGGAAAATTGTAGTCATGGAGCGTTGATAGGTGGCGCCAGCATTTTTCAAACCAAAGGGCATCACAGTATAATAAAAGTTTCCAAGGGGAGTTCGAAAAGCTGTCTTACTTGCGTCATGTTCGTACATCTTTATCTGATTGAAGCCGCTATACCCATCCGTGAAGGAGAACATATTGTGTCCACTGGTGACGTCTACTAGCATGTCGATGTTGGGAAGGGAAAATCGTCCTTGGGGCAGCATTTGTTCAGATCTCTGAAGTCGCGCAACACCTAATTTGACCGTTTTCTTCTTTACAGGAATCACATTGGCTAGCCAGGTGGGATGGTGAATGGGTTTGATGAAGCCGGCCGCTAGTAGCTTCTGAATCTCGATCTTGATTTGTCCCTCTACATCATGCCTGAATTTCCTTAGAGCTTGCTTGACTGGTTTGGATCCGGGTATTACATGCAGATGATGAGTGACCAGTTTTTCATCCAGGCCGGGCATTTCCTCGTATGTCCATGCGAATATGTCTTGGTACTCCTTAAGAAGATAGACAAGTTTTGTGCGTTCATCCGCACACAGAGCCGAACTGATGGAGATAGGCCTTGGAGATTCCTCAATTCCGATGTTGACGATTTCGAGCTCATCTATAGTGGAGTCGGTGCCATCTTGCAACTGCCGTGGAGCGTCTGGTATTTCTTCTCACAGCGCATCATTCTGGCTGCATTCCCTTGGGCAGAGAGACTGGGTGGCAGTCTCCCCTGTTAATTGCTAACAGCGGTGCCGATATACGGTTTTCCATTTTTGGTCATGACTCGCCACAAAATCCCGATCCATCTTGGTATGAAGATGATCCGAGCTTTTGTTAGACAAAGGAGAATCGACGTTTCCCGGAGGCGTGCCGTGAGATCTGGATTCTTTGTTCAGTGATGCGAGCCGGTCTTCCTCTTCGATCGACGTCCATGTAGTAAGTGGAGTGCAGTAAACCTTGCTTAATGGATCCTATGAATTTTCTCTTGGCTCAAACAGCTCCACGCCACAAATTGGTGCATATGGAGATAATGACGCAGAAATGCGAACAACTTCTTTATTCAGCATAGTTTTCAGGAATTGGTGATATGTTGAGGGAATAATCTTATTATCGTAAAGCCAAGGTCTTCCCAGTATCATGTGGTAGTCTTAATCCTTTTCTATTACCTTGAAGTTCACTTTTGACTGAACAGGCCCTACTGATAGATTCAGATAGATGTACCCATACGTGCTGGTTTGGTTTCCTTCAAAATCTGTCATCATGGTAGGTTGCCGTATAATTTTATTTGGCCGAACCTTGCTGTCTTGAGAGTCTTGAGTGGAATAACATTTGATGACTCTCCTGTATCAATGAGAGCCCTCTTGAATTCTGTATCTTTGATGCGTGCAGTAAGATGCAGGGCTCTGTTATGGCCTTCTTCTGCCATCATGTCATCTTCAGTAAATGTAACATTGTTTATGGACATTTCTGACGTTTTTGAGGCTTCAGGGTGTGAAGGAGCCAAGTGTGTGTCCATAGCTATCTGATTGATCACATCGAATGTCTCCGCTCGTTGGTCCTTTGAGAGGTGTAGGAGCTCACATAAACTTTCTATTTGAGAAGCTGCTTCCTGATCCGCTGACCTCCGATTGGTGGTGAAACTGTTGATTTGAGGACGATTATCATTTGAGGAGTCAGTCCCCAGTGCTAGGATTTCCGGAACAGATGAGCCGCCCAAATCTGATGTCAACCTGACGAGGAAACTGAGCATATTGTTTATCGTCTCCTTCATCAGATCCATGTTCCTTGTGTGAATTCTTTGTACTCGCGCCAACTCGATCAAAGTTGCGATTTCGTCATTTGCCGTGTAACCAGGTATGGCGCTTGGGGTAGAAACATTACCATTTGCAAAATTTTGGCCGGTACCTTGAGTTGTTGAATTAGTCCTAAGACCAACCATCTTTGTGAAAATTCTTGCGAAATGAAATGAAAATGAGGAATTGGCTTTGCAACTGAGAGATTAATCTCCCACTGTGGTCGCCAGTTGTTTTGGGATAAAAACTGATTCTGCTGGAAATGGTAAATTTTTTGTGTGCCGCCGAGAAACGAATCTAAACCCTAAACAAATGCACTGCAGGGAGTACTTTAGATTCGAGAGATCAATCCGTACAATTCTGGCCTAAACCAAGAAATGACCGTTCAAGTCTTGCTTCGGTCACGAAATGAAGGAGAAGGGTTGATCTTAGGGAGGGAAGCGAAGAAGGTGTTTAGATCAGAATGGTGAACTCTAAAGGTGTGGCTATTTTATGACTTGTATCAGAATATGGAACTGGCTTGCGGAATGTAAGCTATCAGTTCTTTGGTGTTTTCTTCTGGATACTTGTGTTTTTGTTAACCAAAACTATGTTGTTTGTCGAAATAGGTTGAAAACCTATTTATACAAGTCATTGAGCACCCTTGATCTCGTTAGAAGTTGAGACAGTTAAGTAGTGGAGAAGTGGGGTTGTGTAGAAGCGGTTTACCATCACGTTCCCATTGTGAGGGGAAACTGGTCAGCCTTACACCTACTATCCTATTAATGCTATTTAACCGTCCTCTCTTTCCTAACACTTTCTTGTAATGGGCGCATTGCACGCTGTAAACCGCTAGACCAATACCCTGATGAGTATCCCCCAGTTTGTGACATGTTTGATGTCTCGAGTGTTTCGTGAAAAAATGTGCAACAAGTTGCTGAGTGGGTCTAATGTGCAAGACCTAGTTATTCTGACCAATCGCACGCAAGCTTGGCAGCATAACGGCATGGTGGCGCCTACACAGTGGCAATATGGCGCCTGTTAGTGGCACAATGGCAGTGTGGCGCCTGTTAGTGGCACAATGGCAATGTGGCGACTGTTAGTGGCACAATGACAATGTGGCGCCTGTTAGTGGCATAATGGCAATGTGGCGCCTGTTAGTGGCACAATGGCAATGTGGCGCTTGTTAATGGCTAAGTGGCGAGGTGATGCCTTCCAATGGTGTAGTGGCAAGGTGGCGCCTGCCAATGGCGTAGTGGCAAGGTGACGTCTGCCAATGGCATAGTGGTCAAAGTGGCGCCTGCCACATCTTGGCATATTGGTGTTGGATCCAAATATAGCTTAATGATATTAGCCTTAGTTGCCACATCGAACTTAATGCCTCGGTGATGCTATTTGGCATGGGGCGGCGTAATGGCCCTGGCCAAATTAGGGTTTGGAATATCAAAACCCTAAGTGGCGTGCGACTAGGTGGCGCGGTACGGCGGGCCCAGAGTGGCATAATTAGTCCATGACTAGAAAAATAGGGTTTCCCTTTGGTTTGACCAAATCCATTGGCATATTGCTACCGCGGAATGGCATGGCATGCCAATTGGCATACTGGCGCGATTTGGAAGGTTGGCTAGCCAATTGGCATGGCGCCTGTGATGATTACCAGGCGCGGTTTGGGATGGTTTGTAGATGATCCCAACACTTGGGCGCAGAATGCAGCAACGGTGTTGGCACGCTGCTTGTGGTGGCATGGTGATGCCTATTTGGTCGCGTTGGGAAGCGGCTAAACTTAATAAATCAAGTGGCCAAATCGTACGACCATGATTGTTTTTTAGAGACTGGCTTGGGCCGTCTAGATTAGATTCCTAATGGAATTAGGCACATCGACCCACCAACTTCCAACTTTATTAAAAGTGCGTGTGGCGGGTTTTGAGCGATCTGATTGGTTGATGAGAGAGGGGGCCGGCAAGAGAAGCATGGAGCATGGCCAACGGCCACATGCGGCACCCATTGGGGCGGTTTGGCCAGCTATGTGGCGTGGCCATGCCTCATTTGTCATTGCTCCTGTTTGCCACAGTTCCTCTTTTGTTTCTTGTTTTCTGGTAGGATTTTGCTTCTACTAGCTCCATGGCGGATCAGTTTCCTAGTTTACCTAGGTTTGGCCTCGACCAATAGGGTTCGAGATATTTGCACAAGGCGCAAAAGACCTAATGTTTGCAAATTAATTAGGCTGAAAACTTGAATCTTGTGAGTTATCACAAAATTGAACAAATTGAACAAATTTTGCGTGTTGACACAAAATTCTTTTATTCTATGAGAGCAGTTAGCGCGTCTTCTGATTGAGTATTTTCATGCAGACCTTAATTTTGATACTTCTGGAAATTCGTGCTACTCAGCTGCGAGTGAACACTAATTGTCATGTCATACCAATACTAAGGGTTCAGCTGGGGAACATAGCATAGGAAAATACTTAATAAACCATACACTAATGAGTAATGTAGGCGAGAGTTTACATAATGTTTGGGATTGTATCTACATGCACCATTCTGAATAAATATACTGAGTTGCTCAATACATGTGTGAGTAGAGAGGCCCGGGCACTCATTACTTTTAAATGGCTCAGTCCTTTTGCAGACGGTGCATTAAACACGGGGTTTTATAACTTTAGCCCTGAACTAAAAACCACCATCAACAATTTGGTTCCTGGTTTTGGACTTATACGCTAATGCGCGAACACATTATATGCTTATATCCAAAGATGGTAACATGTTCTAAACTCTTTATTTCAATCAATGAAACATTCTTAGAGGATGTTAAATAGAGGTTATTCACACATTGTTTTTCATCAAAGTAATTTTCAAGATATTGAAATAATCAACATGACTTTCATCACTTGTAAAGATGAGCTTGGCCAAAGCGAAAGCTTACCAACACATATTTCGAGAAAAAGATAAGCGAGATAAACTCGGCTCGAAATAACAAATGTGTATAATCGTAGTCTATATAGCAATACGACTTTTGTCTCAAGATAGGAGATAGAGTAGATAGACTTTCGAGTGATAGATAAGTTCAAGTCTCCACATACCTTTTAGTCGATGAAGTTCCACCAGTTCCTTGAGTAGTTCTCCGTTTTTGTATGATGAACGCCATGGAGTCTAGAGCTCAACTACACTTTCTATCCTAGTCCGAGACTTAGCTATAAGTAGACTAGAAATCAAGACTTATAGTTTTGGCAACTAAACTTGACAACAAGCTTGAGATAGCAACACTTGCGAGTTCGACCTAGCAGTGCTCTAACAATCCCCCCCTTTGTCAATTTTAGTGACAAAACTATCAATACATATGGAATACAAAAAATAAACTTTGCAACTTCTCTTCCACATGCATGATCTCCTTGGTTCTTCAACATTACTCGAAATCTTCGTCACTTCCAAGTACTCCAATGATTCCAAAGGTTGTAAGTTCAGCATCATCGTTTTTGAAAATCCGTAGCCATAACAATGAGAAAACAAAAGCTCTCGATCATTGTTACACAGTGTCATAGTATTATTACACAGCATCAAAGTTCAATTGTATCACAACTTCGACAACAATACTATGGTGATATGTATCACTCCCTCTTAGTCAATACTCCATCTCACATGGAAACCACTCCCACTTACATAATGATCCGAAAACCATATGTATTTGTAGTTTGAACTACACATTAATTCTCCCCCTTTTTGTCAATAAAATTGGCAAAGTTACGAAAACTAGTGGGATCCTAATGAAATTTCCATAGACACATTTCATGACCAAAAGAAACCACATATCAACTTTTTAGATGCAATCATATAGTAGAAACTAAATGCATTCATCAAGGAGTTTATAAATATACAAGATAACCCCTATAATATTCCACAGCCGCACTCCCCACAAAGATTTGGAAATAAGGCACAAGTTCAATTAAGAACTCTCCCCCATAAAATGTCATTCCCGAAAGAACAACAAGAGCGACCTTACTTTCACGAGAAAAGAAGGATTTCTTTGGACAACAATAAATCACATAAGAATATGAATTTTTATCCAAAATACTCAATTGAATTAACCACAAGTGAACCCATGATTAATTCAACCGGAATACTCAACTAAATTAACCATAAGAGAACCCATGATTAATCTAATTGGAAAATGCTCAACATAAGAAAACTTACGGAGCCGCACAGTATATACATAAAAATATGGATCATGGAAGATCAATACTGCGGAATAAACAAAGATTCATTCTATCTTTCATCACTATTTGCACAATGACATACAATAGACTTAATCTTTGTAAACAAAAGCTCATCCTTTCTTCCATCAATATTTGCATAATGACATAAAAGGCTTATCTTTTGTTTTTGTCAAAAGTTCATTCATTCTTTTATCAATACTTGCATATCGACATACGAAAGACTTAACTTTTGACAACGTATGGGACAATCATAGTTCACGGACGCAAACACACATATCCCATAACAAATTACAATATATAAAATCATAAAGATTAATACTGCAAAAGCATCTTCCAAACAAACTTTAGAATTTAAACAAATAAATCTAAAAATAATGAAGATGAAAACGTTGGACATAGCTATGCGTAATCACAATAATGGCTATTCCAAACTCTAGCTATTCTTCTTAAAAACACAAGAATAAAATTCTCATCAGAAGTTTTCCTAGGCAAAATACACAACTCTTAGAGAACATGATTTTAAAAACATTAAACCCGGTCAGCAACCAGAGATTGAACATGAACTAGCTCATCAGTTGCTCTCTTCAGTTCGTTTTTTCATAAAATCAAGATTCCTTGTTGCAATTCCAAGTTGTTCACGTATTGATAGACGCATTTATGTGTCTATTTTCATCTCTTTTGTGTATAGTGTTAGTACCCATTTTTGTACTAATTTTGGCATTTTATCCCTTTGTAGGTGTTTTTGGAAACAAGCGTGGCATACTTCAATGCCTAGTGGATTGAGATACTGGAAATCAAGATTCCAGTTGCAATTCCAAGTTGTTCACGTATGACCTCAAAATCTCGAAGAAGATTTCCTACCAGTTGTGACGACATCTGAACTGGTAGTTTGTTTTCATGATCAACAGAATGATAGCAGGTTATGAAAACATGATTCTCGTGAAACTCGATAGTCTTTCCTTTTTCAACATTGTCTTCTTTGTAGCATCCATCCATTGTGCAAACAGGAGTACCTTCTTCACGTTACGGAACGTATATGTATCAAAAAGAGCACAATACATATATATATATATATATATGAGTGTGTCATTGGAAACCCTAGGGTTACTCGTATATGTTCCATGTGGGTCAGATGTACGTGCACTCAAGGTAACAACCGTGGTACGTGACCAGGAGAAAAACTGGTGCTAAATTTAGATGAAGTCTAGACAAGTTCAAGGATCCAATCTAAACAAAAGATGACATTCTTTGTTCAAAGGAACAAGGAGAATTGTTTAAAACCAAGACAATCAACCAAGGAATTATTCTCAAGAGTAATCAATCAAAAACATTACATCATGAAAAGTACTGGAGCAAGGCTCAACAGTTTTATGATCATCGTTTTTGTAAAGGCAAATAAAATATAATAACAACTACTTTCTCAAGTCACAGAGGCTTCTTAAGAATCACGAGCATCCTTCCGTATTACACGAAGGATGCTACATTGAGTAGTCATGTTGTATTTTGATGAGCATTTTGCTCATCAAGAATATTGATTTCTTCTCTCTTTCCTTCATGAAGATTTTCAGAAAACTCACTAGGATTAGTTGAAAGAGATTTAACCAGAGGGCAACAAAGAATACCTGAATTTGCTGTTTTCCTTGCCTTTTTGATGCTCCGTTTGAGTCTTTTTATGCTAATCTTGAGCTCTGAGACTCTATTATTGATATGAATAAATTATGGAGCAGACACCTCGGGTTTACAGTCCTTTTCAGAGAGAGGAAGGGAGTTGGACTTTCTTTTCTTTCTCCTATGCCTTTTTCTCTTTTCAGAGTAATTTAAAAAGTCAGTTTCCCACCTGACATTCTTCCTTCTACAATTGTAGGCATTTTTTGTCTTAAAATCATAATCTAGAAATGACTCATCACAGTATTTCTCTTGATTGCATACATTTCCTTTTACTCCAGCAATATGAGAAATAGGTTTAATTACTTCTTTGGACATCCATGCAAAAATGTTGTGAAGTTTCTCATTCCTTAGTCGAAAACGACATCTTCGTTCAAGATGCCCTTTATTTCCGCAGTAAAGCAGTTAAAGGAATTGTTCTTGACTGTTCTCATGCGACTAAAATTTGAAGGAGTACAATCCTTGTTCCTAAGATCGTTGACTGCTGGAGAAGTTTTTTCACATGAAGAGTTGTCAATAGCATGAACAAAATTGATTTTACCAGTACTTGGAGCGTCTATTCCCTTATAGCCCAGACCACGTGTATCACGATGTTCTTTACATGCTCCAAGCATAGACGATAATTTTGTAGAGATAAAATTGAATCTTTTCAGATTCTCTTCCAGTGAATTTACCTTATTAAGGATTTTTCTTTGGCAAGGAGACTGAGTTCTCTTTCATTAAAATATTTTTGTTGAGAGTCATATCTTGCTTCAGATTCTGCAAGTCTTTCTTTCAACACAAAGAGATTTCGAAGGATATTATCACACTCGGACCTTTTTGAGCGTAAATCTTCTTCTCGATCCTTAATGGTAGATTGTAAAAGTCTACATCCACAATCACTACCTTTAAAGAGTTTTCTCATCTTTCTGTTTTCTTGACAGAGTGGTCCCAAATATTTCCTCAAGCAAGTTGTTGACTTCTTTTCTTTCAAAGTATGGTCAAAGAGCTTGATATATTGAGAGACTTCCTTATCAATAGTTTGTCCTTCTTCCGAATCACTCTCATCTGACAGATCATCCAACTGTTCATCTAGACACTTTTCCCAGTTGAAGGCAGATTAAGACACAGAGGCAAGAACAGGCGGTTTTTTAGATGTTTCAAGATATTGAAGCATCTCAGTGGAATTCTGATTTGGCATTGCGTTATCAGAGAGATTACTGTCCATATAGTCAGATCGCTTACAAACACAGACTTATAGTGTCTTTAACGTGTTTGCCAGCTCTGATACCAATTGAAAAAGTGAGGGTACAACAACCTCACCCAATAATTCGCTTAGCAATTTGTATAGACTAACTCCAATATACTTTTAAGAGAATCAACTAGACAGTCAGACTCAATCTTAATAAAAAGTATATCAAAGAGTTATATCTCAATTTTTTAATTCAATCCTTACTCAAGCAAATAGAAATCTGCGAGTCTAATTGAATACAAGAGAAATTAACTTGAACGGTACCAAAGACCAATGTTCAAGTATCAATCAATTTCAATCAACAACCAAAGGTCGGATTTCCCAATTGATTGATTCAACGCACAACCTGTGATATTTCAATTATATAACAAAATATAATGCGGAAAAGAAATAACACAGACACCATAAGTTTTGTTAACGAGGAAACCGCAAATGCAGAAAACCCCCGGGACCTAGTGTAGATTGAACACACATTGTATTAATCAGCTACAGACACTAGCCTACTACGAATTAACTTCGGACTGCAGTTGAACCCCAATCAATCTCACACTTATCCAAGGTACAGTTGCACTCCTTACGTCTCTGATCCCAACAGGATACTACGCACTTGATTCCCTTAGCTGTTCTCACCTACAACTAAGAGTTGCTACGACCCAAAGTCGAAGACTTGATAAACAAATCCGTCACACACAGAAATAGATAAATCTGTCTCCCACAGATAAACCTACGAGTTTTGTTCCGTCTTTTGATAAATCAAGGTGAACAGGAACCAATCGATAACCCGGACTTATATTCCCGAAGAACAGCCTAGAATTATCAATCACCTCACAATAATCTTAATCGACTAGCGAAACAAGATATTGTGGAATCACAAATGATGAGACGAAGGTGTTTCTAACTACTTTTCTATCTTGCCTATCGGAGAAATTAATCTCAAGCCAATCTTACGATTGTACTCAAATACGATGGAAACAGCAAGATCAGATCACGCAACTACAGAGAAAATAGTTGGGTCTGGCTTCACAATCCCAATGAAGTCTTTAAGTCGTTAACCTACAGGGTCTCGATAGAAACCTAAGGTTAAAGGAGAATCGACTCTATCTTATACAACTAGTATCACACAGGAGGTGTGGGGATTAGGTTTCCCAGTTGTTAGAGTTCTACTTTATATAGTCTCCAAATCAGGGTTTGCAATCTAAGTTACCTTGGTAACAAAGCATTAAATATTCACCGTTAGATGAAAACCTGAATAGATTCAAGCTAATATCTTTCAACCGTTAGATCGAACTTAGCTTGTTATACACAAATAAAATGTACGTCATTTAGGTTTGAGTAACCGTACCTAAACGTGTACACGTAGTTGGTTCAACAGTAGTTAACCAAATGGTTAGCCATATGAGCACTTTCATATCAACCATATTCATCTTCACCATAACTAGTCCAAATGACTCAAATGAACTAGTTCAAGAGTTGTTCAATTGCTTAGATCTTATAGAAGTATACACGACATATTCGAAGCAAAATCGGTTTTGATTCACTCGAATCGATTCATGAACTTTATTGTATTCCTTAATTTATATAAATTTAAGTTCACGAATAAACCAATTTTAGAAAGTAACACACTTAAGTATGCGTACGGGTATGTGTACTTAAGTAACCGGATTTGAGTTTGTTTTGGTTTTCAAACTCAGCAGAAATTCACGGACGTGAACTTTCTGCCAGTATGCGTACGGGCACGCATACTTAGGTAACCGGATTGAGTTGGTTTTGATTTCCAAACTCAGCAGAAATTCACGGACGTGAACTTCCGCCAGTATGCGTACGGCTACGCATACTTACCTAATCTCCATCAACCATTTAGTACACACACAAGTATGCATACATTTGGTTCCCTGTTTTGGACTTATACACTATGCGCGAACATATTATATTCTTATATCCAAAGATGGTTACATGTTCTAAACTCTTTATTTCAATCATTGAAACATTCTTAGAGGATGTTAAATAGAGGTTATTCACACACTATTTTTCATCAAAGCAATTTTCAAGATATTGAAATAATCATCATGACTTTCGTCACTTGTAAAGATGAACTTGGCCAAAGTGAAAGCTTACCAACACATATTTCGATAAAAAGATAAGCGAGATAAACTCGGCCCGAAATAGCAAATGTGTATAATCGAAGTCTATATAGCCATACGACTTTTGTCTCAAGATCTGAGATAGAGTTGATAGACTTTTTGAGTGATAGATAAGTTCAAGTCTCCACATGCCTTTTAGTCGATGAAGTTCCACCAGTTCCTTGAGTAGTTCTTCGTCTTTGTGATTTCCCATCCTTCCTTGTTTCGAAAATTATTTGAAACTGTTTGATCATGGCATTCCATTTTGCCACCCTTCCAATTTTCTCCGTGCTACCGAGAATTTGACCTATCTGAGCCTTTGTGAAGACTCAGATGGTATGTGCGTCAAAAAATATCCTTAGTTTTTGTGTTGCCACTACTAAGGCATATATGAGTTGCTCCACCTTAGTGTAGTTACGCTCCGCTGGACTGAGTGTCTTGCTTATGTAGTAGATGGGGTTTTCTCCTTGCCCTTGGTCTCGTACCAATACTGCGCTTACAGTGTAGCTTGTTGCTGCTAAGTATAGAGTGAGTATTTCACCTGGCTCTGGTTTCTGTAGGACAGGAACTGAGGCCAGGTACTCCTTGATTTTTTGGAAAGCTTGTTCGCATTCCGTAGTCCACATGAACCTGCTTCCTTTCCTTAGCGTATCGAAAAATACTTTGCATTTGTCCGATGATCTTGCTATGAATCTTCCCATGGAGGCTAAGATTCCATTTAATTTTTGCACTCCTTTTAACGTTTTTGGAGATGGCATCTCCATTATTTCTTTGACCCTTTCGAGGTCCACTTCTATTCCTCGCTTAGTTACCAAGTAGCCTAGGAATTTTTATGAGGTTACTCCGAACGTATATTTCTCCGGATTGACCTTCATGTGAAAGTTTCTCATGGCTTCGAATATCTCCCTTAGGTCTGATAGGTGATTTGTCGCCTCCTTGCTCTTGACAAGCATGTCGTCTACGTATACCTCCATGGATTAAAGATTTTGTCTACCAATCGCTGGTATGTTGCCCCCGCGTTCTTTAGTCCGAAAGGCATCCTTGTATAGCAATACAAGCCTCGTGGGGGTAAAGAACGCAGTATGCTCCTGATCTTCTTCTGCAAGTGCGATTTGGTTATAACCGGAGTAACCATCCATGAAGGATATCCTCTAGTGGCCTTCGGTTGCATTGACCAGTTGGTCAATATTGGGTAGCGGGTAGCTATCCTTAGGGCATGCTTTATTGAGATTGCTAAAGTCGATGCAGATACGCACTCCTCCGTTCTTCTTAGGCACAATCACCATGTTAGATATCCACGTGGGATACTTGACTTCTCGTATGAATCCTGCTGCTAGGAGTTTTTGCAACTCCTTTTCCACTGCTTCGTGGTAGATATCTGCCACCTTGCGGATACGTTGCTTAAATGGTGTCATTTCTGGTTTGAGCCGAAGGTGGTGGGAGACCAAATTCGGGTCAATTCCTTGCATGTCTTCCATTGACCATGCAAAGACATCTGCGTAGTCCCGTAATAACCTTTGTAGTTGCATCTCCTCGTCCTTTTCTAGTAAAGTTCCGATGGTGATCATCTTTGGCTCTTTCTCCGTTCCAATGTTGATTTTCTTTATGGGCTCCACCGGCGAAAAGGTTGGTTTCTGAGGTTGTATAGGAGTGCATTTCTGTAATTGTCATTTAGCAGCATTGTCCGCTACTGGAGTGGCGGAGGTGCTTGCTTCCTGAGCTGAGGGGGCTTTGGGGACTTTGAAGTCTATGTACTTTATTTCATTGGTATTCTCCCTTCGTCTTTTCCTTTCATGTTGCTGCGCAGCAGCTCTTTCTTCGTTGAGTGTGACCTCCGCTAGATTGCATAGCCTTACGTCTTGTTGATCTCCTTTGATTTCCATTTCACCCATGGGTGTTGGGAATCGAAGGTATTGAAGATAGGTCGAGGCCGTGCCTCTTGAACGATGGACCCAAAGTCGTCCCATAATGACGTTGTATGGCGAAGGTGCCTCCACAACACAGAACCTTGTATTGGTTACTAAGGGTCATGCGCGTGCCTGCAAGACAATTTCTCCTTTTTTTTCTGGAGACTGCTCCATTGAAACCATATATTGTGAAAGTGGATGAATCCATTTGCTCAGCTGTTAAACCCATATGTAAGTAGGGTTCGTAGAACAACACATTTAACGAACTGCCCCCATCAATGAGGATCTTCGTAACATTCCATCCATGTATTGGAAGAGTGATCACAAGTGGATCGTTGTGCATCTCGACTTATTGGTTGACGTCCTTTGTTGAGAATGTTAACAGCGTAGCCATCCATTCTTCCCAAGTGCTAGTTGGCGGTACACTTAGCTTGAATACCTCGTGGGCTTCTAGCTTTCTTCTGATTCGAACTAGCTCGAGGATATCTTCGAGTATCTCCTCTTGGACTCCGTTTGAGAAAGTGATCATGTTAATGTATTTGCCATCCTGTGGTAACTCCACCCTTTTCTTGGGGACTACCTCAGTATTAGCAGGTTGTATCTGCACATACTCCATGAATTTTCCTTCATCTATGAATCTCTGAATTGTATTCCTCAGGTGGTAGCATGTGTCAGTTGTATGCCCGTAGTACTGGTGGTATGCACAGTACTCCTTAGCATCCTTTGTTTTATCTGGCTGCTTTCCCCTAGTGTTAGGATAGAGAAAGTCTGGCTTCGCTCCCTCCTTGCTTAGGATGTGTGAGAATGTTGTGTTTAGCTTTGTGTAGACTTTGTCTACAAAGTCTTCCCTTCCTTTTCCTCTGCCTTTGCCATCTCTGTACTTTGATCTTTTATCCAGCGAGCTGGTTCTGCCCCCGGTTTCATTTTGCCTCTTAGGTATCTCCGGAATTGGTTCCAGAGAGTTCGTTCATTGTGGAGCCGTTGTTGCCTTTATTTGTGCTATGGGGTTGTCCTTTTGGATTTATTCAAGTCTGATGTAGGGATCTTGGACAACCCGAAGCTCTCCTTCGGAATCAAGGGCTCGGTTGTGAAGCTCTACGAAGATAGCCGAGGTTCTGTCAAGTCTGTACTTGTAGCAATTAATGCTAATTTATGGATTGACTTTTCCGATTGCTTGGCACGTATTTTGCCACCTGTCCGTGTATTGCATCAATGTTTCCCGAGGTCAGATAGCTAAAGCAAATAGCCTATCTAACCCTGCCTTTGTTGATTTGTTATACATGTATGTCTCCAAGAACATCGTAGTCAATTGCTAAAAAGAGTCAATTGAGTTTGCTGGTAAATTATCATACCATGCCAATGCTGATCCCGTCAAGCTTGCAGGGAAGTACCTACAAAGTACTACCTCATCTCTTTCCCAATGGGAAAGGACACGAGTGTAGTACCGTAGGTGGGCTGCGGGATCTGAGGTACCATTATATGCTTGAAACGTATGTACTAGGCATTTCGTAGGGATAGGCTCCCTCAAAATGCAGAAAGACAAAGGAGATGTTGCCACTTCTTGGAGTACTTCTTCTAGCCTTGCTCCTGCATGGCCAGTCTTCAATCCTTGTATTTCTTTTCGCATTTTCTCCATTTGTTCCATGATCATGCCCACGTTGTGTGCATCTCTGGAAAATGCCTCATCATAATAAGACTGATAGGGCTTGTAAGATGGAGCCATCTCATATGGATCATGTCGTGTGTTCTTGGCTCCCCCTGGTGGGTTAGCCTTTGGTGGGTTATGATCCGCCCTCCGTCTTCCTGAGATAGCTCCACGCTCACGCCTCTTTAACGGAGGGTGAGTTTGGGAACCTTCGATCTGCACATCCAACATGTCTTTTAGGTTCTGGTTTTCCTGGGCCATCACGTGCATTACATCCTCGTGCTCCTTTTTTCGGAGAAGCAAAGCTGTTACTTGTGCTGCCATTTGTTCTTCATTGTGGATTCCACCACCCTGAAGAGTGCTGTCGACCGGATCCTCAGAGTCATCCACTCCTTCTTCTATGACCGGAGCATCAGGATCTAGCTGGATATGAGTTAGGTTTCCCAACCCTCGTCTCGTAGGGGCTAAGGTTCTGATTAACCCTTCGTTAGCCGCAGGTGGCTTCGTAACATGGGGATGCTCCGGTAACGACATGCCATAAAGTGGTTGTGCTCCCGATGTTTGCCCCATCCCTTCAGCAGGGGTAGGTGGTTTGTTAGAGACTGTTCTTCGTGCTATTTCGCTTTGCCCGTCCTTTGCTTCATTTCATTGATTCGCTTGAGATGGTTTTTGAGATCTTCCTCTTGTAACCGCTGGTCGTGAACTTGTTGGTACGTCACTTGGTTTCTGCATGCCTTCGGTATTTTGTTATCCCGAGGTCACAAAAAAATGAAAGTTTTATCTACTTGGGTGCCTTCGCTAAAAGTAGCAGTTAATGCTCTGACACAGAAGACGGCTAAGCAGCTTTTTCAGAAAAAGTACGAGAATGATGTCTGAAATGATGGGTATTTAATTTCTTATGACACCCTTGGAAAAAACAACCTTAAATGTTGAAAACAATTAAAAAAGGGTGTCAGATCTCCCAAGAAAAAGGGGTTATTAAATGTTTTGTAAGATCTTTTCTCCTTAAATTCTCACTGAGATTCCTTAGTGTTCAGAGGTACTCAGATCCAAAGGATACTCTGTCGGAAAAAGTTGTTTTAGTACCAAACAAAAGTTTTAACGTTTTGTGAATACGTTTTTGCAAAAAACTTCTTAGATCTGTAAGGTTGTAAGTCTTAAGAGGCTATGAACTCAAAGAACTTATGTGAATAACGGACGAATGGATCACTAGAAAGTGAGATCTACCATTGTTAAACTCAGATCTCTTCGTTAAAGAAGATGCATAAGTTAAAATAAAGGAACATAAAAACACAAGCTGGTGAGAAAAACCTTCTAGCGCCAAACTGTGACTACTAATTTTCCCATAGTCTACGTAATGTGTACAGCTCGGAGAATCTAATACTACGCAGTATTGATGTCTCAGTTGAACTGATAATGCTAAGTAATAAAAGGTATTCGAGATCACGATAATAATGAAGAACACAAGTATAATGTAATGTTACTAAGTTATCATGAGACAGAAGAGATTACGTGGTTCGACATTTATCTACGTCCACGGGATAATGAGTGATTGTTTGTATTAAGTTGTGGTGGTTACAAAGATCTTAAATGCTTCCCAAAGTAATAGAGAGAACTCAAGTTGGAGTAAATACTTAAGTTCTAAACATTAAAAAGGTATAAGCTTAAGACTAGATCTTCTTCTCCTGGGTATTGAATGCCTTCGTTTGTTGGTTAAGCTTGGTATTTATAGCCCCTTCTACTCCAGATATATCTTTGATATCTTTAGGTCCATCGTTCCCTGATACATCTTCCGTACAAATGGTACCTTCGTTCACCGCACGCTTTCTCCAGTCAGACTCTGCCACCTCAGCTGACCCACGTTCCTTCGGGAACTACTCATCCTCAGTACAGATTGTACCTTCGTTCACCGCTAGCTTTTGCCAGTCAGACTCTGCCACCTCATCTCTCTCCACGTGCTTTGGTTAAGCGTGTAGATAAGAGATTGCACATTAAATGCTGATTGGATATGTCACCTACCTCTATCCCTTCGCCAGCTTCCTCTCTCTAGGCTAGGTTATACTTTTCCATCTTAGCCGTCGAGGTATCCCTCCTTGGGATGGGATAAAGTAGATCTGCGAAGGTGTCTTCTGCTACTCAGATTCCTGTGTGTAGCGAGGGCTACATAGTTATTCTGTACGCGACCACTAAAACCGTGACACGTGCTTCGTAGAATATTGATATTCACAACCGAAGTATATAATGAAAACACTAACTATCATTAACAGCTGGAACCAAGCTCACCAATCAAATATTATTTAAAGTATTGGAGATTAAGATATGTTTTTAAACAAAATACTTTTGAAAAGTTATATCAACCTTTGAAATCAGTAAGTAGTCCATGATATTGCCAACATCAGTAGTATTCGTAGGTAAATGAAAAATCACACTCACTATATAGGTATGTCTGATATTAGAGACAATAAAAAAATATATCATGATATTAATATAAAATAGTGGAATACATATGAAATACTTCCCGTCAAAAAAGATATAATTAAGGAAATACACTGATATATCTTTCTTCAGAAATCATATATTTGGGTTAAGAATCAAGCGGCCAACTCAACTGCTCTTCCAGACTCCAAGTTGTTGTAGTTAAATGGAAAATCGCAATCACTATATTTATAATCAAGATCTGATATTAGAGACACTAAAAAAAATAACGATATTAATATAAAATACATTGCCAACTCTAAATAGTGGAAAGCATATGAAGTTCTTCCCGTCAAAGAAGATATAATCAAGGAAATACAATGATATATCTTTCTTCAGAAATCACATATGCGTTAAGAATTCAGCGGCCAACTCAAATGGTCCACCAGGCTCCAACTTCTTGTAGTTAAATGAAAAATCACACTCACTATATAGGTATCAATATTATATGATATTAGAGACAGTAAAACAATCATGATATTAATATAAAATAGATTGTCAATTCTAAATAGTGGAATACAAATGAAGTGCTTCCCGTCAAATAAGACGTAATTAAGGAAATACACTGATATATCTTTCTTCAGAAATCACATATTTGCGTTAAGCATAAAGTGGCCAACTCAACTGCTCTTCCAGGATCAACTTTTTGTAGTTAAATGAAAAATCACACTCACTATATAGATATCATTATCTAATATTAGAGACACTAAAAAAATCACGATATAATATAAAATAGATTGCCAACTCTAAATAGTGGGAAGCATATGAATTGCTTCCCGTCAAAGAAGGTGTGATGATGGAAATACACTAATATATGTTTCTTCAAAAATAACATACTTGCGCTAAGACTCCAGCGGCCAACTCAACTTCTCTTCCAAGCTCCAACTTCTTATAGTTGAATGAAAAATCACATACACGGTATAGTTGTATATATATATGACTTTAGAGACACAAAAAAATATTAATACAAAGTATATTGTCAACTCTAAATAGTGCAAATCATATGAAGTGCTTACCGTCAAAGAATAAGTAATCACAAAAATTAATGCACTATATATCTTTTTTCAGATATCAAACATGTTTTCTAACTTCCAGTGTGAGGTCTTTCTTGAGTTCCTCGCTGAAAGAGACACCCTACACTAATGTGAGTAATATAGTGAAATAGATAAAAACGTAAAAGTTCGGAATGATCCTGTACATACACTATAAAATGGATGTGCATTTTTTATCATGCAACTCTAAGTCTAAACTTGCCAAGTACTTTCAATTTGGTTATGTAAGATCTTACAATCAACACATCAAGGGTTGTTTGGCATGTTAAAAATGGGAAAAATTGGATGATGCATGCATTAATTTTGTTGTTGTTGTTCAATTGGGTGAAAGAAGATTGAGCAACCTAAAAAAAAAAAGAACATTACTTTTAGGTTTCCAAGAATGATATTATAGCGTGATGAAGAAAAAAGGGCATATAGTGAGTGTGTACATCACACTCATTAACTCACACCCAACATGAATATCGTCTATGTTCATTTTTATCATCATGTTGGGGCTATGTATATATAATAGGTAATACACATTTTTGACCATGCATTGTATTTTGGCTTCACAAGGTTATCGTTTAGGACAACAAATTTTTCCCAGGCTAGCTAACCACCCTATCTGAAACATAAAAGTACTAACTAAATACGTGTTTATGTCCTAGAAAATATTTTTTCCTTTAACGTACGGTACATGTTTTCAAACTAACTTACACAACATTTTTTTGTGATAATTTTTGAGTTTGGTTACAAACGTGTCATAACACCAAAATACTTCCGATATAAAAATGTGGAAATGGCGTAACACCAAAATTTAGTTGAAACAAAATCATATTAAAAATAATCCTCCGACTAACTTTCCGAAAAAAATGTTTAGTTACATTTGTATAGGAGCATGAACTTTCCCGGACGGAGATCATGGATTGGAAGTTTGAGATGTCAATGTTGAATCTTTATTGGTATGGTATTGTTAATTAATATTTATCTGTTTTTATTTTATTTTCTAACAATTAACAGTCAATCTTTCGACAACATTTTCTTTTGTTGGCATAAATGCCAGCCGAAATTGCCGGTGAGAAAATGGCAGATGAGCGTGATTTCCTTCTTTGCAGGCCAATAAAACCATTTTTTTTAAAGAACAAGCAATTGGGGGATATTTTTACTGTAGCTTCCGGCATGGTTTTCAATGAAATCAGCATGGTCGATGGATTGCCGGCATTGAAAAACCATGCTGACAGCTACAGTGAAATATCCCCCAATTAATTGTTTTTTTTTAACCCGTAAAAAAAAAGAACCACATTTTTTATTTGAGTTTTGGGCAATGTTAAGCGTCCTAACATTTGAAGTAAAGCTTAAATCCTTAAACTTGAATCCACTATTTTATATACCGGTAACTACCTCAGTGTCGTGATGTGGGGTGACATTATGGGAGCCTGCAACAGCAAGGATACTATAATAATGAGCACTAATTAAATTTTAAAAGAATTCTCTCGGTTATAGAAATGTACAACTCTAAAGGTGTTCGGTGTTGCAGTTGAAGTTAGAACATAAAATTTAGAAATACCTGGATATACAGTGTAGCTGATTTTTTTTTTTTTGCAATCACAAAATTTAGGTTTGCTACATGGATTATTCTTAACTACATGTTTACAATACAAACGCGATGATCAGTTGGATTGTTGAAGCATATACTCGGGGGTGGTGCATGGCAGACGATTTCAAAGTAGACTCCTCATTCATTAGATATGACTGTATAGTGTAGTTTTTTTTTCCATAAAAAGAAAAGGTCATACATTAAGATGACAAAGAAGAGAAAAAAAATAAAAGAGCAACCCTAATATTGGGCAGAGTATTTCTGATAAAACAATATTAGTTCATCAAATGCCTTTACGTCAGGCATCAAAGGTCCAGAATCTTTTTGCTCAAGAAGATGTAAAATTTTCCCATCAAAGGCCTAGTGATGAAACAAAATAGCTTCACATCAACCATGCATATTCACCGTGGAAGTACAACGTTGTCTTATTACGTAGCAAACAACCACTGAAATTCGTTGTCCATTAGTTTCCTTCCACTCATCCACCAATCCATGCAAAACCTCACGGTAGAGTCATTACCTTTAATCTCAAATTTTCAACCAATCTTTGATCAAATTGAGTTCCTAGTTTTTTGAATAGGCTACCAGGATCCCTTGCCTATTGTCGATTGTAACTCTAGTGGTACTTTAATCAGACCTCAACAAATGAGCATATGTGTGTATCTTCTTTTTTGTTTGTCAGTGAAATACATTAGTGGAGGCTTAAACTTCCTCACTCAATCACCCTACAAAAAGTCTAAAGGAATAAAACAACAATAAAGTCATGTATAATAAATTTTATGAAAATGTAAAATGGCATAACAACATCTCGTCCCAGCTCATATGTGTGTAGATGTTATTAACAAAATCTATTGTTTTGGGGTAAAAACTGATTCTGCTGGTTTTGGTAAATTTGGGTGTATTGATGAGAAATGAATTCAAACCTTAAACAAATGCACTGCACGGGAGTACTTTAGATTCGAGAGATCAATCTGTACAATCCTGGCCTAAACAAAGAAATGGCCGTTCTAGTCTTGCTTATGTCACAAAGTGAAGGAGAAGGGTTGATCTTAGGGAGGGAAGAGAAGAAGGTGTTGAGATCAGAATGGTTAACTCTGAAGGTGTGGCTATTTTATGACTTGTGTAAAAATATAGAACTGGCTTGCGGAATGTAAGCTATCAGTTCTTGGTATTTTTACTGGATACTTGTGTTGATAACCAAAACTGTGTTGTTGGTTGAAATAGGTTTAAAACCTATTTATACAAGTCCTGATTGAGCACTCTTGATCTCGTAGGAAGTGGAGACAGTTAAGGAGTGGAGAAGTGGAGTCGTGTAAAAGGTGGTGACCATCATGTTTCCATCAGGAGGGAAGACTGGTCAGCCTTACACCCACTACTCACTTACTGCTTATTAACCGCCCGCCCTTTCCTAACACTTTCTTGTAATGGGCGTATTGCACGCCGCACGCTGTAAACCGCCAAACCAATACCCCAGTGAGCATCCCCCAGTTTGTGACATGTTTGATGTCTCGAGTATTTTCGTGGAAAATATGCAGCCAAATTGCTGAGTGGGTCTTGTGTGCAAGACTTAGTTATTCTGATCAATCGCGTGCCAACTAGGCGGCGGGTAATCATGTGTGGCGATCTAGGTCATGAGACTTGCCGCGAGAAATAGCGTGTGACGCTATTAAGTTAGTCGTGGTTGATCGCCTAAGATTTAATCTAGGCCGGTCAATTCAGCTGGCGAAGTTGGACGGCTGAGATTGTAATTTATGGAAGAGGGTGGCCGTTGATTATGGACACATCTCGTTGGCGCTTGTCAGTGGTATAGTGGCGTAATGGCGCCTGTGGCATAGTGGCGTAATGGCTCCCGCCAGGCGCGGCCACTATATTTTGGTATGTTGGTATTAGATTCAAATATGACCCAACAATATTGGCTCTAGTTGCCATATCAAACTTAATGCCTTAGGTGGTATTGTTTGGCATGGGACGGCATAGCGGTCTTAACCAAATTAGGGTTTGGCCTGTCAAAGCCCTTATTAGCGTGTGCGGCTATGTGTCTGCGATAATCACTAGGTGTTGGCGCGGTTTTGCTTTATTCAATGCGTGTGGCGGGTTTTAAGCGACCTGATTGGTCGATGGAAACGGGGCCGGCAAGAAGCATGGGTCCGGCCTCATTCCAAGTGCGTGTGACGCATTTAGAGCGACCTGATTGGTCGATGGAAAAGGGGACGGCAAGCAGCATGGGTCCGGCCTCATTCCAAGTGCGTGTGACACATTTAGAGCGACTTGATTGGTCGATGGAAAAGGGGACGGCAAGCAGCATGGGACCGGCCTCATTCTAAATGCATGTGGCGCGTATAGAGCGACCTGATTGGTCGATGGAAAGGGGGCCGGCAAGCAGCATGGGGCCGGCCTCATTTTAAATGCATGTGGAGCATATAAAGCGACCTGATTGGTCGATAGAAAGGGGGCCGGAAAGCATCATGGTGCCGGCCTTATTCTAAATGCATGTGGCGCATTTAAATCGACCTGATTGGTCGATGGAAAGGGGGCCGGAAAGCAGCATAGGTCCGGCCTCATTCGAAATGCATGTGGCGCATTTAGAGCGACCTGATTGGTCGATGGGAAAGGGGCCCGGCAAGTTGTATGGTCCCGGCCTCATTCCAAATGCGTGTGGCGCATTTAGAGCGACCTGATTGGTCGATGAGAAAGGGGGTCGGCCAGGGAAACATGGAGCGTGGCCATCTGGCTACATGTGGTGCCTGCTAGGGCGAACTGGCCGGCCATGTGACATGGCCACACCTCCTCTTGTTGCTTCTCCTATTTGCCACGGCTCCTCTTTTATTTTTTGTTTTCTGATTTTTGGTAGGACTTTGCTCCATGGCGGATTAATTGCCTAGCTTACCTAGGTCTCAACCAATAGGGTTCGAGATATTGTGCGAGGCGCAAAAACCTAATTTTTGCAAATTTATTAGGTGAATAAATTTGATAAATTCTGCGTGTTTGACACAAAATTCTTCAAATTTATCCTCAGAGAGCAGTTAGCGCGTCTTCTGACTAAGTACTTTCATGCAGGCCTTAATCATGATACTTCGGGAAATTCATGCTACTCAGCTGCGAGTGAACACTAATTTTCATGTCATATCAATATTAAGGGTTCAGCTGGGGAACATAGCACAGGAAAGTATTCAATGAGCCTTGCATTAATGAATAATACAGGCAGGATGTTGAAATTTACATAGTATTTGGGATTGTTGCTATATGCACCATTCTGGATAAATTTCATGTGAATATACCGAATTGCTCAATATATGTGTAAATAAAAAGGCTGGGCACTCATTACTTCAGATTGCTCCATCTCTTTGCAGAATGACGGTACATTAAATACAGGGTTTTACAATCTTAGCCCTGAACTAAAAACCACCATCAACAGGCAGGCTCCGGCATTAGTGAGTAATGCAACTAGGAGCTTAAATACTCATTAGGCTCTATACTAGTGAACAATTCATCTAGGAGCTTTATTTTCAATATAATATGAAGAGAGAGATAGGCACTCATCAGATTCTGATATATTCTTCAAATTCCTTGCGGAATATAGACATATCAAGGTCTACTACTTCTGATGCTAGGTCAGGTAGGCAGACTTTTACATTTTTCGCCATATACTAAAAACCACCATCAACATTAAGTCCCCTGCTTAGCACGTAACAGTGACATTGTTGCGCGGTAAGCATTAGATGGTGACAGACCAAATTAAAATTGAAAAGATAAAGAAGGTAGATATTACCAGGAAAATTCTAATCGTCCTTCAGCAACGGGACCGCGCGGCCAGTGGTCTTCGTAGTAGCGTGTTGCTAGCTCGGCTATGAGACATGAGTGTTATGGGCCCATCCATATATTCCCGTTCATGGAGTAAAAAGGAATCCTTCTTTTGGAAACTCTGTTCGTATAAAAAGGGGTATCAACCCTATTCCGTTTTCGTTGCTCGTCTGGATCCGTACTTTCGTCTGTAGCAGCCGGCTCCTCTTCGTCACTATTAGCAGCTCCATCACGAGCGTGCCAATTGTCGGCAGCAAGGTAAGTACATCTTGTTCTTTCTTATTTTTGCAAGTATGAACTTTAGTTGTACGTATAACTTCCACGGTTTTGAAATTTCATTAAATCCTGAGTGAACTCCATCGATCCTCTCCGGAATGTGTAATAAGGTTCTTTCTCTAGAAAATGAGCATCCAACCTTTCCAGTGGGTTTTAAAATTTACCAAACTCCATTGCGCTCAATTGCAAGAGACCTTGATTTTAAGTTGTTTGGTGTCTGGACTATTGAGTCGTGATTAAAATGTTTTTTAAACTCCTGAGCATTGGCTGGCAAGAAATTGTATTTATTCTGACTTTTTAGCTCATAGGCCTATTCTTTCCTTTCTGATTGCGATGATGATATGCTTGGAAGTATGGAAAAATCTTCCAGAGCCGTTGAGTGAAGTAAACGAGTTGAGAGGCGTTCTGTTGCCGACGTGCTGATAAGCACGTAAGTGTGACGCATTTTCACCCATAACTACATTATCTAGGACTCATTTTATTTCTAATAGAGTTGTTTTAAGTCTTTTCTAGGGAATAAGCTCTTGCGGCAAAATTGGCTCGAAAAGTGGTGTTTTACACCCCAGGATAGAGTACTAAAGGCACCCCAGAAATGCACCGGAAGCACCCCAAAAATGTGTCGGAGGAACCCCCAGAAAAATTACTATCTACGCCCAAAAATTACTATTTGCACCCCATAAGACAAGTGCTAAAGGAACACCCATGCAGGATTAGGGGGAGGACATCTTCTTCTCAAATTCAAAAAATGAATTTTGGCGGGAAAACGTTTCTCTTCAATGGCAGAATTTCGATCGGATGTTTGGACGTGATTTAGTGAGATTCAATCCCTGAAACTTAGTGGGTAGACGTGATATGACTATAGAAAGATGGTATGGGTGTTGTTTCCGATAAAATTTGGCTTAATAACGTGTTTCAATCCAAAACAGTGGACACAAGTTTTCACGGTTTCAAGTGAATTTGACACGAGTTTGAGGCGTGTAATGCATGAGTTTCGAGTGTGTTGCACTACAGAGATGCGTGAAGAAGATAAATAAGGAAGGTCGACAGCTGAGAATGCGTGGAAGATCAAAAAATGGAAATTTTTGTCGTGGAGAATAATATTGATAAATGAAGATTATTTGGGAGATATGACCGGATTAAAGGAGGATTAGGAGTATAAATAGATTGCTCCAGGTACAAGGAAGGGGTGTCGAGAGTTTGGGGACTTTAGTAGGGCTGAGGAGTGAGAAATCAAGACGAACAGCAAGCTTCCTGCTGCTGTTTTCTGCTGGTGAAGGGAAGAAGAACACGAAGAACATAAGACCCCAAAGAACAGTCGTAACTGCTACAGTGGACGCGACAGTGCGAGGACAGTCTTATATGCTACAGTAACAACAGCACTTTACAATTATCGTTCTTTGTAACAAAGGTTTGTAACAAATATAATTGTTACAAAACCCGATTTTCACCATTTTTTCTCCTTTTCATCAATTATAAAACACTTTTGAGCATTAATAAAGATGAATTTTGAGCGTGTCTATAATATGAGGAGCTAAACCCCAACATTGGGGCGACGGAGGAGGCCGAACTTCATACATGGGTAAATTTATTTTATTATTTTTTATGACTTTTGCACTAATATTAATTGAAATATGATTTGATTTAATTAGTTGTCATTTGATTAAATGGGTCATGCTTAGCTTAGGTGATTTGATGTCCCATGCTTAACATTTACATCTAATATTTTGAGAATCTACCTTGGCAAAAATAGAGTCCATGTTTATATTTCTGGGGCTAAAAATTATTGAGAATAAATAAGTGAACCTTATGTTATGAAGATTGGCTAAATCCTTAGTCCCAGTACCTCTCGCCCATTGTTTAATATTTGTGTATATAATTTTTATTAAATTTAAAAACTCGAATCTTCACAAGTCTTAGAGTTCGAATCCTATTTACCACTACTACAACAAAGTTGAAATCATATCACGTGCTGCTATCAATTCTTAATAGAATTCATTCCAAGTGATATCCTTTGAATCATCTTCTGAATCTTGGATTGTTGTATGGAATGGATGCGATCAGCAGTCCCCAGTTACACTTCTTGTTTGGTTACTAGAGCTGTACTTTTTGAGATGGCTTGGGAATACAATGCGTCCTTGCACGGAGTTGTAGATGCGTGCTAGATCCGATGGCGTGGCCGGATATGTGAAAATATCTCTGGGCGTACTTTTGGAGTCTTTGATGCACGTGTATGGCTTCATGTTGAGAAATTCCTGCGGCTCGTAAAGCTTTGACAGTGATGATACTGATATCAGCAATAACCTGGTTGAGGGACGTGAAGGCATCCTATGCTGGCAGTCCCCAGGTGTAATTATCCTGAGCCTATTTTCTCCTGAAAGATGTACTTCTATTGCATTTGCTCGTAAAGCTTTGACAGTGATGATACTGATATCAGCAATAACCTGGTTGAGGGACGTGAAGGCATCCTGTGCTGGCAGTCCCCAGGTGTAATTATCCTGAGCCTATTTTCTCCTGAAAGATGTACTTCTATTGCATTTGCTGGTAAAGTGGTTGACGAACTGATGAAGGCGGCAATCCTTTGGATTCGTCACTTGTTGATCAATGGGCGGGAGTCGCACTTGATAGATCTATATTGTATCCAAACTTTGGGCAGCCCATGCACCCCTTCCATAGGAAATTGGAAATCTAGAAACACCGAATCTTACTTTGTCGGCGATGTGGTTGTTGATGCGCAGCTTCGTGCAGTCCTTGGGTAGGAGGCACTGAGTTCTGAGAAGGTGATGTGGAAGGCATGATGCGGTTGGTATGTGTGGCTTGCTGAGGTGCGACTTTCCTCTTTTATTCTTCACTGACAACAATGCTTATGGATGGTTGAGCCAGATACTGCTTGTTGGTCACGCGCCATCCAGACAAGGGGGTGATGATATCCTCACGCTACATCTTTGAAGAGTGGCGACCCTGTCACGATTTCTTGGTTGACTGTCTCTTCTGAGTTGAAGAGATCCTTGAAAGTGAAGGGATTCCGTGTTGAGCCTTAGTCTCTAAGTGTGGCTTACGTGATTCTATCTTGTATGGTCGGTGGGTTGACCATGATAAAGACATCACCATCTTGCATCCGTACTGGTGACTATATTACTTCCTCCATGGGAAAATAAAACATGCAGAAGTTCGGATTACCTTTATCCGTAGTTGTTGTTGTTATGGTGAAGTCTGGATGGTATCAACAAACGAGCAACAATGGTTCTTGGAAGAAACTGTGATCAGAAGAGACTGCGTTTTCGTGGGAACAAAACAGGTTGGCTGTAGCTTGGATGGCTACGGTCACGATACTTGACAGGGAGGAGCGGTGACTACGGACATAAATATTGGCAGGGACGAGTGGTGGCTACAAGCACGGCAGGGAGAGGCGTGGTGATGGTGGTCATGGGCTTTGGTAACCACGACCATGAATCTTGGATGAGCGAAGAAGCATAAGTAGTGGTAGCTACGTCCACGAGCTTTAGGCGAGCATAGGCGGTGATGCTATCCACGACCACGAACATTAAAAGGCTTTGATCGGCCGCTATGACCCAAAGGATGAGTTTCTTACTTTCACATAACTTACATACGTGAGTTTTATTTCTCCTTCTATTATTTCCCCTATTGTTGCTTGCCTGATACAACACGGTTGAGGGTTGCAAATATGTCTTGACGCTGCGACTTGGAAAAATACAAAATCTCACATAAATGCTCCATCATTGAATGTACGTCTTTTGGACGGAGTCCCCAGAAATCATGCAGCTCCTGACGGGAAGAGAATCTCTGTAAACTCCTTCAGTGCCTAATTGGAGTTCTCCTGCATCCACCTTCTTCTTGAAAATTCTCTTAATCTTATTGCAATCACTGGTTGGGTGATTGATGAACCTATGGTAATGGAAATATTTGGGATTTTCCATTTCTTCCTCGGTTGGTGGACGTCTGAGAGGAGGTAGCTTGATAGCATCATCTTGAATTCATGCTTCTAGGAGTTCGATTACCTCTTCAATCGGAAACGGGAAGTTTAGAGCAGACTCTCCAGTTTCTTGTCGCTGTGCAGTCGTCTTAGGCATAGCCTTCTGGGTTTGAGTTGTCTGCTGCGCTGGTGCCGCACGTTTAGGTTGTTGATAGTCGTTCCCCAGATACCTTCTGTTTCCACCCTCACTAGTGATTGGCTGGAGGCTGGATCTTTTATTGGAAGGATGCCTGCTTTCCTGAATATCTTTACGAGTTTCTTCATTCTGGGATGGTTCGGATTGGTTGAGTAAAGCAGCAGCGGATCTCTTAGCAGCTTCTGATGCAATATGGGAATTGATATTTTCCAAGAAGGACTCATATAATGAAATCACCTTTTCACTGTAAGGACTATGATGAGAACGTGATAAATCCCACGAGTCTTCTTTCTGAGTTTGAGGAAACATCTCTTGATCTTCATGAGCATACAAGTTAGGTTGGTGGCTACCTTTCCGTTCAACGTGACCATAGGCTTCATCTTCCCCACCAGGAATAGGAATATGAATCTTGGAAGAAGGACTACTACCATCAGTATTGATCCAAAATGAATTGTCGATAGCGTTTCCTCCTGAATGAATACGTGTTGGTTCCTTTGATAGTTGATCCGTGAGGACTTTCAAAAGCGTAAATACTTCGTCTTGCGTCTTGACAATAGTAGCTTGATTCCTGACAATATCATTCAGGATTTTCGTCAAATCGCAAATAGTTGTTAAATATTGAGACTCCATAGCCTCGACAAGGGTTTTGAATGAAATAACGGATTCAGGAATAACATGTAAAGTATTGTCAGTGTTAGGAGAAGTAAAATTGGGATTGGGGGTTTCTGAACCATTCCTAAGATCAGCCATCTTGAGAAATTTAGGAAATTGAAAATGGAATTGGGAAAATGATTTTTGCAACCTAGATATTAATCTCCCACTTTGGTCGCCAGTTGTTTGGGGGTAAAAACTGATTCTGCTTGTTTTGGTAAATTTGGGTGTATTGATGAGAAACGAAATCAAACCTTAAACAAATACACTACACGGGAGTACTTTAGATTCGAGAGATCAATCTGTAAAATCCTGGCCTAAACCAAGAAATGGCCGTTCCAGTCTTGCTTCGGTCACAAAGTGAAGGAAAAGGGTTGATCTTAGGGAGGGAAGCGAAGAAGGTGTTGAGATCAGAATGGTTAACTCTGAAGGTGTGGCTATTTTATGACTTGTATCATAATATGGAACTGGCTTGCGGAATGTAAGCTATCAGTTCTTGGTATTTTTTCTGGATACTTGTGTTGATAACCAAAACTGTGTTATTGGTTGAAATAGGTTTAAAACCTATTTACACAAGTCCTGATTGAGCACTCTTGATCTCGTAGGAAGTGGAGACAGTTAAGTAGTGGAGTAGTGGATTCGTGTAAAAGGTGGTGACCATCATGTTTCCATCACGAGGGAAGACTGGTCAGCCTTACACCCACTACTCACTTACTGCTCATTAACCGTCCGCCCTTTCCTAACACTTTCTTGTAATGGGCGTGTTGCACGCCGCACGCTGTAAACCGCCAGACCAATACCCTAGTGAGCATCCCCCAGTTTGTGACATGTTTGATGTCTCGAGTATTTTCATTGAAAATATGCATCAAAATTGCTGAGTGGGTCTTGTGTGCAAGACCTAGTTATTCTGATCAATCGTGCGCCAACTAGGCGGCTGGTAATCATGTGTGGCGAGCTAGGTCATGAGACTTGTCGTAAGAAATAACGTGTGACGCTATTAAGTTAGTCTTGGTTGATCGCCTAAGATTTAATCTAGGCCTGTCAATTCGGCTGGCGAAGATGGACCGTAGAGATTGTAATTTATGGAAGAGGATGGCCGTTGATTATGGCCACATCTCGTTGGCGCCTATCATTGGTATAGTGGCGTAATGGCACCTGTGGCATAGAGACCTAATGGCGCCTGCCAGGCGCGGCCACTATATTTTGGTATGTTGGTGTTAGATCCAAATATGACCCAACAATATTGGCTCTAGTTGCCGTATCAAACTTAATTCCTTAGGTGGAATTGTTTGGCATGGGACGGCATAGCGGTCTTAACCAAATTAGGGTGTGGCCTGTCAAACCCTAATTAGCGTATGCGGCTATGTGGCCGCGATAATCACTAGGTGTTGGCACGGTTTGGCTTTATTTAATGCGTGTGGTGGGTTTTAAGCGACCTGATTGGTCGATGGAAAGAGGGACGGAAAGCAGCATGGGGCCGGCCTCATTCTAAATGCTGTGGCGCATTTAAATCGACCTGATTGGTCGATGGAAAGGGGGCCGGAAAGAAGCATGGGTCTGGCCTCATTCTAAATGCATGTGGCGCATTTAGAGCAACCTGATTGGTCGATGGGAAAGGGGCCCGACAAGTGGTATGGTCCCGGCCTCCTTCCAAATCCGTGTGGCGCATTTAGAGCGACATGATTGGTCGATGAGAAAGGGGGACGGCTAGGGCAACATGGAGCGTGGCCATCTGGCTACAGGTGATGCCTGCTAGGGCAAACTGGACGGCCATGTGATGTGGCCACGCCTCCTCTTGTTGTTGCTCCTATTTGCCGCGGCTCCTCTTTTATTTCTTGTTTTCTGATTTTTTGGTAGGACTTTGCTCCATGGCGGATTAATTGCCTAGCTTACCTAGGTCTCGACCAATAGGGTTCGAGATATTGGGCGAGGCGCAAAAACCTAATTTTTGCAAATTTATTAGGTGAATAAATTTGATAAATTCTGCGTGTTTGACACAAAATTCTTCAAATTTATCCTCAGAGAGCAGTTAGCGCGTCTTCTGACTAAGTACTTTCATGCAGACCTTAATCATGATACTTCGGGAAATTCATGCTACTCAGCTGCGAGTGAACACTAATTTTCATGTCATATCAATATTAAGGGTTCAGCTGGGGAACATAGCACAGGAAAGTATTCAATGAGCCTTGCATTAATGAATAATACAGGCAGGATGTTGAAATTTACAATCTTAGCCCTGAACTAAAAACCACCATCAACAGGAGCTTGATTTTCAATATAATATGAAGAGAGACATAGGAACTCATCAGATTCTGATATATTCTTCAAATTCCTTGCGGAATATAGACATATCAAGGTCTACTACTTCTGATGCTGGGTCAGGTAGGCAGACTTTTACAGTTTTCGCCATATACTAAAAACTACAATTAACAACTATCTTTCAACTTAAAATTTGTATCTCTGGGCTCCAAAGGTCTCTTTTATTATTTTGATTTTAGTCAACCAACAAAACATAAAAAAATAAAAAATAAGCATGGAACAATCATATGAATATGAACACAATAATTAATAAAATTGAATGAGGCAGCGACAATATTAAAAACAATAATAAGAGTTGTAGAACTCTTATAAAACCTCCAAAACAAAAGAAAAATCATGATGTATGATACCGCAAAAATAACAATCATGTTATTACGACAAAAGTAATTGGAAGGATATATTAATAAATTGTACATTGATATTGCTTGAAGTATGCTCGGTTATAACAGGTGCATGATCGAGAGAAAAAAGTAGGTGCATGATCGAGGGTACCGGAAAACAAAAAGGCAAAACAGATAGATCAGAGAAAAGAAACACCAAATAAATCAAGTTATACCTAAAAAACTAAAAATGTGCCTAGGAAAGGAATTTTTTTCTGCAGATTTCACGTAAACAGTCATTGTTTCCTTTCCCAAACAGAAAGTAAACAAAACATATTCACACCCGGAAACACTGTTTACTGGAGAACTACCCATGTATACCAGTCTTTTAGGATTGATACGCAGTCATATTAAATTAAATTTTATGTATCTGGGAATCAAATAAATAGTGAAGTTTATTATAGGAAATAAGAAAATTTAAAACAAATAGAGATGAAGATTTATGATCTTAATAATTACATTTTTTATAATCGAAAATCAAATAAACAGTGAAGTTTATAATAACAAATAAGAAAAATTGAAACAAATAGAATTGGCATATGGTGATTTACCTGTGACTTTACTTGATTTGTGGTGTCCTATGAAGATATGGCTAGGAACAAATAAGAGAAATTGAAATCACTTACAAAATGAACAACATCCACTAAAGTAAACAGGATGATCAAGAAAAATTAGGATTTACAGCAAAAACAATCAACATAAATCAAAGGGAAAAGAGATTACCACAAAAAAAATCATATCAGATAAAACTCATTTTCCCTTCACCTACAAAACCAAAACAAAAATAAATCATTAACAAATACATCAAAGTGACCAAATCAAAATCAATAATTCTATAACAATTCTACCAGAAGATCAACAATTTTCCTACCAGAATATTATCAATTTGGCCAACCGTAATCTGCACAAAGTAGACGAAATTAACCTAAAATCAAAAACCTAAAAAAATGATAAGAAGAAAAACAGTGGATGATGGATAATAGGTTTTAGCTATTACATCAAAGGCTTTATATAGAGAGCCACCAATCCACAAATTTCATGAAGTAAAGACTTTGTTTTGGAAATAATATGTATCATAATCTAAAAATATCTAAAGATTTCATACATTCGGAATTACTTGCTGTAATATTTCACACGGTAATAATGAAAAAAAAATCTATTGTATAACTTTAGATTTTTGGTAAGCCCCTTTCAATATTTAGTATATTATTGTTAGAAAATGAAGCCTAGGAAAAAAAATTAGATACTCTAAATATTAATATTAATATCGGATATTAGTAATTTTTAGATGTTGTTAGATTTTAACTCAAAATACTCAAAATATAAATATAAATAAATAAATAAATAAAAATATTTTTATTTTATTTTAATTTTTAATTTAACAATTAAAAGATTATTACAAGAGATTGGATGGGAGTCTCGCCACAAGCTGAGCTCCAACACCCTTTTGAATGACCACCCATATTCTGTGAAAAAGAAAACTGCCAGAACTAGTGTTTGCAACATTATTCACTATACAATTCTTCAACCTTTTCAAAAAGATAATAGTATCTTCGCCAAGCTCCCCTAAGGCTGAAAAGGCCAGGATACCAAAGCCATAACCGTGAGCCACACACTTGTCCAAATACTTAATGCGTTTGCGAAAATATAAATATTAATTTTGGATATTACTTAATATAGTAATTTTTTAGATTTATTACCATACAAACTATCCAAAAAACATAAATATGATTTTTTTTACGCCATAAATACGTTTATTCGATTTTTTTGGATTTTATCATAATTATCCAAAATTAATATAGTATTTTTTGGAAATACTAAAAATTAATATAGTAATTTTTAGATATTTTACCCTAAAATGGGTGCACAAAATATAAATATGATTTTTTCTACCCTATAAACATGCTTGGATTTTTATCATAAATGTCCGAAATTAATATAGTATTTTTATTTTTTTTTGGATTTTTATTATCATTAATACTTGAAAGTTATGTAGTCATTTTTAGATTTTTTACCTTACAACCGATCCAAAAAATATAAATCTGATTTTTTACCCATAAATATGGAACCCACAATTGGTGGATACCACCATAAATTAGGGGATACTCGATAAAAAAATAAAAAATAAAAACATTATGAAGTAATTTGAAAAATCCCTTATCCAAATTAATAGCTTATTGGCTTCAACCCTTTTTGGGGATTTCGGCACACTTCAATTGCATATCTTTTAGGCAAGAATATCTTGTTGAATCTGTTAGGGAACTACTCGGTCGAAATCGCAAGCGTTGTTATCTCAATCTTGTTTTTCAAGTTTAGTTGATCAAAACTATATAATTGATTTCTAGTCTACTTATAGCTAAGTCTAGGATTAGGATAGAATGTGAAAAATCGGGGGTCTAACAACCACACCCAATATTTCGCTTAGCAATCTGTATGGACAACTCCAATATAATTCCAAGAGAATCAACTAGACAGTCAGACTCAATCAATGGAAATATATCCAAGAGTTGTATCTCTGTTTCACAATGTAATCAGCAAATCAAACAGATAGAAATCCCTGAGCCTGATTATTATGTGAAACAACTTGAATGGTACCAAAGACTAATGTTCAAGTGTCAATCAATTTATATCAACAACCAAAGATTGGATTATCTAATTGATTGAACTATGCACAACCTGTGATATTTTAATTATATAAACAAATATAATACGGAAAAAAAATAACACAGACACAAATTTTTTTGCTAACGAGGAAACCGCAAATGCATAAAAACCCCGGGACCTAGTCCAGATTTGAACACCACACTGTATTAAGCCGCTACAGACACTAGCCTACTCCAAGTTAACTTCGGACTGGAATGTAGTTGAGCCCTAACCAATCTCACACTGATCAAGGTATAGTCACGTTCCTTACGCCTCTAAAACCACGCCGGATTCTGCACACTTGATTCCCTTAGCTGATCTCACCCATAACTAAGAGTTGCTACGACCCAAAGTCGAAGACTTGATAAACCAATATGTCTCACACAGAAAAGTCTATTGAATAGATAAATCTGTATCCCACAGATAAACCTATGAGTTTTGTTCCGTCTTTTGATAAATCAAGGTGAAAAGGAACCAATTGATATATCGGACTTATATTCACGAAGAACAGCTTAGAAATATCAATCACCTCACAATAATCTTAATCGTATGGTAGCGAAACAAGATATTGTGGAATCACAAATGATGAGACGAAGATGTTTGTAACAACTTTTTATCTTGCCTATCGGAGATTAAATCTCGAGCAAATCTTAGAGAAGGTAGTACTCAATCACGATAGAAAACATCAAGATCAGAACACGCAACTACAGAGAAAATAGTTGGGTATGGCTTCACAATCCCAATGAAGTCTTAAAGTCGTTAACCTACAGGGTGTCGTGAAAAACCTAAGGTTAAAGGAGAATCGACTCTAGTCGCAACTAGTATTACATAGAAGGTGTGGGGATTATGTTTCCCAGTTGCTAGAGTTCTCCTTTATATAGTTTTCAAATCAGGGTTTGCAATCTAAGTTACCTTGGTAACAAAACATTCAATATTTACCGTTAGATCAAAACCTGATTAGACTCAAGCTAATATCTTTCAACCGTTAGATCGAACTTAGCTTGTTTCACACAAATGAAAAGTGACTTTATTTAGATATGAGTAACCGTACCTAAATGTGTGCACCTTTGTTGGCTCAACAATAGTTAACCGAGGTTATCCATATGAACACTTTCATATCAACCTTATTCATCTTAACCATAACTAGTTCAAATGACTCAAATGAAACTAGTTCTAGAGTTGTTCAATTGTTTATATTCTCATAGAAGTATACAAGACACAATTGAAGCAAAATCGATTTTGATTCACTCAAATCAAAGTCATGAACATTATATCCACGGTTTGCAAAAGATTGCATTCCTTATTATGTAAATGTATTAGTTCATGAACAAACCGATTTTAGAACATTATCCATTCAAGTATTCATACGGGTACGCATACCTAAATGGCCAGACTAAGTTTTGGTTCGCCAGTACGCGAAATGGTACGCATACCTTCCAAACTCAACAGAAATCCCCAGACCTGAACCTCACTCTAGTACGCGTACAAGTATGCGTACAAGGTTCCCGGACTTTCACCAAACCAAGCAGTACGCATACGGGTATGCATACCATGGTTCCCGGACTTGGATTACATATATGCAAGTACACATACTATGCTTATATCCAATTGTTCTAAACTCTTATTTCAATCATCGAAATATTCTCGGAAGACGACAATAGCTGTCTCACACAAACTATTAGCTTCAAAGCAATTTTCAAGTGATCGAATGATCAATACGAAACATTTCGAGTCTATATCAAATGACTGTCTCACACAAATCATGTAAGATGTTACCAGGCGATTTTCACATGATCATCTTTTGACTTTCGTCAAGAATATAAGATAAACTTGGTTAAAGCGAAAGCTTACCAACACATATTTCGAGAAATATGTAAACGAGTTAAACTCAGCTCGAAATATCAAATGTGTATAGTTGAAGTCTATATAGCTATACAACTTTTGTCTCAAATAGGAGATAGAGTAGATAGACTTTTGAGTGATAGATGAGTTCAAGTCTCCACATACCTTTTGTTGATGAAGTTCCACAAGCTCTCCTTAGTAGTTCTTCGTCTTCATTCAATGAACGCCGTGAAGTCTAATGATCAACTACACTTTCTATCCTAATCCGAGACTTAGCTATAAATAGACTAGAAATCAAGACTTATAGTTTTGGCAACTAAACTTGACAACAAGCTTGAGATAGCAACGCTTGCAAGTTCGACCGAGCAGTGTTCTAACAATCTTCCCGTTTGTCAATTTTAGTGACAAAACTATCAATACATATGGAGTACAAAATAAATAAACTTTGTAGCTCTCAATCCAAATGCTTGATTTCCTTGGTTCTTCAACATTACTCGAAATCTTCATCACTTCCAAGTACTCCAGTGATTCTGAATGTGTTCAAATCAACATCATAGTTGTTGAAGATCCGTAGCTATAACAATGAGAAAACAATTTCTCTCAATTATTGTTATACAGTGTCATAGTATTATTGCACAACATCAAAGTCCAATTGTATCAAAACTTTGACAACAATACTATAGTGATATGTATCACTCCCCCTTAGTCAATACTTCATCTCACATGAAAACCACTCCCCCTTACATAATGATCCGTAAACCATATGTATTTGTAGTGTGAATTACACATTAATTCTCCCCCTTTCTGTCAATAAAAATTGGAAAAAGTACGAAAACTAGTGGGATCCTAATGAAATTTCCATAGAGATACTTCATGACCAAAAGAGAACAACATATCAACTTTGTTTAGATGCAATCATATAGCCGAAACTAAATGCATTCATCAAGAAGTTTATAAAGATACAAGATAACCCTTATTATATTCCACGGCCGCACTCCCCACAAAGATTTGGAAATTAAGCACAAGTTCAAATAAGAACTCTCCCCCATAAAATGTCATTCCCGAAAGAACAACAAGAGCGACCTTACTTTCACAAGAAAAGAAGGATTTCTTTGGACATTAACAAATCACATGAAACATGACTTTGTATCTAAAATACTTAATTAAATTAACCACAAGAGAACGCATGATTAATTTAATCGGAAATGCTCACATAAGAGAACTTACGGATCCACACAGTACTTACACAAAGATGTGGATCAGGGAAAGACCAATACTACGGAATATTCAAAGATTCATTCTATTTTTCATCAATATTTGCATAGAGACATGGAATAGACTTAATCTTTGTAAAGTCCATCCTATCTTCCATCAATATTTGCATAATGACATAATAGGCTTAACTTTGTTGTCAAAAGTTCATTCAATCTTTTATCAATATTTGCATAATGACATATGAAAGACTTAACTTTTGACATATATGGGTCAATCATAGTTCACGGACGCAAACACACATATCCCATAACAAGTTGCAAGATATAAAACCATAAAGATTTATACTGCAAAATCATCTTCCAAATAAACTTTAGAATTTAAATAAATAAATCTAAAAACATTGCAAGATGAAAATCGTTGGAAATAGCTATGTGTACTCACAATTATGGCTATTCCAAACCCTAGTTATCCTTCTTAAAAACACAAGAATAAAATTCTCATAAGAAGTTTTCTAGACATTAAGGCCTCTAAAAAATTCTTTATCGTCCCCAAACTCATTGTCGTCAACATCCATTGGAACATAAGGTTCATGAAGAAAGGATTCAATTCCAACAAACCTTCTAGACTGATGCCGAACCAGGGACTTCTAAATTTCGAGAGTCCTCAAAACAATAGCCTTTATTTGCTGAATCTCCTTTCTTGTCTCAATCAACTCTTCAAGAACACCAAAAAACTTCTAAAAATTTGATGGAACATCTCTTGGTTTCCTCGCATTCCTTCTTTTTCCTTTCAAAGTTGATGGAACAGGAGATTTATCCTTTTCCTTCATGATTGATGGATTAACAATCATATTCACATCTTTGCCATCAGAAGACATAATGCTTGGATTCTCCATACAAGTATGAGATTGTGGGAGAAATTCACAAATCAGACTCAACAAGCAGTCTTGTGATTCACGTATGCACAACTCACAACCCTAAAGAAGGCAGAATTGTCGATTTTAACCCTTTTTTATTGATCAAACATGGAAACCTCTTTTCAATATCAATATAGGATATGAAAAGATCAACCAAAAACAAAAAGAAAAGAACAAAACATTTTTTTCTATTTTTTCTTAAAACCTGCGAGTGCTTAACTCTTGTCTCTTTGGAATCAAGTACTTGAGACAAGATGCACATCCAACACAATTAAGTTGAGTTGGAGTGAACAATAATTTGTCCACCATGAACTTTTTGGAAAGAGTTCCTAAAAACCTCTTCCACTGACTGTTTACACCTTGATCTTTTCTGGAGAGGTCTAATTAGTTCTTTAGAAATTAAATTTTTCGGATAGGAATTGAGTTTACATACCTCAGATGACTTCTGAACAAGTTTAAGCTTGTTTGCTAATCGATTTGCTCTCCGCTGAAGTTTGTTGACATATCTTATCTTATGTTTGTACTTGAAACATTTGGAGAGTTCATGACCCTTGAGAGTACAATAAGAACATGTCAATATGGAGGATGGTTAAGACGTCATAGCTGTGCCGGCTGCTAGACAAACGGTAGAACCTGAAAAATTAGAAATAGAATTTCCAGTGGTTAAAGAAAATTCCATTTTATCCTCCATAATGGTCGAAGTTTCTCCTGGAAGAATATCGAGATTGATGTATGTATTGCTACAATTAACAAAATCAATATTTTCATAGAGGAGTCCAACACTTGATTTTTCGTCTTCATTAGAATCATAGTGATCAGAAATTTCATCAAGAGTTACAGCAAGACCTTTGTTTCCAGTGTATTTTCTACAATTTGGACACTCATTAGCAAAATGACCAAAACCTTTACACTTGAAGCACTGTGGCATATCCTCGTCATCAGTATCATCAGTATCCCTGTTTTTAGGAGGAACACGATTATGAGGCTTAACTGATGACTTAGGTTTATCTCTGCTGAACCGTTTACTTCTCTTCAAAAGAAGATCTCTAAACTGTCTTGTGATCAAGGAAACTGACTTGTCAAGATCTTCATCTGATGAATCAGTTTCATAAGGATCATCTTCAGAGATGCTAACACTTTTACTTTTATTAAGTAATTTAGTGTTCTTTTGTGCTTTGAAAGCAATATCCTTTTCAGATTTGGATACATGCTCATGATCAAAGATCTTTAACTTTCCAACGAGAGTATTTCTGGAAAGCGTATCAAGGTTATTTCCTTCAACGATGGCATTTTTCTTAGAATCGTATCTAGATGGCAATGATCTGAGAATTTTCATCACAATGTCCTTTTCAAGAATTGTCTTACCCAACGCAAAAGCTACATTAACAATTTCAAACACTTTGTGATTAAACTCATCAAATGAAACTTCATCTGCCATTCGAAGGTTTTCCCAATCATAATTTAGGTTTTAGAGCCTAGCTTCTTTTTCACAGGTATTCCCTTCAAATACGGTTTATAAGATATCCCACGCATCTTTAGACCGAGTGCATGTAGTCACATGGTGCTGAAGATCTGGGGTAATGGCATGGATGATTGCATTCAATCCGTCAGAATTTTGCTTTGCAGCAAGAAACTCGACAGCATGATAATCACCGATATCCTTTGGAACAGTTACATCGCCTATTGTAACAACCGGAGGAAATAGCCATTAACAACATAAACCCATGATTGAAAATCACGCGCTTGAAGAAAGGCACATATAGCAATTTTTCACCATATGTAATTCGACCCATCGAAGACTGGTGGTACGTTTATAGAGATATCACTCTGTCCATAAAGTCAGATCGCTATAAACACAGACTTATGAGGTCTTAAACGTGTTTGCCTGCTCTGATACCAATTGAAAAAACGGGGGTCTAATAACCACACCCAATATTTCACTTAGCAATCTGTATGGACAACTCCAATATAATTCCAAGAGAATCAACTGGACAGTCAGACTCAATCAACGGAAATATATCCAAGAGTTGTATCTCTGTTTCACAATGTAATCAGCAAATCAAACAGATAGAAATCCGTGAGCCTGATTATTATGTGAAACAACTTGAACGGTACCAAAGACCAATGTTCAAGTGTCAATCAATTTATATCAACAACCAAAGGTTGGATTATCTAATTGATTGAACTACGCACAACCTGTGATATTTCAATTATATAAACAAATATAATGCGGAAAAAAAATAACACAGACACCAGAAATTTTGTTAACGAGGAAACCGCAAATGCAGAAAACCCCCGGGACCTAGTCCAGATTTAAACACCACACTGTATTAAGCCGCTACAGACACTATCCTACTCCATGTTAACTTCGGACAGGAATGTAGTTGAGCCCTAACCAATCTCACACTATTCAAGGTACAGTCGTGTTTCTTACGCCTCTAGAACCATGCAGGATTCTGCGCACTTGATTCCCTTAGCTGATCTCACCCACAACTAGGAGTTGCTACGACCCAAAGTTGAAGACTGTGTGAGACTTGGTTAGGGCTCAACTACATTCCACTCCGAATTTAACTTGTAGTAGGTTAGTGTATGTAGCGGCTTAATACAGTATGGTGTTTAAAGCTGGACTAGGTCCCGGGGTTTTTCTGCAGGTTTCCTCGTTAACAAATTTCCGGTGTCTGTGTTATTTCTTTTCCTTATTATATTTGTTTATATAATTGAAATATCACAGGTTGTGCGTAGTTCAATCAGTTGATAAATACGACCTTGTTTGTTGGATATAACTTGATTGACACTTGGGCATTGGTCTTTGGTACCGTCCAAGTTATTTCTCATATCAATTAGGATCACGGATTTCTATCTGTTCGATTTGCTGATTGTGTTGAGAAATAGAGATAAATCTCTTGGATATATTTCTTGATTGAGTCTCACTTTTAAGTTGGTTCTCTAAGAATTATGGTTGAGTTTAGTCCATACAGATTGTTGAACGAATTATTGGGTGTGGTTGTTATACCCCGCTTTTTCAATTGGTATCACAGCAGGCAAACACGATAAACCTGATAAGTTTGTGTTTGGTTGATCCTAAAAGTTGTCCTAATGGGAAATCACTGGAAAAACCAGGGTTTTTGCTTAAACGAATGAGTTTCATGAGATGAAGGAAATAATAATAAAAAAAAAATAAGGGATCATAAGTTGTGGGAACGGCCACGACTAGGGCATGGCCGGCCGGATAGTAGGCCCGGTCCCGTGACACCTTTCCCTATTTATTAATTTATTTTTCATCGTGTGAAGGAAATATGGAGAAACTGAGAGTTTTGCTCAAACGAGGGAGTTTGCTCAAATGAAGGAGTTTTCATGAGATTAGGAAAAATAATAAAATAAGGTAAAATAAAAGGAAGAGGTGTGAGACCGACCACGACGGCATGACCGGATGGCCGGTGGGCCCGGTACCTTCAGGCACCTCTTTATTATTTTATTATATTATTTTTCTTCTCTATTTTTCATAGTGATAGACGCATTTATGTGTCTATTTTCATCTCTTTTATGTATAGTGTTAGTACCCATTTCTGTACTAATTTTGGTATTTTACCCCCTTGTAGGTGTTTTTGGAAAAATGGGCTCTTGCGGGAAAATTGGCTCGAAAAGTTGTTAAAGGCTCCTGGGAGGACATTTGCTATTCGGACTCTCACTTTGGATAAGGGGTAACCCATTTTCAGGCAGCTGCTAAGCACAGACCGAGACTGGATAGGGGGAGGACACATTTCTTTACGTTTTCAAAAAAACAGAAAATGGCGGGAATTCTCTTCACACACAGGCGATTTTTTGGATGGATTTTTGATCGATTTTTAGGGAGATTAAAGGGATGAATTTGATTGGGTTTGTTCCTATGGACCTAACAGGCAAGGTAAGGGTGTTGGAATGGATCCAAAGTGGCTAGAACTCGAATTGGAAGCGAAAACTTTCCAAAAATATCATGGTTTATTTTGGGCAAGTTTCTTGGTTTATTCTTGGAAACTTACGTGTAGAAGTGGAAGGAAACTCTTCTTAAAGACTTGTTTCTATCAAGGGAGGAGTTTGGAGAGCTTTTATTGATCGAATGCACGTGAAACAGAAAAAAAAAAGGAAATATCGAAACTTGCTGTGGAGGAAAAAACCAAGTTTATTCTCGAATTTTCTTTGCTCTACTATGTATAAAAGGGTTGGTTAGGGTCCTAGGAAGGAGAGGAAGAAGTTAGGGTAAGTTTAGAGCCTTAGAGAAGCTAGAAAAACCATTGGAAGAAATCACGTTCTGCTGGTGCAAAACTGAACCGGAGAAGACGAAGAACACAGAACAGCGGAAAAAGAAAGTTGCAGAGACAGACTTATTTTCAGTGACAACGAATTACGGTCGCATCATCCAGCAGTCACCTTCAGGCACCTCTTTATTATTTTATTATATTATTTTTCTTCTCTATTTTTCATAGGTTTCCTCGTTTGCCCATATTTTTGAATGCTCGTTCATGCATTTGGGTGCTCGTTCATGATGGCCGGTGGGCCCGGTACCTTCAGGCACCTCTTTATTATTTTATTATATTATTTTTCTTCTCTATTTTTCATAGGTTTCCTCGTTTGCCCATATTTTTGAATGCTCGTTCATGCATTTGGGTGCTCGTTCGTGCAGTTTCGTTAAGTACACTCATACCATTTTATCGGGGCTTACTCGGCAGTGGCTCAGATGCCGGTACGTTGAATATTTATTACTAACCCATGGAATTCTACTGGGAAAAGCCATGAATTGAAGTAATGAAATATTATGATGAACGTAGAATATTTTCTAGGAATTTAATTGATGAATCTTGCGACTATAAATAATTAATTGATTAATTGATGGCTCTATACTAGCAGGCAAACTGTCTAGGAGCATTATGATTATTCGAGAATTGAGCGATATGAGCTAATTGAAGCGTCATATTTATTCTGCATAGTCAGGGAAAACATTGTTGCATCCTGAAGACGTTATCGCTCTATACTAGCAGGCAAGCTGTCTAGGAGCCGTCCAATCATTAAGATTCTATACATATATCTTTTATATAGTCAGGGAAAACATTGTTACATCCTAAAAACGTTATCGCTCTATACTAGCAGGCAAGCTGTCTAGGAGCCGTCCAATCATTTTAGATTCTATATAAAAGTAATTACTGAAATTGTTCAGTATTGATGAAATATGTCGTGGTCTCAATTGAGAGACTGCATATTCATGTATGCTCTGAGAGGAAATACACTCATTCAGAGGTTCTTATGAATGATCTGAGAGGCAATACACTCTGTCAGAGATCATCGTGGCATGAGATTTCATGTTTAAACGAGAGACATGAATCTCCATACTCATCTGATTACTGGATCAGGAATATGCAAAGTTATGATTTTACGATTTTAGCCTTTGTCAAAAACCCACCATCAACATTAAGTCCCCTGCTTAATGAGGGACAGTTATGTTCCTCAGTCAGCACTGGATGGTGATTTTTTAGCCATAGACGAAATAAGTAATTGAACTTAGTCGTAAAAGAATGTTACCTAATTTTCGATTTGCTCCAATGATGTCGCGTACGAGTGAGCTATTTCCTGAACGAAGATCCCAATAGCATGATAGAGCATCGTCTGGAGAGCATAAATTGGTGTGGCACCGCTGATTTGGGTGATGGAACGTCTAATCTTGGTCGGTTTAGGATTCACGGGCCCGGGCCCAAGAAAAGAAATCCTTGTAGAATTAGGTTTTGGAAATAAAATTTGATATAAAAGGGATAAATACCTTTTTTTTATCTCCAACGACCGAACACCTTCCTTCACCCTCCCCACAACCGAGCAGTAGAGGAGAGGAGCAAAATTTTCGTCGGAGCACCTGCCGTCGACCGGACGGCACCGACCAGGTACGTAATTTATTTTTATTTTTGGCTATATGTAACTTGTTCATGCTTTATTCATGTTAAAATTATATATACATATACATATATAGGCATGAGTTTTTCATATGAAACCCTTGTTTTAGGAACGTTCGTTCGTTCGTTAGTTTAAGAAACGAATAATAATCCCTAACATAGGAGTTTTTTTTTTGACATAGACCTGCGTCTAGTGATTAAAAATATTGTTTATGAACTTTCATGAAAACCAAAATTTTATTTTGACGTATGAATTTTCATAAAATTGAAATAAACCCCGTTTCGAAGACGTATACTCGTATGAGGGGGAAAATAAATAAATTATGCGTACGTGACGTGCCCACGTAAAAAAAAATTTATGTGTGCGTGACCATCTCACGTAAATTATTTTTTATTTACATGAATAATTCACGTTTGAAAAAGATTTTTTTTTTTTGTTGAAAATCAGAATTTTGATTTTGAATAATTAGCAAAACATAGACAATTATTTACGATAAAATAATGCCTTGGGGTGAGCTTTCACAATTCGGTAGTGGATATTCACACAATGAAAACTGTGTTCACGGTTTCATGAAAAATCAAGTTTTGATTTTTTGAATAATGAGTTTTGCTCGTCTTTGCAGGTTCGAAGAAACGAGTAAGTTTTGAAATATTAACTTTTATATCACAATCACTACTGTTAGTGGAATAGTAAACATGTAAGAGTTGGAAAGTTACCATTTTGTAGACATTGATGTGAGCATCCTTATTATTTTGTTGTGCTTTGATTCCACTGCTTTGATGAAATTTGCATCTACGAATGGCATACTGAAGTAGAAATGTTGTATGGATGTCACAACTACTTTGCAGAGATGTCAAACGATGGTTATGAGACTCCTCCGATTGATGAAGAGGAATAAGTTGTGGCTAAGAGCACTCCAAACACGGATGACACTGCTTCAATTGATGAAGAGGAAGAACCGGTGATCAAGAATACTCCAAACACGAATGACGAATTTTTTGTGACTCAATATAAACCCGAAAAAACATCTTCCAAGCTCTTCATTTCGTCTTCTTGTCAATCCCAGGGACATTACTCAGAAGAAATTAGTATCCCCTCCGATCTATCCAAGCAGCTGGAGACTTGTTTATTTATCACGATGTGAGGGGTATGATAGCTTTGCTTGCTCGCTGGTGCGTTCCTACACACATTTTTATATGCAGATGGGGAGAGTTTACCATCACTTAGGAGGATGTGGTTGCTTTGTTGAGCCTTCAAATTACGGGTGATCTTCTTGAAGAACTTTCAGCGAATGAGACTACAATGAATGACATCTTGACAACTAAGATGGACGACCTTAATCAATTATCCAGCAAATTTTGTTATGCTCATTGGTTAAGGTATTGGTGACCGAGAGATAGAATTCCGGCTTTCTTGTGTTTGTGGTTGTCCAGAGATGTACTTGAAGATAGTGGGAACTTGCTGAAGCCATTTTTAATTCCTTTTGCTATTAAGATGGCTCAAGGTAATAAAATACCCATCGATAGTCTGTTCTTGGGTTCGCTATACTTTAATTTAGACTCCTTAGTTGTAGACTCCAGCATCTCTAATGGTTTTATGAAAATTGAATCTTATGTCAATTCAATGTTTGTCCAATCCTTAATGTGGGAACGCTTTAAGAATTATGCACCGATTCCTCGTAGCGTCTGCAAGGACCAAATGTTGATTCTCGTCATGCTCTCTCTGAGAAGGATAATGCCAGGATAATGCGTTGGTCCACAAAACAGCCTCGGCTTAAGGCACGCCTCATTGATATGTTAGATAACGAGTATGATTTTAATTTTCGTCCGTGGATAGCAGTACCTCCTCATGTTTCTCAGTTAATTACTTCCAATGTTGCTGGAGAAAATACTACTTTGGTGTCTGGTACAGACTTGAGTATTGGTGAGAGATCTTTCATGCTGAGTTGCACTCCTGGTTATTTAGTATCGGTAATACATGGAGAGTTCCTTGTAGAAGAATATAATATTGACAGAGCAGCACGCCAAATGGGTCTTGACCAGTGTGTTCCAAACATTCGAAAGAATAAACCATCAGTTGAGCAACTTAAAACTCATTTGGATTGCACATACTTGAATGGACGTAAGTATCTATTTCCTTGTTCTGACCGAGCCACATATGGAACTCCGGGTTATATAAGCTTTTGGACCCAGCAACTTGAGCACCTCCATGACTTTGTGATGGATACTCAGACTCCCTTACAAAAAACCCCTACTTTTGAGATGATCTCCGCTTGGCCAAGATTGAAATATCCCTCTGGCGGTGATAAACAAAAAACACTTCCATCACCAGTAAGTATTCTTCTTATGATTTTGTAAAGACATAATAATTATATCTTAATCATTTCGTTAATTTTATCACAGGATGTTCGTGCTGTGAGACCTCGGATTGAGATGGATTTTTCGAAAATAGCAGTATACCTTCGGGGTGGAGAATCTAGAAGTAAGGATACAGGATGATATCGAATACTCTAAAGTCCCCAGACGTTTCTTTGGTGAGTCGTTAACGCTTCTTCCACCATGACTTTTTCTTTTCCGTGGAATTAGGATAACAAAACCAATGTTTGTTACTTCGTTTCAGAACTTTGCTCCGTCGATTATTGATGGTCTTCAATTCACTGCTGCTGGACAGGCGGCTCTTGATTCTAGTGAAGAAGAAGTTTGTGTAAGTGCCTCCTCGCATAGCCATTTATGGTATTTCTTGAATAAAATAATAATGATTGTTGTTAATATATCCAGGAGGAGCTCATCATGGATAAGGAAAGTGCTGGTGATGCCTATTCGTCTTCGGAAGATGGTGATGAAGAAAATTCTCAAGAGGCGGAACCGAATGAAGGTAATGACGCTCCTAATGGTGACGCAGACAATATCAACCCCTCGAACAATTTAGAGACCACCCAAGTAAGTATCCATCTTGTACTTTCTTCATAGAAGTATAAAATTGCTGATTTGTGAATGATTGAATGAAAAATCCATGTGAATAAATGAGAACTTTTTCCGAAATATGTCACCAGAAAATTCAAAATTCAGCCCCTTAGTAAAAACACTGTAGAATCTTCATCCGATGTCGGATTTTTACGGTCTACACCAGTTTTCTCATGCCCAAGAAATTTCCAAGATTTTTCAAAGAATATTTTTGGAGTTTGAGCACGTTTAGGGACTGAAATCGATAAAACAGTAAACTTCCAGGAGACTTCCAGAAAATTTTCAGCTGTCATGTGGTTCAATGTTTCGGCCATATCGTTTTGCTCGTTTATCCAAGTGATATGAATATTGTATATGTTGTAGAGGAAATCCATACGAAAAGAATGGTATATGACCTAACATTAGAGTCCTTACCATTTGCTCCCAGCTCGATGCTTTGTGAAGGGCAGTGTAAAACTGTCTCAGACGGACTTGCTGTAAAACATCTTTCTTGTATCTTTACACCACTTGCTTGTGTCTTGGATACATAATAAAGAACTTAGATAGTGTTAGTTCACTTACATGCTGGATTTTATGATTGCCATTTGAATTCCATGATTGAAGCACTCTGACCCATATTTTTGCACTATAAGGTGCAAAATAATGATGTTGAGGATAACTGAGCTAATATTGATGATGCAAGCAATTTTGTAGATCAAAGTGGTGGTACAATCATATCTGCACCCCAAGATCGTGAGGATTTTACTGCTGAAACTACTAAGAGAGCGAAGTTCAAGTTACCATCGCTTCAGAGATAGAAAAAACGGTTCCAGAGATTGCAAAAACTGTTCCAGTGACTGAGACTCGTATACTGGTGCACAAATATCCTAATGCATGGTTTGCTCTTGATCCCCCATTCAGCGAGCCACTCCCGTATCATGAAGTAGTTAGTGGATTCAGCATATCATGGATATGCTGGTTTATATCAGAAAATATGGGAACGATATGGTCACATTGTTGTTACCAAAGATCCCAATCGCGTTTATTTCTTGATAATGCAGGTAGTATCCATCTTGCGTTTTATAGATGATATTTGAACCAGAGCTAGAAACACTGTGACCAATTATGTACTCTTTGATTAGAAGTACAACTTGGACCATTCTGAGGAACTAGGTTTTAATGTGGTCGTGAAAGAATTGAAGCCATTAAAGAAGCAGTCGATAAGAATGTACCCTTGACAAATGATGCTGTGATGGAGAAGGAGGCTAAGATCGCCCAGTTGATTGAAGAAATAGAGTCGGAGAAAGCAGCTTTGTGAGACCTGATGATTGCAGAGGAGCAAAAATCTTTCTTTGCTGATTTCCTTTAGTTTCCTTTTCATGATTCCTTAAACCTTGAACTTCTGAGAGACGCGAGGTTTTATTTTTGGTTTTGATTTTCTGGTTGTTTTTGGATATGTGAATGTGTGTGGATTTTCTTTTTGGTTTGATAAAGATTTTCTTTAAGTAAATGAACTTTGATTAACTACTGAATTCAAGTACTGAATGCAAGTATTGCAAACATTTTGGAGGAATTGAAATACAGTGAAATAAAATCCTAAATGCCAAATTCGGATGTTTTGGGTGTTCATGACTTGAACCCCAATACCTCAAACGTATAATATCTTAGGCATCAAACACTTTGAGCCAAGTCTCGTGTATTATTGCCACGTTCGCTTTGCCATCCATGTTGACTAATTTGTGATATCCTCCATCAATAGACTTAGATATCATGAAAGGTCCTTCCCAGTTGGAGTTCCTTGTAGAATGGAGATTGCGCTTTGTTGCTTTGAGAACCAAATCTCTTTCGTGAAACTCGTTAGGCTTGACTGTTCGTGCATTGAATATCTTCCGCCGGTTCGGAAATCCTCGTACAGTAGGATTCCATATTGGTGGAGCTTTCCAATTTTGCGACACATATGGACACTCGTGCAAAGGAGAGTATCCAGGATATTGCTTATTGTGTTTAGACATTATTTCAGCAATGAATGTGTTGGTCAAATGCTCGATTTGGAGAGGCTCCATATTCAACCACTTCGTAAAATATTGTTGTGGTGAAGATACCCATTCATAGCGTCTCACCACAGCAGAGTTGCTAGATGGTTTGAGTCCCCAGACTAGGAGAGCATATTTGAAAATAGATGACATGGACGTATGGGGAGGAATAAGACTTGCCGAGCGAGGAACCTCCTGAGAAATGTTAATGCATCTTTTTCGGTTTTCCGTTTCAACTCCATCAGAGTTTGGAATTGCTCCAAATGCTTTGTTGATGGAACATCTGTTGAATCCTCCGAGTTAGAACTTTCCTCATCTGAGAAAGGTGTAGGTGCCTCATCAATAATCCTCTTTCCAGCTTGAATCATGCTCTTTTGAGAACCATGTCATTCCATGGATCTTCCAGGATTATGTAAAATTTGGTTTTTGTCCAGGTCAAGCTTGTTTTCATATTAAGACTAATGTAGCCGTAAGCATCTCTGGACGTTCTTTCATGATCCGTGATGGAGATGGGAGAATGAGTAGCTTCCTGTCGAGTGATACCAGCAGCTCTGAGGGTTTTCAATGGGATGACATTGACAGCAGTGACGATATCGATCAACGCTCGCTTGAATTCATTTCCTTTGAGATGGATTGTGGTGAGAAGTCCTCAGTCGTACATTTCTTTGTCTGTGGCTGGAGGTTCAGGGAATATTTCCTGAATTGATAGTCGTTTTCCTAACACGATGTGATTTAATGCAGCAAACATGTCTTTCCTTTGAGCCTTTGATAAGTACAACAATTCACAGACATGCTCGATTAAGGATTGAATTGCTTCTTTGACAGGTGGTTCAGAGAGAGTGAAAGTCTTAACCGGGAGAGGGTCTTTGTGTACTCCTTCAGTCCCCAGGTTAAGCTCTCCTGATTCGACCTTTTCTTTGAATATACGCTTCAAAATCCCATAGTTACTTGTGGGACGATTGATGAACCTATGAAAGCGGCAATAACGAGGATTCCCCATGTCCTCTTCAGTTGGTTCTTTCCTGACATATGGTAATTTGATTGCACCATCTTGGATCCAGACCTCTAGCAGTTCGATCACCTCTTCAATGGGAAAAGGGAAGTCAGGTTCTGCTTGATTAGCTTCCGTGCGTTAATTCGGGGCTTGTGCATTCCGGGTTTGATCATCCTTCCTTTGTGCCTTTGGAGGGGATGGATAAGCGTGCTTGTATTGTTCCACGGCTTTCCGTTTGCTCCTTTCTACAACAACATTTGTGGAAGGTTGAAGGCTATATTGCTTGTTGATCAAGCGTATGCTGCCTCGCGTTTCCCATGGTTCTTTAGCTTTTGTATCTTTCGCCCTTTCCAGTAAAGCAGGTGCAACAGTTTCCGATCGCTTGGCCGCTTCATGAAGCTCTGAGAAAGTCTAGAATCAGAGATTTTCCAGTAAATCTCTGTAGACCGGGATCATTCCATTTATGCACAAGTCTACAAGTTGTTGTTATGTGACATTTGGATAATGAAAGTCTAAAGCCTGGACTCTGAACCTTTTCACATAATCATTTGGATGTTCATTGCTCATTTGAAACATCCTTCCCAGATCGGAGAGAGTGACTTGTTCTGAGACGAAGAATTACTTTCTGTAGAAAGCGTTGATCATCTCTCCCTAAATGGCAATGCTTTCTGGTATGATGTTATTATACCAGGTATATGCTCTGCCTATCAGAGACTTTGAAAATTCCTTCAAACGAACAACATGATTGTGCTCATGCTCGCCCAATGATTCCAGAAATCGAGAAACGTGTTCTCGAGCGTTCCTGTATCATTATAAAGTGTGAATGTTGGAGAAGTGTAACCTTTCGGAAGAGGTATTCTCTGTGTAGTAGCATGGTATGGAGGTTGGTGACGATGTACGAATGATGTCTTGTCTTTTCCTTGATCCTCAAAAAGGCGTTCCAAGTCTCCACGAGTGATAAAACTTGCGGGTTCCTTCGCTGGTGGATTATCTGCAGCTTTGCAGACTTCATCATCATCCACTACGTGAACTGGAGTGATTTCAGGGTCAGCAACCGAGGATGTTTCTTTGGCTTTTCCTTTCTCCGACTCGTTCTGAACTTTCTCTGACATTTTTTCTATGAGAGTCTTGAGATAATTGCACAACTCCTTCTGTGTTGCTGCCATGTCGATCTGATTTTTGGCGATAATCTCTTGCACCTTCATGAGATCAACTATGGTGGGCGGATTTTCTCTGATTTCTTTGGGTTCCCGGCCGAAGAGAGGATTGTTGATGGTGCCAGTACCATCACTTGCAGGAGTGGTCACTGGAGCAACGACACTAGGAGGAGTAGTAATTACTTATGGTATGACATTGCTGGCCGTAGGAGTGGTGTTAGCAGTACCACTAGAACCTACAACGTTGATAGGAGTAGTACTGGCAGTGGCAGTACCACTATAACTTGCAATGTTAGGATTGGGTGTTGAACCCGGGTTGGTAACTGAACCAGATCTATGACCGACCATCTTTGTGAAAGTTGGGATTGCAACCGAGAGATTAATCTCCCACTGATGTCGCCAATCTGTTGATGGGGAAAAACAATTTGCTGGTTTTTTAGGAAAAGTGAAGAAACGAACGTGCGGACAAAGACCCTTCAATCGAGCAAATTGCTTTAACCTTTTGAAAACAGATGCACTGCACGAGAGTGCTTTGAGTTTTAGAGATCAATCTGTAGGACTCCGTCCTAAACCAAGATAATGGTCGTTCCAGAGTTAATTCGGTCACAAAAGAGGATGGGTTGGTCTGTAGGAGGGAAGCGGAGAAGTGTGTGTGAGATTAATGTTGATCAAGGATTATGGATGTGTTGTGTGTTCTGAAGAAATAAGATAAGTTCTGATTGATTGAATTTGCTCTGTTGAGAGTGATTGCTCAGATAATGAGAATTCTTTGTTCATACGAGCGTTCTTGTTTCAATCATGGATTCAGAGACTTGTTTATATTGCAAGAATAATATACACATTGATCCCATTAAGTGTGACAGTTGCTAGAGTGAAAGAGTTGGAAAGTGGGAGATCATGTGAAAACCAGTTACTCATCGTGCAGAGACTTGGTTGATTGTCCACACACTACTTTTCTAACTCCTCTAACCACTTGCACGACTAATCACATTCTCATCGTGGGTGAACCCACGTGCCATAGGCCTCCAAACTAAAACCCTATCTAATATCCCCCCATGTGACATGATTGATGTCTCATGAATATGGAGTCTGCAAAGCAGATGTGTATTTAGTCAGTTGTTGACTTGACTAGATGATGAGTCTTAGTATTGTTGAGTCGAGCATGATGGACGAATTCTCTGAGACTCATGAATTGAGCATGTCTGCTGGGACATATGTACTCAAATGAATGTTAATAGTTGAATCAATGTGATGAATATTGACAAGCTGAGCAAATATTGCTCGTATGATGAATTGCTGAATATTGATAGTTGAATCAATATTATTAGTTTGAGCAAATATTGCTTGTCTGAGCAAATATTTCCCGTTTGAGAAATTATTAAATATTGATAGTTGAATCAGTATTGATAAACTGAGCAAATATTGCTCGTTTAATGATTATTGGTAACACGACCAAATAAAATATTAATTTAAAATATTGGTAGCTGGACCGAATATTATATCATAAAATATTGACTGCTTGATTCAACATAAAATAGTGGTGTTTGAACCTGTTCAAAATTATGCTTTGCAGAGCATTCGGTTTCAAACCCTCATTTTTATCGATTGCTGATTTATTGATGATTTACTGAAAACCAACCAATGTGAGAGAGAGAGGGATCGGCTACATGGGATGATGGACTATCATGTAGCACCCAGATGCTCGAATGATCAAGCACCAAAGTTCTTTGCGGACCAGTTGGTGAAAGAATGATTAAATGCTGGTTTAATCATTTATTAAAATAGTGCTGGTCTGAGCATTAGGAAATCAAACCTAATTATGGAGAGGTGAGGGACCGACCAAGGGATATGAAAACCGTCCCAGGTGGTCATGGGACCGACTGACGGTCGTTTGATGAAATTCCAAGTCATTTGGAAAGTTTGAACCCAATATGAACAAATTATGTCAAATTATGAAGATGTGTGAGACCGTCTCCTTGCAAGCCAAAGGTACGACCAAGGTTGGTCATGGTGTCATGCCCATGTCACCATAGTGTCTGTGTCTCAGTCCTGAGAGTTTTGGTTTTTTCTGGTGCGCGTTTGAGCAATATTTTGGGTTTTCAGAAGAGTTTGATCTTGACTGAAACTCTCAATTTTGCTTGAATGAGCAAGTAGGGCATTGCTCGTGCGATCAATATTTTAATAATATTTTAATATTTGCATAAGAATCCTATCCGGTCATGTGACCATTTGAATTTTTAGCTTTTGACTGTTTGAGCAATATCTAAGAAAATATGGAAAAACCAGGGTTTTTGCTCAAACAAAGCAGTTTCATGAGATGATGGAAATAATAATAATAATAATAAAATAAGGGATCATAAGGTGTGGGATCGGCCACGGCTAAGGCATGGCCGGCCGTCTAGTAGGCCTGGTCCCGTGACACCTTTCCCTATTATTATTTTTATTTTTCATCGTGTGAAAGAAATATGGAGAAACTGAGAGTTTTGCTCAAACGAGGGAGTTTACTCAAATGAAGGAGTTTTCATGAGATTAGGAAAAATAATAAAATAAGTTAAAATAAAAGGAAGAGGCGTGTGACCGACTACGGCGACATGACTGGCCGGCCGGTGGGCCCGGTCCCTGCAGGCGCCTCTTTATTATTTTATTATATTATTTTTCTTCTCTATTTTGCATAGGTTTCCTCGTTTTCCCATATTTTTGAATGCTCGTTCATGAATTAGGGTGCTCGTTCGTGCATTATCGTTAAGTACACTTGCACCATTTTATCAGGGATTACTCAGCAGTGACTCAGATGCCCGTACGTAGAATATTTATTACTAACACATGGAATTCTACTGGGAAAAGCCATGAATTGAAGTAATGAAATATTATGATGAACGTAGAATATTTTCTAGGAATTCAATTGATGAATCTTGCGACAAGAAATAATTAATTTATTAATTGATGGCTCTATACTAGCAGGTAAGCTGTCTAGGAGCATTATGATTATTCGAGAATTGGGCGATATGAGCTAATTGAAGCGTCATATTTATTCTGCATAGTCAGGGAAAACATTGTTGAATCCTGAAGACGTTATCGCTCTATACTAGCAGGCAAGCTGTCTAGGAGCCGTCCAATCATTAAGATTCTATACATATATCTTTTATATAGTCAGGTAAAACATTGTTACATCCTGAAGACGTTATCGCTCTATACTAGCAGGCAAGCTGTCTAGGAGACGTCCAATCGTTTTAGATTCTATATAAAAGTAATTACTGAAATTATTCAGTATTGATGAAATATGTCGTGGTCTCAATTGAGAGACTGCATATTCATGTATGCTCTGAGAGGCAATACACTTAGTTAGAGGTTCTTATGAATGATCTGAGAGGCAATACACTCTGTCAGAGATCCTTATTGTTGATCTGAGAGGCAATACACTTTGTCAGAGATCGTCGTGGCATGAGCTTTCATGTTTAAACGAGAGACATGAGTCTCCATACTCGTTTGATTACTGGATCAGGAATATGCAAAGTTATGATTTTATGATTTTAGCCTTTGTCAAAAATCCACCATCAACAATTGGATATAACACAGTCCGCGTATTTGTATGCTAACTGTTGCAAGTTTTCCAAGTCCGGGAACCATAGTATGCATACCCGTATGCGTACTGGTTGGTTAGTTGAAAGTACGGGAACTTAGTATGCATACCCGTATGTGTACCGGCGTAAAGTTAGTGTCCGGGAATTCAACTTAGTTTGATGGTGTACGGCAGTATGCGTACCCGTTCGCATACTAGCAAACCAAGACCAAGTCCGACCACTTAGGTATGCGTACCCATTTGCATACTTGAGTAGGTTATGTTCTAAAATCGGTTTGTTAATGAACTAATACATTTATAAATTATGGAATGCAATCTTTTGCAAACCGTGGCTATAATGTTCATGAATTGATTCGAATGAATCAAAATCGATTTTGCTTCAATTGTGTCTTGTATACTTCTATGAGAATATAAACAATTGAACAACTCTAGAACTAGTTTCATTTGAGTCATTTGAACTAGTTGTGATTAAGATGAACAAGGTTGGTATGAAAGTGTTCATATGGCTAACTTCGGTTAACTATTGTTGAGACAACAAGGTGTACACGTTTAGGTACGGTTACCCATATCTAAATGAAATCACTTTTCATTTGTGTGTAACAAGCTAAGTTCGATCGAACGGTTGAAAGATATTAGCTTGAGTCTAATCAGGTTTTCATCTAACGGTGAATATTGAATGCTTTGTTACCAAGGTAACATTGATTGCACACCCTGATTTGAATACTATATAAGGGAGAACTCTAGCAACTGGGAAACCTAATCCCTACACCTCTTGTGTGATACTAGTTGCGACGAGTCGATTCTCCTTTAACCTAGGTTTTTCTAAAACCATTATAGGTTAACGAATTAAAGACTTGTTGATGGTGGTTTTTAGTTCAGGGCTAAAATTGTAAAACCCTGTATTTAATGCGCCATCATTCTGCAAAGAAGATTGAGCCATTTAAAAGTGATGAGTGCCCAGGCCTCTTTACTTACATATGTATTGAGAAATTCAGTATATTTGTATGAAATTTATCCAGAGTGGTGCGTGTAGCAACAATCCCAAATATTCTGTAAATTTCTGAGTATTTATTCTATGCCATGTTCCCCAGTTGAACTCTTAATACTGACATGACATGACGACTAATGCTCACTCCCAGCCGAGTAGCATGAATCTCCCAAAGTGCCAAGATTAAGATACGTGTGGAAGTACTCAATCAGAGGCACGCAAAGTTATCCTGCCCTTTGATATTAAATTAGTGATTTTTTGTATCAGTATGACATGGTAGCATAGAAGTATTGGGTGTAAACTAACCGTCTTCTCTCATAGTAAGACGTGGTTTTCAGCATTTTTACACGATCCCCACTTCTCCATCACTCAACTACTCCCATTTCCTATGAGATGAGGGTGCATGCAACTATGACTATATAAATAGGTTTTCAACCTATTTCAACCAACAACGGAGTTTTGGTTAACAACATAAGTATCCATAAAAACACCAAGAACTGATAGCTTACATTCCGCAAGCCAGTTCTATATTCTGATACAAGTCATAAAATAGCCACACCTTCAGAGTTAACCATTCTAATCTCAACACCTTCTTCGCTTCCCTCCATAAGATCAACCCTTCTCCTTCACTTTGTGACCGAAGCAAGGCTGGAACGGCCATTTCTTGAATTAGGCCAGAATTGTACAGATTGATCTCTCGAATCTAAAGTACTCCCGTGCAGTGCATTTGTTTATGGTTCAGATTCGTTTCTCGGCGGTAGACCCAAATTTACCAAAACCAGCAGAATCAGTTTTTACCCCAAAACAACTGGCGACCACAATGGGAGATTAATCTCTCGGTTGCAAAAAACTATTTTTCCCAATTTAATTTTCAATTTCCTAAATTTCTCAAGATGGTTGATCTTAGGAATGGTTCAGAAACCCTCAATCCCAATTTTACTTCTCCTAGCACTGACAATACTTCACATATTATTCCTGAATCCGTTCTTTCATTTAAAACCCTTGTTGAGGCTATGGAGTCTCAATATTTAACAACTATTCATGATTTGATGAAAATCTTGAATGATATTGTCAGGGATCAAACTATTATTGTCAAGACGCAAGACGAAGTATTTACACTTTTGAAAGTCCTCACGGATCAACTATCAAAGGGACCAACACGTATTCATACTGGAAGAAACGCCATCAACAATTCATTTTGGATCAATACTGATGGTAGTAGTCCTTCTTCCAAGATTCATGTTCCTATTCCTGGTGAGGAAGATGAAGCCTATGGTCACGTTGAATGGAAAGGTATCCACCAACCTAACTTGTCTGCTCATGAAGATAAAGAGATGTTTCCTCAAGCTCAGAAAGAATACTCGTGGGATTTATCACGTTCTCATCAGAGTCCTCGCAATGAAAATGTGATTTCATTATGTGCGTCCTTCCTAGAAAATATCAATTCCCATATTGCATCAGAAGCTGCTAAGAAATCCGCTTCTTTACACAGTCGATCCGAACCGTCCCAGAATGAATAAGCTCGTAAATATGTTCAGGAAAGCAGGCGTCCTTCCAATAAAAGATCCAACCTACAGTCAATTTCTAGTGAAGGAGGAAAGAGAAAATCTCCAGCAGCGGAACAACAAGGCAAACGTGCGGCACCAGCGCATCAGACGACTTCATCCCGGAAGGCTGCGGCTAAGACTTCTGCGCAACAACAAGAAACTGGAGATGCTGCTATATACTTCCCGTTCCCGATCGAGGAAGTAATTGAACTCCTGTGAGTATGGATTCAAGATGATGCCATCAAACTACCTCCCATCAGGCACCCACCAACTGAGGAAGAAATGACAAATCCCAAATATTGCCGCTACCACAGGATCGTCAATCATCCAACCAATGAATGCAACAAATTGAAGCGCATTTTCAAAGAAAAGGTAGATGCGGGGGAACTTCAATTAGGCACTGAAGGAGTTAGCAGAGACCCTCTTCCTGTCAGGAGCTGCATGATTTCTGGGGACTCCGTCCACAAAACCGCATAGTCTATGATTGAGCGTTTATGTGAGATTCTGTATTTCTACAGGACATAACGTCAAGACATATTTGCAGCCATCAACCATGTTGTATCAGGCAAGCGGCTATTTCCATCCAGGGAAGCCGCTCCCAAACCCCAACCTCTCCTGGAAACCACGACTGATAGATGCAACTGGGGACTCCTAACCACTGCTCACTTGAAGGATGTCGAGTTTTACAGCACACTGATTGACGCATCCTCTGACTCCAATATTATCACCGTCAAGACTCTAAGAGCTGCAAGGATTTCAAAGCAGGAAGCCATTCACTATCCAACCATAATCAAAAACTCAGAAGGAGAGTCCATAGACGCTTACGGGTACATCAATCTCGAAATCAAGGTGGGAGATGTTATAACACACGCAAAATTTCATATAGTTAAATAGTACCCTAATTATGATATGGTCCTGGGACGCTCATGGATTCACGACAACAAGGCGAAGCTAGGAGTATGTCCTTTGCCAGTGTCTATACCTAAAAGGGTCTCCAACAAGCCATCCAATCCTGAAGACTATTTGGTGCTGTATCAGCAACTCGCGAATGTGACACAGTTGCTTGAAGAGAGCGCATCAGCATTTGTTCGCAGATTCCGGACACAAGTAAGTCTTATTGAACAACCATTTTTACAACCAGTCACTCCTCCTCCCGCCAAAGCTTGGGGACTCGATCTGATTATCAACCCAGCCGTCACTAGGAGATGTGAATGGGATGCTGGTCTTTTCAAGTTTTTTATCAAGAGTTTAGAAGCTGTCACAGTCAAAGATGAGGAATCTAAGAATCAAGTGACGGTGCAACGTCTGAACCCATTCCAAGTTGGAGATATGGTTGTAAGGATTAATGCTCAACCTCCACCCAATTCCACAGAAGGAAAAGATGATCCGTATCTAGTGGCAGAAGTTATCTTAGGAGGTTACTGCAATCTCATCAATGCCGACAAACTAGAAGGCATGGTAATGCACTCACGATGGATCAAGCCTTTCAATACCTCAGATGCCGTGCTACCCTTTTCCTCCAGCGTTCTCTTTAGTATTTCCTTTAGCAAATTTCCCTTTTCATGCAATGTTTGTAATTCCTCCAAAATTATTGCACTGCTTGCATTCACAATTAGGGTTTCGATTTGTCAGTTAATCAAGTATCATTTCCCTTTTATAAATCTCTTTACTCTTGAATCATCTCAAGGAAAAGTCTCGAGTAAACCTAAACCCCCACAAAATCATTACCCATTAATTCAAAACCATAAAAAATCAAACCATGCAAGAGATGTCTCATATCTTTCAAAAATACCGAAGAGGGGAATATGTAAAGGAAAAGGAAGCACAAGATCATCAAGCAGCGGCACATTCTTCTTTCGCATCCGAAGAGCAGCCTGCTTCAACCTTCGCCTGACGAGATTCCTAGAAGAAGTTTTGTTGTATGCAGTTTTCTTGATTTTTGGAATTCCCTTCACGGAACCAAGAAGCAATGAATTTGAAGTCAGCACACATAACACTCCCAGGTTACAACTACTTCTTCAAAAACGGCGCATCAAATCACATAACACGCGCCATTAATTAGAGGTGAATCTTACTCACCTAACAAGCATGGATTTTAGATTTATTAGTTCGTGGCAATGCGTCCATGCTTCTACACACCTGGATTTTGGATTTCTTAGTTCGTGGCAATGCGACCATGCTTTTACATACCTAGCCGGCATGCCACAAATATTCAATAAGCATGTAGTCTGCACCGGGGATTATCAAACAAAATAATATGAAGAAATCGTTTTTCGAAATCAAGGGTTAATGGCGCCCTCACTAGAGTTCTCTCCATAAGCCGCTTCAATGTTCTCTCCATAAGCTGCTTCAATGTTCTCTCCATAAGATGCTTTAATGTTCTCTCTAGAAGCCGCTTCAACATTCTCTCCATAAGTCGCTTCAACGTTCTCTCCAGAAGCCTCTTCAATGTCCTCTCCAGAAGCCGAAGCCGCTTCAACGCCTCAGCAAGCCATACAGACCAACCGCATCATGTCTGCCACATCGCCGACAAAGTAAGATTCGGTGTTTCTAGATTTCCAATTTCCTATGGAAGGGGTGCATGAGCTGCCAAAAGTTTGGATATAATACAGATCTACCAAATACGACTCCCGCTCATTGATCAACAAGTGACGAATCCAAAAGATTGCCGCCTTAATCAATTCATCAACTACCTTACCAGCAAACGCAATGGAAGTACATCTCTCAGGAGAAAATGGGCTCAGCATAATTACACTTGGGGACTGCCATCACGGGATGTCTTCACGTCCCTCGACTAGGTTACTTTTGATATCAGCATCATCACTGTCAAACTTTACGAGCCGCAGTAATTCCTTAACATGAAGTTGTGCACGTGCATCAAAGATTCCAAAAGTACGCCGCAGAGATATATTCACATATCCGGCCATGCCATCGGATCTACTCTAGTGACCAGACAGAAGTGTAACTTGGGACTGCTCATCGCATCCCATTCCATACAACATTCCAAAATTCAGAAGATGGTTCAAAGGATGTCGCTTGGAACGAATTCCTTGAAGACTTGATAGCAGCACGTCGGCAACGGAACACCTCTCAGCTCGTCTACTTCACCCAACGGCTCCGGAAGATTTTAACCATACAAGCATCCACAGCATATCATCATCGCAATCAAAAGGGAAAGAATAAGCTTGTAAGCTAAAGAGACAGAATAAACACAATTTTATTCCGGTCAATGCTCAGGAGTTTAAGGAACATTTTAATTGCGGCTCAGCAGTATAGATACCAAACAACTTAAAGTCAAGGCCTCTTACAATTGAGCGCAATGGAGTTTGGAAAATTTTCAAATCCACTGAAGAAGCTAGATGCTCATTTTTCTGGAGACAGGACCCTTCAGAAAGGATCGATGGAGTTCACTAAGGATTTGATGAAATTTCAAAACCGTGAAAGTTATACGTACAACTAAAGTTCATACTTGCAAAAGAAGAAGAAAGAATAAGATGCTTACCTTACCACTGACGATTGGCATGCTCGTGATGGAACTGCTAACAGTGACGAAGAGGAGCCGGCTGCTGTAGATGAAAGCACGGAACCGGATGAGAAACAAAAACGGAAGAGGGTCGATACCCCTTTTTTACGAACGGAGTTTCCATAGTTCGAACAAAAGAGGTTTTCCTTTTGGACCATGCACAGAGAAAGGAAGCTAGGCCCGCGACACCAACGCTCCATGGCCGAACTAAAAGCGCGCCGGTACGAAGATCACCAGCCGCACAGACCTGTAGCCAAAGGTCAATCAAACTTTTCCTTATAACCTCTACATGTCTTGCCTTTTCGATTTTTATCCTCGTCTGTCACCATCTAGTGCTTACCCCACAACAATGTCACTGTTACGTACTAAGCAGGGGACTTAATGTTTATGGTGGTTTTTAGTTCATGGCTAAAATTGTAAAACCCTGTATTTAATGTGCCATCATTCTGCAAAGAAGATTGAGCCATTTAAAAGTGATGAGTGCCCAAGCCTCTTTACTTACATATGTATTGAGCAATTCAGTATATTTATATGAAATTTATCCAGAATGGTGCGTGTAACAACAATCCCAAATATTATGTAAATTTCGGAGTATTTATTCTATGCCATGTTCCCAAGTTGAACTCTTAATACTGACATGACATGACTGACTAATGCTCACTGACTGACTAATGCTCACTCCCAGCCGAGTAGCATGAATCTCCCGAAGTGCCAGGATTAAGATACGTGTGGAAGTACTCAATCAGAGGCATGCAAAGTTATGCTGCCCTTTGATATTAAATTAGTGATTTTTTGTATCAGTATGCAAAACTCACCAAAAATTGATTGATTTTGCGGCAACCCGCAAAAATTCAGCTCTTTAACCTAATTTTATCAATTTGCAAAAATTAGGTTTTTTGCGGCCTGCGCAATATCTCGAACCCTATTGGTCGATACCAAACCTAGGTAATCTAGGAAATTAATCCGCCATGGAGCTAGTAGGAGCAAAGTCCTACCATAAATCAGAAAACAAGAAATAAAGAGGAGCCGAGGCGAATAGGAGCAGCAACAAGAGGAGGCGTGGCCGCGCCACTTGGCCGACCGATTTGCCTTAGCAGGCGCCACCTGTGGCCGGCCGGACACGCTCCATGTAGCTACTTGCCGATCCATTTTCCATCGACCAATCAGATCGCTTTAAACCCACCACACGCACTTTTAAATAAAGTTGGAAGTTGGTTGGTCGATGCGCTTATTTCCTTAAGGAATCTAATATAGGCTGCCCATGTCAGTCTCAAAAAAAATCACGGCCACACGATTTGGCCGGCCAACCTAATGAGTTTGGCTTCCTCCCAATGAGATCAAGCAAACTCCATGATGTTCACCGGCGGGCCCACTATTATTCCAGCCAATCGGAATCCTCCTAGCCCGCCAGCAACATCCCTGATTGCTAGCCAGAGCTAGGCTAGTAGCGCTGTTAAAAAGAAGTTCAACAAGATAAGACTGGCCATGACAGTCTCAAACTCATCGCATCCGTCCAACTTATCCATCCTAGTTGTATGGCTTAGATTTTGTTTCTAACGACCAATGAAGTGCCGGTATGCTCGCCAGCAACCCATCTTCATCCCTGGCCAGTCGAATTACCCACGATATACCAAGAGAACATCAAACCGATTGCTCAAAGTAGGCTGGCCGCACGGGTTACAAAACCCTAATTCATATAAAACAGCAGTATATTACTGCCGCAAAACGATCTCGGCCGACCAACTTCGCCATCCGAATTGACCGTCCTAGATTTAACCTCGATTAACGGGCAAGGTGCGTATACGCTCACCAGCAGCCAAGCTATTGTGCTGGACAAACGAACAAGCTCCCAACGCGGCGCCAACACCAAAAACGTTGTCCCTAAAATAGGTTGGCCACACGTCTTTTATAAAACCTAAATCAATGGCAGCTATTAACTTCCACAAATCATCTCGGCCGCCCAACTTCGATGAATTGGCTGGCCTAACTCCTATTTTAGGTAGCCAACAAGATGTGGCCATAATCAACGGCCACTCCCCTTCCATAATCTATGATCGGCCGAGCCACGGCCTCCCCATATGGCTCCCAAACGATCGTTCAAAAGGGGCTGGTCGAGCCGCTTATATGAATTTTAAGGCAGCCATTAACTTACGCAAATCATCTCGTCCGTCCAACTTTGCTAGACGAATTGACCGGACAAGATTAAATCTTAAGAGACCAATAAGATGTCACCATAGTCGCAAGCCATCACTCTCCTATAGAGACCGACCGTCCTACCTTTGACGCGCGTCAATGGCTCCTGACAGCTTCCTAAAAAGGGCTGGTCATGCTCCTTTTAAGACATTAAGCTCCGCGATTGATTTAAGCGAGCTTTATACAACGATACTTTACATGCATCGATTATTTTGAGCTACTTGCTTAAAATCTATGCTTTACATGCATCGAATACATACGATATTTTACGAATATCGGCTTCACAAATAACTCAGTTGTTTAACCTAATAGCGTCACATGCTATTCTTTCCGGCAAGTCTCATGACTTGGCTCGTTGGTCTTGCACACAAGACCAACTCAGCAACATGCTGCATATTGTTCCATAAAAATACTCGAGACATCAAACATGTCACAAACTGGGGGATGTTCATCTAACGGTGAATATTAGCTTGAATCTAATCAGGTTTTCATTTAACGGTGAATAATGAATGCTTTGTTACCAAGGTAACTTAGATTGAAAACACTGATTTGAAGACTATATAAAGCAGAACTCTAGCAACTGGGAAACCTAATCCCCACACCTCTTGTGTGATACTAGTTGCGACTAGAGTCGATTCTCCTTTAACCTAGGTTTTTCTAAAACCATTATAGGTTAACGACTTAAAGACTTGTTGATGGTGGTTTTTAGTTTAGGGATGAAATTGTAAAATCGGTTTGTTCATGAACTAATACATTTATATAATAAGGAATGCAATCTTTTGCAAACCATGGCTATAATGTTCATGACTTTGATTCGAGTGAATCAAAATCGATTTTTCTTCAATTGGGTCTTGTATACTTCTATGAGAATATAAACAATTGAACAACTCTAGAACTAGTTTCATTTGAGTCATTTGAACTAGTTATGGTTTAGATGAATAAGGTTGATATGAAAGTATTCATATTGCTAACCTCGGTTAACTATTGTTGAGCCAACAAAGGTGCACACGTTTAGGTACGGTTACTCATATCTAAATGAAGTCACTTTTCATTTGTGTGTAACAAGCTAAGTTCGATCTAACAGTTGGAAGATATTAGCTTGAGTCTAATCAGGTTTTCATCTAACGGTGAATATTAAATGCTTTGTTACCAAGGTAACTTAGATTGCAAACCTTGATTTGAAGACAATATAAAGGACAACTCTAGCAACTGAAAAACTTAATCCCCACACCTCCTGTGTGATACTAGTTGCGATTAGAGTCGATTCTCCTTTAACCTTAGGTTTTTCACGAAACCCTATAGGTTAACGACTTGAAGACTTCATTGGGATTATGAAGCCAGACCCAACTATTTTCTCTGTAGTTGCGTATTCTGATCTTGCTGTTTTCTATCGTGATTGAGTACTATCTACTCTAAGATTTGCTTGAGATTTAATCTCTGATATACAAGATAAAAAGTAGTCACAAACATCTTCGTCTCTTCATTTGTGATTCAACAATATCTTGTTTCGCCACCATACGATTAAGATTATTGTGAGGTGATTAATATTTCTAGGCTGTTCTTCGGGAATATAAGTCTGGTATATCAATTGGTTCCTGTTCACCTTGATTTATCAAAAGACGGAACAAAACTCATAGGTTTATCTGTGGGAGACAGATTTATCTATTCAATAGACTTTTCTATGTGAGACAGATTGGTTTATCAAGTCTTCGACTTTGGGTCGTAGCAACTCTTAGTTGTGGGTGAGATCAGCTAAGGGAATCAAGTGCACAGAATCCAACGTGGTTCTAGAGGTGTAAGGAACGCGACTGTACCTTGATAAGTGTGATATTGGTTAGGGCTCAATTACATTCCAGTCCGAAGTTAACTTGTAGTAGGCTAGTGTTTGTAAAGGATTAATACAGTGTGGTGTTCAAATCTGAACTAGGTCTCGGGGGTTTTCTGCATTTGCGGTTTCCTCGTTAACAAAATTTCAGGTGTCTGTGTTATTTCTTTTCCGCATTATATTTTCTATATAATTGAAATATCACAGGTTGTGCGTAAGTTCAATCAATTGTGAATCCAACCTTTGGTTGTTGATTAAATTGATTGACACTTGGATATTGGTTTTTGATACCGTCCAAGTTATTTCTTATATTCAATCGGGCTCGCAAATTCCTATTTGTTTGATTGCGGATTGAAATGAGAAAGTCAGATATAACTCTTGGATATACTTTTCTTAAAATTGAGTCTGACTGTCTAGTTGATTCTCTTAAAAGTATATTGGAGTTTGTCCATACAGATTGCTAAGCGAAATATTGGGTGTGGTTGTTAGACCCCCGTTTTTTCATATGCAATACATGCATTCAGTATTTGAATTCAGCAATTAATCAAGGTTCATTTACTTTAAAAAAAAAATCTCTATCAAAACCAAAAGAAAATCCCCAATAATCTACTTTTCCCAAATCAATCAAAATCAAAACCAAAATAAAACCTCATATCTCTCAGAAGTTCAGAGTTTAGGAGATTATGGAAAGGAAACTAAAGAAAATCAGCAAAGAATGATTTATGCTCCTCTGCAATCTTCAGGTCTCGCAAGGATGCTTTCTCCAACTCCAATTCTTCAATCAATTGGGAGATCTTAGCCTCTTTTTTCATCACATCAACATTTGTCAGGGGTACATTCTTCTCGACTGCTTCATTAATGGTTTCAATTCTCTCACGAAGCCATCCCACATTGAAACCCAGTTCCTCAGAATTCTTCAAGTTGTACTTCCAATCAAAGAGTACATCTGGAGTGACGGTACTTCTAGCATGGTTCGTATATCGTCTATAACCCGTAGGATAGCTCCTACTTGCATTATCAAAAATTAAATTCGTTTGGGGTTTTTGGTAACAACGATACTGTTAGAGCATTGCTCGATTGAACCCACCAAGCGTTTGTATGTCAAGTTTGGTTGTCATATTTTAGTGAATAAAAACTCATTATAAGAGTCGCTTGATTATTTACTAGAGTCAACTTCGTATATGTTAGCTAGAAAGTTACTAGGATATGAGACTTACAAGTATTACGTGAAGACTTGAAGAATGTGAAAAAGTAAGGAGCTACAACGACGACATCATCCTTCCTATTGAGGTTAATAATATTTGACTTGAACTGTTTCATTCCTAACGTATCTTTCAAGTCGTGCATATTAAAAACATAACTGCGAAGCTGTGAATGATTATACTCTAGTTAGACATAGTATTAAGGAATTACAATACGAAGTATAACGCTTATCTTTTGAACTTCGTATATAAGACATCGACATAATCGTTTGAATGCTATTGTGATTATGTATGGGTATGGGTGAAGATTTTGTCCGAGGAAACAATGTTTTACATTCGTTTAAAGGAAGTAAAATTCATAAACTTGTTTTATGAATCGAAAGGGAAATCGCTAGGCTTATTGGTAGTGTTATTCATTGCAAATCTTTGGATTACCAATATGTGTGTTTAGTATAACCGTTCATAACTTGTTTATGTACCTTGGTAAAACTATTCACAAGGCCTGACTTTTGTATTGGTATGGCTTTAATTAGTGAAACCGATCTTAAGTAATCACCTGAAATGGTATGATCGATTTGTTGTAATTTGTATGACCAACTCTAGACATTGGGGAACCGATCCTAGTAAGAGGTGCAACCGATCACAAAAGGGGAATCGATCCTTGTAAGAGGTGCAACAAGTTTTTAGTTATTGGGGAACCGATCCTATGAACATGTGCACCAAATACAAGTTAGATACCATATATATGTGGGAACCGATCCTAGTACCTAGTCAACCAAGTTTTGGTAACTAGCGTCACTAATTCTAGTACCCACATGGAGGTAAAACCGAAACTTGTTTTGGTAGAACCGTTAAACCCATGATTGGTGATTTGATAGGATAATCAATCACATAGTTCTTGGAAGTCAGATGAACCAATTCTAAACTTGTTTGGAAGTGTGGAAAATCGGTTCCAAGATGGTAAATATGAAAAAGGATTTACCAAGTAAAAGATGTCGACATACTTTGAACACGTGCAGTAATTCTTACCTTTTATTATTCAAAGATATTCCTTAATAGCTAAAGGAGAATCCCGGATCGAAATAAATTGGGAATATTTTAATTAAGGTTTTTAGTTTTATATGCTTTTAATTTCCAGCAATTAAAATGCATATCTTTAGAAAATAAAATTGGTAATGTGCATTTACTAATTGTAGATTTTCTAAGTGATTTCGGTCAATATTTGGACAAAGCATTTCCAGGAATTATGGAAACCGAATTTGGAAATATATTGCATATCTTGAGAATATTTTCGATTTTGGAAATTCCTTGGTGTCCAAACTTCCTTGGTCTATAAAAATTGAAGCTTGCATTTCAAGCAAACTAATCCTCAGAGCCAGCAAAACTACCTAGTTATGTTGTTACTGGTGGAGCCGTCTATTCGGAGAGGAAAGTACCCTAATTAGGCGAAATCTCTTACGACCGCTCGTTTTAAAGACTTCTTTTGGATTGGGAAGCTCTACGAGTACCATTGGTGGGAAACTAAATAATTGCAGTTTATTATTAGTTTTCGATTGATTTGATTGACTAACAGTTGTTGAACTTTGATTGCACCTAGTTTGTTTATGCTTGAGAATCTTCTCTTCTGATATAAGATTCACTCAAACTAGATCGAAGTTTCGACGGGGATCTTTAGACTATTTGTAGATCTAAAGACGTTTTGTGATAATCCATTGTTAACAGACTCCGTTATGTGTGTGATTGATCACAAGAGATTCAAGTTGATTTTGTGCAGGTGTTTATTGAAGATCTAAGAAGATTTGAAGACATAGAAGATTTCTGATTTGGGTTCATAATCTTTGGTGTGCACAAAACTTGATCAGCTGGGATCCAACTATAATCGGTTTATCTTTTTTATAGATTGGATTGATTAGTTGAGTAGATCGGCATCAATACGTTTCTTTGTGATTCGAAGTATTGATTGCAAAATCTTGACAATTACTTTGGTGATTGTTGATTATATAGATCTAAGGATCTGACAAAGGAGTTTATTGGGATAAACGGAAGAGCCTTTTGTCAAACTCATATCACTTGTTTGAAAAGAGTTGTTACTAAACAGATTTGTTGTTCCTTTACTGTTTGGAATACGAACCAAAGGAATTGTTCCAATTGCGTGACTTATTGCAAGTTGGAGGTGTAGGGATACAGACGGAACTAGGTGAACTATAGGTTTAGTTGTTTGGTCTCAACTATACGAAGTTGGTTTAGATTTTGTATAGCGGCTTAATCCTGAGAGTATTCAATTCTGGACAAGGTCCCGGGGTTTTTCTGCATTTGCGGTTTCCTCGTTAACAAAATCTTGCCGTGTCTTTTACTTTTCTATTTCCGCAATTATAATTGTTTTATTATAATTAAAAGTAAAATACATAAACGTTAATTCCTATTTACTTGATAGCAATCCTATTGTGTTTGGTTAAGTCCGAACCTATTATCAAGTAAACATACTTCGTTGTTGTATTGTCTCAATCTTGTATCCATAATCAATCACACAAGTTATCTTGTTGTCGTATTGTCTCGATCTCGTATCCATAGACGATCACACGAAGTGTGAACCGATTAGTTGTATTGTCTCGACTCTGTCCATAGACAATCATTTTTGGATAAAGGACTTATATGTGGATAAGTTTTAGATTGAGGTATATTTGGGTACCCTCGTCTTTTCAATTGGTATCAGAGCAGGCAAACACGAAAAGATCTAACAATCTGTGTTTGGTGCGATCCAACCTATAAGAAAATGAATCCTATGAATGATTCAGTTAACGTACCACCAAGATTTAATGGGATGAATTACCCATTTTGGAAAGATGCTATGAGAACATTTATTCAATCCCGAGATTTTAATACTTGGCTATTAATCGAAGACGGATATCAAAGACCAAGAGTAGAATATCCAGAAGCAGAGTATAAACGCTCAGCATTCTACAGTTATGAAGAAAGAGCTCTTGCACAGCAGAACTCTTATGATCTAAATACCATCATACATGCAGTAAGTGATGATGTTCTTCATCATGTTCTGTCTTGTGAAACTTCTAAGGAGGTATTGGATACTCTTGAGACAATATTCGAAGGAAATGATTCCGAGAAAAAAAAACACGACTTCTGTCCCTTTCTTCTGAATGGGAATACCTTAAAATGGATGATAACGATACCTTTGAGGAGTTTAACACTAAACTTTCTGAGATTGTCAATGCTTCTTTCTTACTTGGAAAGGCTATACCTGAAAAGGAAATAGTATGCAAAATTCTCAGATCGTTACCATCCAGATACGAGTCTAAGAAACATGCCATAATAGAAGCAAATGATCTTTCTATACTTTCTCGAAGCTCTCTTGTAGGAAAGTTAAAGATCTTTGATAGAGAAATTCTGCTGAAGAATCAAACTGAGAAACGTTGCAAGAGGACAAGGTACTTGTTGAAAAGAAGCTTGACTCAACGATTGTGCTTCTTGCGCAACAAATTCAAGATATATTATCTAATGATAAATATGATCCTGATATATTATCCTTTTGTCATAAAAGGGGTAGTGAAGAAATCCAATGTTTCAAGTGCCATAGATTCGGACATATGGTAAAACATTGTTCCAGCAGAAGAACTCAGAAGTGCAACAAGGCTTATGTCTCCACTCTTGATGATATTCCTGAGGAAGAACCCTATGAAGGAACACCTAACTGCAATGCACTTCTTGCCAACTCTAACTGTGTTAAATCTTGTGAGTCTAATCAACTCCTTGAAAAACTTGAGTTGGGAACGAAGGGAAATAAAAGGTTAAGCCTAGTTCTTGAAAACCTTTTGAAGTTCCTATCAGATAAAACCCAAATGGTAAAATCTGAGCAAGCAAAATTGGTTAAAAAACCAAAAGGATCAGAAACTAGTTTTTCTGATAATATGCTAAGTTCTTCATGTGGAGGAAACAACCACACTACAATCTCTCTTGGAAATAAACTTATCAAGACTCTTCACAAGAGGCTAAAGATTTTGAAGGATGGTAAGTTTATTAGATCTCAAATTTTTTTTGCAAACTCTTGCAATTCCAAGAGGAAGAAAGAACGTAAGGAAACACAGTCTATTGTGTTTATAAGTCATCCTAAGGATGTCTTTATTACCTATGGTGAGAATAATTCTCATCTCAACACACATTGATTGTGTTGAAAAATGCATCCTCACTTGTTGCCCAAAATTCTGATTGTGAGGAAGCATAAATCTGGGCAGGATATGTATATCTGTTCCTTTAGTAAAAATATTCTTAATCGATATCTCTTACTTTTGGAAAAATATATTCGGTTTCCATAAACCAAATTATCCCTTGATTTTCTCCCATTGTATATATACTTTTCTTGTCCGAAAGAAGACTATATTGCTTCAATGGAGAATCCGGCAAAACAAGGATCATGTCTTGATGATTTAGCACTCTGTGCATCAGTTTTGATTGAAACTCTTGTTGTATCTCAGCATGACAATCCTCAAAATTCTCTAAGAAAACAGATTCTTACTGTTAGAAGTTGCATTAGACATCATGAGCGGATGATAAAGGATTCAAAAGAAGTACTAGCTGATCTTCATTCTCAACTGTTTGAAATGAACAAATCATCTACTGGGAAAGGAAGTGCTCAGAAGAATTTGAATCCAGTTTTTGAATGCAATCTTCACAAGAATTGAGAATAGACATTAGTTTTTGATTATTTCAATAAAGTCTATTTTGAATAAAACTATCTATTATTTATGAATAAAATTATTAGTTTATAATTTTTCTTGTGATAGTTTTTGATTACATAGCCTGTGCTTGAATGCTTTATATTATTTCTATGTATGTTTATGGGATGTTTGATTTTGGTTTTTGACCTTAATATTCGATCTCATATTGTGTGAACCCTTATGGTTTGGGTGACTTTTTATTTTAGCGGGATTAAGTTCTAGCCCATGTTGGTAGGCTTTATCAAAGGATCATGAGGGGTTATGATTGAAACAATATGTGAAAAAGTCACAATATGGTGAATCATTTGGTTTAGCATAAAAGCATATGTGTTTCGGGGTTTCAACTTTTGCTTTGCAATAGTTAAAACCGGTTTTCAACCTTTCTCTGGTAAAGATTGGTGGTTGTTGTTGTTCTTTTGTCTTGCAATAGGATGACAACACAGTGATAGTCCGTCCTGGAAAGATGCGAAGAAATGGAAAAAAGGATGCGGAATTTGAGGTAACGAATTTGTTAGTTAATCGTTTTCCTGTTTGAGAAAGGCCTGATTTTATTGCATATTTTTATTGCTTTTGCTTAACAAATTTCGGTACAATTGATGTTTATTCCATTATTTATGTATGGATGTGTGTGTGATTCAATTGTTTTCGGTTAAGAAAAACTTTTGTTATCTTGCTTTATTGTTTGGTATCAATTGTTTAGGCTTACAAAATTTCGGTGCAATTGCGGTACTATAATGTCTATGTTTGTTTCAATTGCTTCCGGTTGAGGTAAATAATTATGCAAGTTGATTTATTTGGTTTGTATGAATTATTTATGGCTTAACGAAAAGATTTTCGGGATGAATTGTTTAGTCCAATTCGATTCCGGATAAGAGAAACTAAGTTAATTCTGATCTTAGTTAGACTTATCAAAGTGGAGGTTTCGGTTATTAAAGTCTAACCGAATGCCTTAATAAGAAATGCTAGTTAACTAACCTAGTACTTGTCTTGTTTAAAAATAAAAGGTCTAAGTTATTATTTGAATAATTAGAACCTGATGAGAAAAATAGAGTTAATTCTGATCTTTATTTTAGTCTTATCGAACAAGCGATTGTATTTGTGCAATCGGTTTAGCAAAGGAACTAAGGTGCTTAGTCAATTTTTTGGTTTGCTAAACTATTAGGGAAAATTGCTTCGAGCAATTGTTTCCTTGATAACATATCAAAAAAAAATTACTTTGTAGTTTCGGTTTTGATATTGGTTATCAAAAATGGTGTGTGGAATCCTCATGCTTGACTTTTATAGGTTGCAAGTCTTTTGAGATTTGTAAGATCCTTTCGGTTTGTCCTTTATTTGCTCATACCTTTGTCATTTTGTGACAAAAAGGGGGAGAAATATATGGAGTAAACAAGTGATTTGGTATCACTAAGGAAAGGACAATGGTGCTTAAACGTTATATCTAACGAAAGAGTAAAGCATAGACTAAGGGGGAGTAACATATCATATGATGATCGAAATAACAAAGACATGCGGATTGAAAATCTACCTATCTTACCTTTAGGGGGAGTATTATCTTTGTTATTATAATGTCAACAGCGGAATTTATGGATTGAATGTATAAAGGTTATTGTGTTGTTGAATTTGGGAATCAAGCGTATGTGTAATGAATTCTTGTAATTTGTTTATCCATATGATGTAAGAGTTTTGTCACTAAAATTGACAAAGGGGGAGATTGTTAGAGCATTGCTCGGTTGAACTACCAAGCGTTGGTATGTCAAGTTTGGTTGTCATATTTTAGTAAATCAAAACTCATTTAAAGAGTCGCTTGATTATTTACCAGAGTCAACTTCGTATAGGTTAGCTAGAAAGTTACTAGGATATGAGACTTACAAGTATTACGTGAAGACTTGAAGAATGTGAAGAAATAAGGAGCTACAACGACGACATCATCCTTCCTCTTGAGGTTAGTAATATTTGACTTGAACTGTTTCATTCCTAACGTATCTTTCAAGTCGTGCATATTGAAAACATAACTGCGAAGCTGTGAATGATTATACTCTAGTTAGACATAGTATTCAGGAATTACAATACGAAGTATAACGCTTATCTTTTGAACTTCGTATATAAGACATCGACATAATCGTTTGAATGCTATTATGATTATGTATGGGTATGAGTGAAGATTTCGTCCTAGGAAACAATGTTTTACATTCGTTTAAAGGAAGTACAATTCATAAACTTGTTTTATGAATCGAAAGGGAAATCGCTAGGCTTATTGGTAGTGTTATTCATTGCAAATCTTTGGATTACCAATATGTGTGTTTAGTATAACCGTTCATAACTTGTTTATGTACCTTGGTAAAACTATTCACAAGGCCTGACTTTTGTATTGCTATGACTTTTATTAGTTAAACCGATCTTAAGTAATCACCTAAGATGGTATGATCGATTTGTTGTAATTGGTATGACCAACTCTAGACATTGGGGAACCGATCCTAGTAAGAGGTGCAACCGATCACAAAAGGGAAATCGATCCTTGTAAGGGGTGCAACAAGTTTTTAGTTATTGGGGAACCGATCCTATGAACATGTGCACCAAATACAAGTTAGATACCATATATATGTGGGTACCGATCCTAGTACCTAGTCAACCAAGTTTTGGTAACTAGCGTCACTAATTCTAGTACCAACAAGGAGGTAAAACCGAAACTTGTTTTGGTAGAACCGTTAAACCCATGATTGGTGATTTGATAGGATAATCAATCACATAGTTCTTGGAAGTCAGATGAACCAATTCTAAACTTGTTTGGAAGTGTCGCAAATCGGTTCCAAGATGGTAAATATGAAAAAGGATTTACCAAGTAAAATATGTCGACATACTTTGAACACGTGTAGTAATTCTTACCTTTTATTGTTCAAAGATATTCCTTAACAGCTAAGGAGAATCTCGGATCGAAATAAATTGAGAATATTTTAATTAAGGTTTTTAGTTTTATATGCTTTTAATTTCCAGCAATTAAAATGCATATCTTTAGAAAATAAAATTGGTAATGTGCATTTACTAATTGGAGATTTTCTAAGTGATTTTGGTTAATATTTGGACAAAGCATTTCCAGGAATTATGGAAACCGAATTTGGAAATATATTGCATATCTTGAGAATATTTTCGAATTTGGAAATTCCTTGGTGTCCAAACTTCCTTGGTCTATAAATATTGAAGTTTGCATTTCAAGCAAACTAATCCTCAGAGCCAGCAAACTACCTAGTTGTGTTGTTACTGGTGGAGCCGTCTATTCGGAGAGGAAAGTACCTTAATTAGGCGAAATCTCTTACGACCGCTCGTTTTAAAGACTTCTTTGGGATTGGGAAGATCTACGAGTACCGTTGGTGGGAAACTAGATAATTGCAGTTTATTATTAGTTTTCGATTGATTTGATTGACTAACGGTTGTTGAACTTCTATTGCACCTAGTTTGTTTATGCTTGAGAATCTTCTCTTCTGTTATAAGATTCACTCAAACTAGATCGAAGTTTCGACGGGGATTTTTAGACTTTTTGTAGATTTAAAGACGTCTTGTGATAATCCATTGTTAACAGACTCCGTTCTGTGTGTGATTGATCATAAGAGATTCAAGTTGATTGTGTGCAGGTGTTTATTGAAGATCTAAGAAGATTAGAAGACGAAGAAGATTTCTGATTTTGGTTCATAATCTTTGGTGTGCATAAAACTTGATCGGCTAGGATCCAATTATAATCGGTTTATCTTTTTAATAGATTGGATTGATTAGTTGAGTAGATCGGCATCAATACGTTTCTTTGTGATTCGAAGTATTGATTGCAAAATCTTGACAATTACTTCGGTGATTATTGATTAGATAGATCTAAGGGATTGACAAAGGAGTTTATTGGGATAAACGGAAGATCCTTTTGTCAAACTCATATCACTTATTTGAAAAGAGTTTTTACCAAACAGATTTGTTGTTCCTTTACTGTTTGGAATACGAACCAAAGGAATTGTTCCAATTGCGTGACTTATTGCAAGTTGGAGGCGCAGGGATACAGACGGAACTAGGTGAACTTTAGGTTTAGTTGCTTAGTCTCAACTATACGAAGTTGGTTTAGATTTTGTATAGCGGCTTAATCCTGAGAGTATTCAATTCTGGACAAGGTCCCGGGGTTTTTCTGCATTTGCGGTTTCCTCGTTAACAAAATCTTGCTGTGTCTTTTACTTTTCTATTTCCGTAATTATAATTGTTTTATTAGAATTAGAAGTAAAATATACAAACGTTAATTCCTATTTACTTGAGAGCAATCCTATTGTGTTTGGTTAAGTCCGAACCTATTATCAAGTAAACATACTTCGTTGTTGTATTGTGTCAATCTTGTATCCATAGTCAATCACACAAGTTATCTTGTTGTCATATTATCTCGATCTCGTATCCATAGACGATCACACGAAGTGTGAACCGATTAGTTTTATTGTCTCGACTCTGTCCATAGACAATCACTTTCGGAGAAAGGACTTATATGTGGAAAAGTTTTAGATTGAGGTATATTTGGGTACCCTCGTGTTTTCAATTGGTATCAGAGCAGGCAAACACAAAAAGATCTAACAATCTGTGTTTGGTGCGATCCAACCTATAAGAAAATGACTCCTATGAATGATTCAGTTAACGTACCACCAAGATTTAATGGGATGAATTACCCATTTTGGAAAGATGCTATGAGAACCTTTCTTCAATCCCGAGATTTTAATACTTTGCTATTAATCGAAGAGAATCAATAATTCGCTTAGCAATCTGTATGAACTAACTCCAATATACTTTTAAGATAATCAACTAGACATTCAGACTCAATCTTAATAAAAAGTATATCAAAGAGTTAAATCTCAATTTCTCGATTCAATCCTTACTCAAGCAAATATAAATCTGCGAGTCTAATTGAATACAAGAGAAATTAACTTGAACGGTACCGAAGACCGATGTTCAAGTATCAATCAATTTCAATCAACAACCAAAGCTCTGATTTCCCAATTGATTGATTCAACGCACAACCTGTGATATTTCAATTATATAACAAAATATAATGCCGAAAAAAAATAACACAAACACCATAAGTTTTGGTAACGAGGAAACCACAAATGCATAAAAACCCCGGGACCTAGTCCAGATTGAACACACACTGTATTAAGCCGCTACAGACACTAGCCGACTACAAACTAACTTCGATCTGGACTGCAGTTGAACCCCAATCAATCTCACACTGATCCAAGGTACAGTTGCGCTCCTTACGTCTCTGATCCTAGCAGGATACTACGCACTTGATTCCCTTAGCTGATCTCACCCATAACTAAGAGTTGCTACGACCCAAAGTCGAAGACTTTAATAAACAAATCTGTCTCACACAGAAAAGTCTACAAGAATAGATAAATCCGTCTCCCACAGAAATACCTACGAGTTTTGTTCCGTCTTTTGATAAATCAAGGTGAACATGAACCAATCGATAACCCGAACTTATATTCCCGAAGAACGGCCTAGAATTATCAATCACCTCACAATAATCTAAATTGTATGATGGAGAAATTATATATTGTTGAATCACAAATGATGAGACGAAGATGTTTTAGATTTTTTTTATCTTGCCTATCGGAGAAATTAATCTCGAGTCAATTATTTCAATTGTACTCAATATGATAGAATCGGGCAAGATCAGATCACGCAACTATAGAGAAAATAGTTGGGTCTGGCTTCACAATCCCAATGAAGTCTTCAAGTCGTTAATATACAGGGTCTCGTTAGAAACCTAAGATTAAAGGAGAATCGAATCTATCTTATACAACTAGTATCACACAGGAGGTGTGGGGATTAACTTTCTCAGTTGCTAGAGTTCTCCTTTATATAGTCTCCAAATCTGGGTTTGCAATCTAACTTACCTTGGTAACAAAGCATTCAATATTCACCGTTAGATGAAAACCTGATTAGATTCAAGCTAATATCTTTCAACCGTTAGATCGAACTTAGCTTGTTATACACAAATGAAGTATACGTCATTTAGGTTTGTGTAACCGTACCTAAATGTGTACAAGTCGTTGGTTCAACAGTAGTTAACCAAATGGTTAGCCATATGAGCACTTTCATATCAACCTTATTCATCTTCACCATAACTAGTTCAACTGACTCAAATGAACTAGTTCAAGAGTTGTTCAATTGCTTAGATCTCATAGAAGTATACAAGACACAATCGAAGCAAAATTGGTTTTGATTCACTCGAATCGATTCATGAACTTTATAGCCACGGTTTGCAAATATGCATTCCTTAGTTTATATAAATTTAAGTTCACGAGTAAACCAATTTTAGAAAGTAACACACTTAAGTATGCGTACGGGTATGCGTACTTAAGTAACCGGATTTGAGTTTGGTTTGGTTTTCAAACTCAGCAGAAATTCACGGACGTGAACGTTCCGCCAGTATGCGTACGGGTACGCGTACTTAGGTAACCGGATGAGTTGGTTTTGATTTCCAAACTCAGCAAAAATTCACGGACGTGAACTTCCGCCAGTATACGTACGGGTACGCATACTTACCCAGTCTCCATTAACCATTTTGTATACACACAAGTATGCATACATTTGGTTCCCGGTTTTTGACTTATACGCTAATGTACGAACACACTATATATGCTTATATCCAAAGATGGTTACATGTTCTAAACTCTTTATTTCAATCATTGAAACATTCTTAGAGGATGTTAAATAGAGGTTATTCACACACTATTTTTCATCAAAGTAATTTTCAAGATATTGAAACAATCAACATGACTTTCGTCACGAGTAAAGATGAACTTGGCCAAAGCGAAAGCTTACCAACACATATTTCGAGAGAGAGATAAACTCGACTTGAAATAGCAAATATGTATAATCGAAGTCTATATAGTAATACGACTTTTGTCTCAAGATAAGAGATAGAGTTGATAGACTTTTTGAGTGATAGACAAGTTCAAGTCTCCACATACCTTTTAGTCGTTGAAGTTTCACCAGTTCCTTGAGTAGTTCTTCGTCTTTGTATGATGAACGCCGTGGAGTCTAGAGCTCAACTACACTTTCTATCCTAGTCTGAGACTTAGCTATAAGTAGATTAGAAATCAAGACTTATAGTTTTAGCAACTAAACTTGACAACAAGCTTGAGATAGCAACGCTTGCGAGTTCGACCGAGCAGTGCTCTAACAATCTCCCCCTTTGTTAATTTTAGTGACAAAACTATCAATACATATGGAATACGAAAAATAAACTTTGCAGCTTCTCTTCCACATGCATGAGCTCCTTTGTTCTTCAACATTACTCGAAATCTTCGTCACTTCCAAGTACTCCAATGATTCCAAAGGTTGTAAGTTCAGCATCATCGTTGTTGAAAATCCGTAGCCATAACAATGAGAAAACAAGAGCTCTCAATCATTGTTACACAGTGTCATAGTATTATTACCCAGCATCAAAGTTTAATTGTATCACAACTTTGACAACAATACTATGGTGATATGTATCACCCCCCCTTAGTCAATACTCCATCTCACATGGAAACCACTCCCCCTTACATAATGATCCGAAAACCATATACTTCCCTGACACTTTCACCATAATAGAATGATCAAGTCAGTAATAGTATAGATACATAAATATACTCTGTATATTATGTTTTCAATCCAAACGACTTGAAAGAAATGTGGATATAAATGGAACAAGTCAATTCTATATTACTAACATCAAACAGAAGGATGGTGTGTTTGTTAATGCCCATACGTCTTCAGGATCTTCAGAGTAACACGAGCAAGTCTCAACATTTCTATTGTTCCTAATCTAACCTAACAAGTTGACTATAGTAATCTAATCAAGCATCTTTGAGTTTTGGAGCTAAAATATGACAACCAAACTTGACATACCAACGCTTGATGGGTTCAACGGAGCAATATTTTTTTATCCCTTCATAGATCTAACTTTTTATATTTTTTATTATTTTTTTCATTTTTTATGGTTTAGACACCCTTCTATTTCTTATATTTATTCACCGGTCCTCCATCAGCCTCTTCTTGCTCCGTGTATACAGTACAAGTTAATCATAAACCATAATAATTCGGATGAGCTACATCTTTCTTCAATATCATTCATTTTATTATTCTTTCTTTCAGCACCCCTGCACGTTGCATTTCTTTTTCAATTGAAACCTTCATGTAACAATTGACAGTGTTTATCTTATGTTACTTCTTCGGGGATTCTCATCTCCAATTTCAAATGTGCATAAGTATTGAAAATTTGATATCTTAAATGATGATAATAGATCAGAATTTGGTTTATGTACCTATTTTTTTTTAAAACAGATTGTACTCTTTTGATTGTTAATATACAAAGTTACGAAAAGAAGATATTTTCTCATTTTTAACTCGTTATTTAATCTAATTTGAATCCAAGTTACAGAGATCAAACATAAATGAAAAAGATTGTTTAACACCCATTTGTTTACAAAGGCAAGAAATTTTACTGAATAAAAATTAATTTTTTAGATGATAAGATTTTAATGGTGAAACTAATGAAGATGAAATTAATAAGTCATGGTTTTTGATTTGATTGATAAGGAGAAGGGCAAGATCAAAGATGGGATTACTTTGAAAACTAGGATAGTCACTAAAAGAATGAAAAAGTTTGTTCTATGGTGATTTACTGATGCTACCGGAAGAAAATAATTGATTTCGACGGAAAGATACGGGTTTCTATGATAACTTATAAGTTTTCATCATCTCTTAGTTAAGGAGCCCTAGTTATATCAGTTGTGCCTGATCAATAACATGATTCTTTTTTAGAAAATATAATTCCAAGGAGGCTTAAAGAATTAAATATGAAAGAATAATAATACAGATATCAATGAAGAATCTTATGGTAGAAAATCGCGAGTTCATTTAGGCTGTCACGCGCCTCTTATTATAATATATATTTATTTATTTTTCCTTTTCTCAATCTTTTACTTGTAACAGTAATTTCGTATTTGCTATTAATAGCTTTCCGTTATAACACGAATTATTAACTCGTTGGTTTTCCCTTAATGCCATTATTAAGATAACATTTTTCATTTTTTTAACCTTTTCGTTCAAACCAAAATTTTAATCTTCATTACTACTTCCAACCACCATCAAAGCTTATTTAAGGGTAGCTTATGGTTTGTCAAAGGACATTAGTCTTCAATGTAGCGGTACTGGAATTAACTTTCACTTTGAGGTCCAATATTTATGTGTGCGTCAACAATGCAACCAGATTAATATAAACAAGCAAGAGGACCCAAAGGCAATTGACGTAGAAACCATCAAACTAAAGATGAACCAAAAGTTAAAAATCGTGATACTGGTTACAAATTAAAAAAAAATATTTTTAGCATTAAATCGTACTACGATGTTTATTCTATATACTTTGATGATAAATATTTGATCTGAGACATATAATATGGATTACAATTGTGTTGACACTGTGATATAGAATTATATGAAACTGTGAGTTTTATTGGACAGGGTCTATACAAGTTAAGATAAAGTGTCGTGGGTATCTCGATATGGGATCTCGTCAACACAAATATAAGGATCATCAAGTACTCAATCCTACAAACCACAAGATTGGCATGCATCGGTTAAGCCCTACTTAGAAAAACAAGACTTGTAAGTGTTGATTGGTGGTAGTGATACAACAATATTAATAAGAAATATTTTCATTTATATGAAAGGGGAAAGTGAAAGTTCATAAAGCGACAAAGTGGCGAACAAAATCTTTGAAAAAGATGTATGTTATTAAAACAACCATTGAAGATAAGTTGTTAGATCATATCAAGGATACAACTACGTTGTATGAAGCATGATAGGATTTCAATATATTTTCTCTAGGAAGAATAATGGTCACATATATGTATTGGAAAATGAAGTAAGCAACTCATAGAAAGAAGATATGTTGATCAACCAATATTTTATGAAATTAAGAAACTTAGCTAAAGAAATTTGTTGTTATATCATGAAATTAATAAAACTTATGCTGGAAATTTACTAAGAATAATTATAAACGAATACAGACCAAGGTACCATTTTCACGTCACGTGTACGCAAGAGTGGAATAATAAGCTTTCCCTTAGATATATAAAGAAAATTTTGTAGTTTCCTAGAAGATTTTGCTAAAGAAAATGAGCAGAATATTTATTGGAAATGAAGAGGAAATTGTTAGAGCATTGCTCGGTCGAACTCGCAAGTGTTTATATATCAAGCTTGTTGTAAAATTTAGTTGATCAAAACTATATTTTGATTTCTAGACTCCAATTAGTTAAGTCTCGGATTAGGATAGAAGTGTGTAGTGGAGAATCGTACACCATTGCGTTATACCGTTTGAAGTCGAAGATCAACCGAAGCATTTGGAGAACTTCTTCAATAAAATGTAAGTGAAGACTGAACCACCTATTTTTCAAGTTATATTCATCTTTCTATCTATGAGACGTTGTTGCATGACTAATTAGACTATTGCAAGCATATCAAGAATTTCGAGTCAAGTTTATCTTGATAATTAGTTTTCGAAATATATATGACTAAGCTTAATGAAAAATTGTTCTACTTGATGAATTTTGGTTAAGAACAATTTATTGTTCATAATCTAAATTGTGATTAAAGAATTATCATTCGAAAATAGCCTGGAACAGTGATATGTGTCATTGATGCTATTTGGGAATGTTTCGAATTGATTTAGAGAGAAATATAGAACTACTGTAAATATGGATACAAGACAGTATGCACACCAGCTTACATACTGACATCAAATGGGGGAGAGTTCTTAAATGAACTTGTGCTTAATAGCTATATTTTTGTGGGGAAAGCGGTTGTGGAATATGTAGGGCTTAACATGTATCTTAATAAACTCCTTGATGAAGACACTAAGTTGCGACTTTGTGATATATCATCTAAACAAAATTGATATGCTTCGTTAGTCATGAATTATCTTTTGAGAATTCATTATGAACCCATAATTTTCGTACCTTTGCCAATTTATATTGACAAAAATGGGGAGAATTATTTAGTAGTTCCCACTACATACATATGGTTTACAGATCATTATGTAAGGGGGAGTGGATTCACATCTATAGGTGTTACCTATTATGCAAAAGATGGAAGTATTGACTAAGGGGGAGAAAACATATCACCGTAGTATTACTTCGAAGTTATTATACATTTGGACTTTGATAAAGATAATAATACCATGTGTTGTATGACAATGATTGATAATATTTGTTTTCAAAGTTGTCATCGCTACGGATCTTCAATAACAATGATGCTGAGTTGAACACGTTCATAATTTCTGGAGAACTTGGAGTTACGAAGAATTCAAGAAGTTGAAGAACCAAGGAAATCAAGCATGATGGATCAGTAGCTACAAAGTTTTAGTTTTGTAGTGCATATGTATTGATAGTTTTCTCACTAAAATTGACAAAGGGGGAGATTGTTAAAGCATTTCTCGGTCGAACTTGCAAGTGTTGCTATCTCAAGCTTGTTGTCAAATTTAGTTGATCAAAACTATATATTGATTTCTAGTATACTACGTAATCATGTCTCGATTTAGGATAGAAGTGTGTAGTTGAGCATCGGACTTCACCGCGTTCACCATTTGAAGAAGAGGATCAAGTGAAGACTTTGGATTGGAGATCAACTGAAGAACTCTGGATAACTTCGTCGACAAAAGGTATGTGAAGACTGAACCATCTATTCACTCGTATATATTCCATTCTATTTACTAAAATGAGACCAAGTCGTATGACTAAGTAGATTTTAAATTATTGCACAATGAAAATTTCGAGCTGTGTTTATTCCAAATATAATTCTCGAAAAATGAGTTAAGCTATATGTCATTCGAACAATTTATTGTTCAAGATGATTAATTGAAAATAGCCTTGAACAATGATATGTGTGAGATTATCATTACTCATGAATGTTTCGATTTAATTCATTTCAATCATGTGAAAATAACCTTGAACATTATATGTGATTTGTGTGAGACAATCATCTAATGTAAACTTGGGATGTTTCGTAATTATTAGTTGATATCTCAAGCTTGTTGTCAAATTTAGTTAATCAAAACTATATATTGATTCTAGTCTACTACGTAGTCATTTGAGAATTACTTGTGAAAAGACGAGGGTACCCAAATACACCACAATCTTTTATTTATCAACCTATAAGTCCTCTACCGAATGTGATTATCTATGGACAAAGTCGAGACAATACGACGATTCGGTTCACACTTCGTGTGATCGTCTATAGATACGAGATCGAGAAAATACACCAACAAGATAACTTATGTGATTGACTATGGATATAAGATCGAGACAATACTACAACAAAGTGTGTACTTGATAATAGGTTCGTTAATAACAAAACTTTATAGGATCACTATCAAGTTGTTAGTACCTAAAAATTAATTCCAGGTAAAACAAATGCACCGCTGTGGTACTTTCTGTTTAGGTTCGAAAATCAAAATCGAACAGGACAAGCTTAAACCATGATAGCAACCGTTCTGTCCTGCTTCGGTCACGATGGAGAGGAAGATGGGTTGATCTTAGGGGAGGGAAGCAGAAAAGTTTGAGAAGTTGGCAATGATATTGAATTGTGTGTGTCGGGTATTGAAAACTGTGAAAAATACAGAGCTTTTAGATATGAAAGCTTGTTTAGTTTTCTGAATAGGCTAAGTGGCCTATTTATATTAGTTTAGAATACGCAATGCCAATCTCATGAGTAGTGTAGGTAGTGAGGTTGTAGAGAGATGGGTATCATGTGAGATAAACTAGGGAAGTTTCCGGAAACTCCTTTTCTCATGAATCCATGATCTCTCCAACCGTCACCACTACTCTGACTTTTCATATGGGGCGTTGCCACGCTGCATGTGGTCGTGGACCACCAGACCAATACCCCATGAAGAATCCCCCCATGTGATATATTTTGATATTTCTTAGGTGTTTTTGATGAATCGTAGATCTCATCTTACTTGGGATAAATCGTAGCCATTGATATGTCGTATGTTTTACGGACGTGTTAAACAATTTAGCCAAAGCCATCCGTGGGATTAAGGTACAATCGTGCCTTGTTGTGGCATAAGCTGTCATGGTCGAAAATAGTGCACAGAGTCTTCCCATGACCTTGGACTTAGCTATGATGGTCGAGAATGGCGCGCAACATGACACCATGGCCTTGGCCTAAGCTGCCAAGGCCGGTAACAACGCGCGACTAGGTGTCATGGCCTTGGCCTAAGCTGCCAAGGCCAGTAATGACGCGCGACTAGGTGTTATGGCCTTGGCACAAGCTGCCAAGGCCGAGAAAGACGCACGGCTAGGTGCTACGGCCTTGGCCTAAGCTGCAAGGCTGAGAATGTCGCACAACTAGGTTGTACAGCTTTGGCCTAGGCTTCCGAGAATAGCGCACATCTAAGTGCTACGGCCTTGGCCCAAGCTGCCAAGGCTGAGAAAAGACGCACGGCTAGGTGCCACGGCCTTGGCAGCCTAGGCCAAGGCCGAGAATATCGCACATCTAGGTGCTACAGACTTTTCCCAAGCTGCCAAGGACGAGAAAGACGCATGGCTAGGTGCCACTGCCTTGGCAGCCTAGGCCAAGGCAGAGAATGTCGCACAGCTAGGTGCTACAGCGTTGGCCAAAGCTGCCAAGGTTGAGAAAGACGCATGGATGGGTGCCATGGCCTTGGAATCCTAGGCCAAGGTCGAGAATGTCGCACAGCTAGGTGCTACGTCCTTGGCCCAAGCTGTCAAGGATGATAAAGTCACACGGCTGGGTGTTATGGCCGTGGCCTAGTGATGCCAAGGCCATGAATATTGCGCGGGATGGTGCTATGGCCTTGGCCTAAGCTTTCAAGGCTGTGAATAGCGCGGGGGATGGTGCTATGGCCTTGGCCTAAGTTTCCAAGGCCGTGAATATCGCGCGAGATGGTGATATGGCCTTGGCCTAAGCTGCCAAGGCCATGAATAGCGCATGGCATGATGCCCTGGCCTTGGCCTAAACTTCCAAGGTTGTGAATAGCGCATGGCATGGTGCCATATCTTATGATGTGATCATATAGATGCAATCTAGGGTGTGAGTGTAAGGAAACATGTCAGGTTTAGATTTGGAAACAGAATGCCATTTTGGTACAAATTTCGAATACAACAGTGTCGCTATAGTATGTTCAAGAAACTCGGTCGTGGGAATTTTGCGACTTGAGGCGATACTGATATGACTACGTACTAAGCATAATATTCTCAATAACTCATTAATTCAGGAATGGCGTCTAATCCTATTCTGAATATGAATAATGCCATGTATATGACATAAGAGACATGTATATTGGCATACATGAAATAACAAGTTTTCTGTTGGGGAAAGCCGTGAAATTTGACATACGTGTACACTTTTAAAATAGCTTTAGGACTGTTGAGCCCGTTAACTGAATACAACTTATTGATTCTCTTACGGAATACAAATTACGTTTATGCAGATTCAATAATCCTGATGTCGGGCCAGGGATTATTTATACAACTTGATCTAGTTGTACAAATATCACATAATCTCAAAATTTATAAGAAAAGGAATATGTTACTTATCTGTATGGATGTGACGCAATGGCATACTATAGGTGCAACAGGCGTGGCAATGACGACTCGTAGCGTAATCGCGCCTGCGGGGTTTGTTTTCATGCTAGCTAGGGTGTGATCCCGCGCGGTCCCATGCGGTTTGGACGGCCACCTCTTGCCTAATCGGCCTTTCCTAATCCAATTAGGAATCATTCCTATGTGCGTGTATATATGTATATAGATCCGTAAATAAGTTATTCTTCTATTAGAGCCTCCTTAATCCTCACAGGAACTTCATCCAGGAGAGAACTCAGTGGTTCTTTATTAACACCTCTTGAATCCGCGTCATTCTTTCCACAAATTAGGGTTTGACAGTAACGTAAATTAGGGTTTATGCCTGAACCATGACTCTGTTAGATGTTTTCATGTGAAACTTCTGCGATGCATGATAATCATGGAAATGACGTTGTGATGAGCCATGCTCAAGAAGATATTAGCACAGCTACCCCGGAGATCGTTCCCAATCATTGTGATAACTTTTTCGAAGGCATCATAGATAAAACAAGCCTTCCGGATAATGCTGATTGTTACATTCTGTACTTTGACAATGAGAATGGATTCCAAAGTACTTATCTAAGAGACATTGCTAGGTTCTTCTTGCAAAGAGGAGAATATGAACCATCTCTCATTGATTTCAAGGCTTCCCAATTTCTTTCACTTGATTGGACAGAATGGTCGAGAGATATGTTGAGTCACCCAGGGGTGAGACATCACCTTAATAACGCCAAGATTCTTCATACTCTAAGAGTATTTGATACTTTGGGATTCACCAAGGATATGTGAGGTTTGCTTGCATTTATTCTTCGATGGTTGAACTAATCAACTCAGCGATGTGTGCATGGGGTGAATTGACAATTACGCTGGAGGATGTGAACATTTTGTTCCAATTACCTGTGATAAGCAATATCCCTACCGAATGGCCTTATAAAGATATCAAGATTACTATTATCCTAACAACAAAGATAGAAGAGTTGCAGCAGGCTCAAGACCATCCTTCCAGCAATTATTCGGCGTGGATCAATTATTGGCGCACCAAGAGGGGCTCCAAAGATTTTGCGATTGATCATCCTCTATATATAAATGCGTTCCTTACACTCTGGTTATCCAGGGATATATTTGAAGATTTTCCTGGAGATCAGTTGAAGCCGTCAGTTGTTCCTCTCGTTGTGGCTCTGGCACAAGTAAAAGTTCTCCCAATTGGTAAAATGTTTTTGGACTCTTTGTATTCACATTTAGGCGCGCTTGCAAGAGATTTGAGAGCTTCTAACGGACATGCTGTGATAGAGTCCTTCATTCCCGTTACATTTCTGCAAGCCTGGTTATGGGAGAATTTTCCTGAATATGCACCCAAGGTCAAGGCTTCTTACCCAGACTCGCGGATCAAATATGCCAGAATGTTAGAGCACTGCTCGGTCGAACTCGCAAGCGTTGCTATCTCAAGCTTGTTGTCAAGTTTAGTTGCCAAAACTATAAGTCTTGATTTCTAGTCTACTTATAGCTAAGTCTCGGACTAGGATAGAAAGTGTAGTTGAGCTCTAGACTCCACGACGTTCATCATACAAAGACGAAAACCTACTCAAAGAACTGGTGGAACTTCATCAACTAAAAGGTATGTGGAGACTTGAACTTATCTATCACTCAAAAAGTCTATCTACTCTATCTCCTATCTTGAGACAAAAGTCGTATTAATATATAGACTTCGATTATACACATTTGTTATTTCAAGTCGAGTTTATCTCGCTCTCGAAATATGTGCTGGTAAGCTTTCGCTTTGGCCAAGTTCATCTTTACTCGTGACGAAAGTCATGTTGATTGTTTCAATATCTTGAAAATTGCTTTGATGAAAAATAGTGTGTGAATAACCTCTATTTAACATCCTCTAAGAATGTTTCAATGATTGAAATAAAGAGTTTAGAATATGTAACCATCTTTAGATATAAGCATATATAGTGTGTTCGCACATTAGTGTATAAGTCCAAAACCGGGAACCAAATGTATGCATACTTGTGTGTATACAAAATGGTTGATGGAGACTGGGTAAGTATGCGTACCCGTATGCATACTGGCGGAAGTTCACGTCCGTGAATTTCTGCTGAGTTTGGAAATCAAAACCAACTCATCCGGTTACCTAAGTACGCGTCCCCGTACGCATACTGGCGGAAAGTTCACGTCTGTGAATTTCTGCTGAGTTTGAAAACCAAACCAAACTCAAATCCGGTTACTTAAGTACGCATATCCGTACGCATACTTAAGTGTGTTACTTTCTAAAATTGGTTTATTCGTGAACTTAAATTTATATAAACTAAGGAATGCATATTTGCAAACCGTGGCTATAAAGTTCATGAATCGATTCGAGGGAATCAAAACCAATTTTTCTTCGATTGTGTCTTGTATACTTCTATAAGATCTAAGCAATTGAACAACTCTTGAACTAGTTCATTTGAGTCATTTGAACTAGTTACGGTGAAAATGAATAAGGTTGATATGAAAGTGCTCATATGGCTAACCATTTGGTTAACTACTGTTGAACCAATGACTTGTACACGTTTAGGTATGGTTACACAAACCTAACTGACGTATACTTCATGTGTGTATAACAAGCTAAGTTCGATCTAACGGTTGAAAGATATTAGTTTGAATCTAATCAGGTTTTCATCTAACAGTGAATATTGAATGCTTTGTTACCAAGGTAACTTAGATTGCAAACCCTGATTTGGAGACTATATAAAGGAGAACTCTAGCAACTGGGAAAGGTAATCCCCACACCTCCTGTGTGATACTAGTTGTATAAGCTAGAGTCGATTCTCCTTTAACCTTAGGTTTCTACCGAGACCCTGTAGGTTAACGACTTGAAGAATTCATTGGGATTGTGAAGCCAGGCCCAACTATTTTCTCTGTAGTTGCGTGATCTGATCTTTCCCGATTCTATCGTATTGAGTACAATTGAAATAATTGACTGGAGATTAATTTCTCCGATAGGCAAGATTTATCTATTCTTGTAGACTTTTCTGTGTGGGACTGATTTGTTTATTAAAGTCTTCGACTTTGGGTCGTAGCAACTCTTAGTTATGGGTGAGATCATCTAAGGGAATCAAGTGCGTAGTATCCTGCTGGGATCAGAGACGTAAGGAGCGTAACTGTACCTTGGATACGTGTGAGATTGATTGGGGTTCAACTACAGTCCAGACCGAAGTTAGTTTGTAGTAGGCTAGTGTCTGTAGCGGCTTAATATAGTATGTGTTCAATCTGGACTAGGTCCCGGGGTTTTTCTGCATTTGCTGTTTCCTCGTTAACAAAACTTCTGGTGTCTGAGTTATTTCTTTTCAGCATTATATTTTGTTATATAATTGAAATATCACAGGTTGTGCGTTGAATCAATCAATTGGGAAATCCGACCTTTAGTTATTGATTGAAATTGATTGATACTTGAACATTGGTCATTGGTACCGTTCAAGTTAATTTCTCTTGTATTCAATTAGACTCGCAGATTTCTATTTGCTTGAGTAAGGATTGAATCGAGAAATTGCGATATAACACTTTAATATACTTTTTATTAAGATTGAGTCTGACTATGTAGTTGATTCTCTTAAAAGTATATTGGAGTTAGTTCATACAGATTGCTAAGCGAATTATTGGGTTAGGTTGTTGTACCCCCACTTTTTCACAGAATATCTCGTTGGTGTGGTGGAAGCCTTCTCATGTGGACCTTATTAGCGTGATGGATAATAGAGCAAAAGTGAATTTTAGGCCTTAGGTTTCTAGATTCCAGAACATACTGGCTCCATCAACCTTTGCAGTGTTATGTGACACTATTCTTCATTCTGGATTGACGAAGTGGGGCAACAACGTCACAACTGGTCAAGCTACTTTTATGTATAGCTGCGTCCCGGGCTACCTTCCTGCTCTTGGAACAAATGGGTTTTCAATTCATAGCTTTAACATTGAAATAGCCGCTAGACAGATGGGTTTCGATCAATCGGTCCCTCGTTATCGTTCTTCCCTTCCTTCGATGGAAAATCTCAAGCAATCTTTATATATTCATGTCGTCTTTGGTATAAGTGTCCTTTTCCGTCGTGTCAGCATGAAGACACATGTAGCGGCGCGGTACAAATTATTCTGGGACTTACAACTCTATTTTCTTCGTAGATTTTTGTTAGAGATTCCTGGCGCCGTACGTGGTATTCTTCATAATGATCAGTTATCATCTCGCACGAATTTAAGAGTAATTTCCCCTGAGAATACTCTCATTTTCTTCTTGCATTGTTGTTAATTCTGATGCTTCTATACCTCGACACAAATGCAGCTTGGGACAGGAAAAGGAGTCTTCAGAAGAAACTTCGGAAATTACCACGACTGTCGTCTCTGATGAAACACCATCCTTGTACCCGAGCAATAGAAGTATTCCCTCTGACACAGTTGTTGTCGCATAATATAATGACACTGAATATTCAAATGACGGAGCTTTCTTTGATTTCAAGTTCGAACGAATCCGTCCTAATTACGAATGCATCAGCGGTTTCACGGTTCCTTCTCTCTATGCTGACTTGTATTCCAAAATATGGAAGAAATTCGGTCATTTCTTCGTGGGCGATTACGGCAGGTATCGGTCCTTGGAAGAGAAGGTGTCCATGCTATTGCCGACGGTTCAATAAATGGTGCTCCTTCCTTGCCAAGATATTTCTGATATAGTGCTTCAGGATTGGAATATATCCTTGGATGAGGATGAGGCGGCTAGGATGGATTGATAGACGCATTATTGTGTCTAATATGTCTCAATTGTATATATTGTTAGTGTTCGATTTTGTATTTATTTTGTTATTTTATGTCTTTGTAGGTATTTTTAGAGAAATAAGCTCTTGCAGCGAAATTGGCTCGAAAAGTGGTGTTTTACACCCCAGGATAGAGCACTAAAGGCACCCAAGAAATGCACCGGAAGCACCCCAAAAATGTGTCGGAGGAACCCCGGAAAAATTACTATCTACGCCCAAAATTTACTATTTGCACCCCATAAGACAAGTGCTAAAGGGACACCCGTGCAGGATTAGGGGGAGGACATGTTCTTCTCAAATTAAAAAAATGAATTTTGGCGGGAAAATATTTTCACTAACAGCAGAATTTCGATCGGATGTTTGGACGTGATTTAGTGAGATTCAATCCCTGAAACTTAGTGGGTAGACGTGATATGACTATAGAAAGCTAGTATGGGTGATTTTATCGATCAAATTTGGCTGGATAACTTGGTTTAATCCAAACAGGGAGTTGGAGGAAAAACATGAGCTTGCATGAGTTGTGAGAAATTTAAACGTGTACTGCACGTGCTTGGAAGATTTAATCAATATTATAGAGCGTGAAGAAGGTATAGAAGGAAATAAATACAGCTGCAGATGCATGAAAATCAAAATCAATGAGAAAAATGGAAAAAATATATACCCGAGTAAAAGAAGATTATTTGTAGTTAATGGAGGAGATTCAATGTCGAAATGATGTATAAATAGGTTCCTCGGATCACATAGAAGGGGTGTCGAGAGTTTGGGGTCGAGGGGAGAGCTCAGGAGGCGTGAATCAAGAGTTTTTAGAACTCTGTTGTTGTTGCTGCTGCTGCTCGTGAAGAACAGGGAAACAACAACGGTTTCTTCAACTGGTTGTAACAGTTTCTTCAACTGGTTTGCAACATTTATCTTCGTTGTAACAGTTTCTTCAACTGGTTTGCAACGTTTATCTTCATTGTAACAGTTTCTTCATCCTCTTCTGCAACATTTATCGTCAGATTTGTAACGATTATCTTCATCATAACAGTTGAGAGTTGAAACAGTCGGTCTGTAACGCACCTGTGCTGTTGCAGATTTCCTGTTTCATTATTTTCTCTTCTTGTAAACACTTTTTGAGCCATGAATACATATTTTGAGTGCGTTTTCGACATGATGAGTTAAACCCCAACACTAGGACGACGGAGGAGGCCGAACTTCATACATGGGTAAATTTATTTTTATTCTTTTTATGACTTTTGCATTAAAATTAATTGAAATATGATTTGATTAAATTGGTTGTCATTTGATTAGATGGGTCATGCTTAGCTTAGGTGATTTGATGTCCCATGCTTAACATTTACAATCAATGTTTTGAGAATCTACCTTGGCAAAAATAGAGTCCATGTTTATATTTCTTGAGCTAAAATTGTTGAGAATAAATAAGTGAACCTTATGTTATAAAGATTGGCTAAATCCTTAGTCCCAGTACCTTGCACCAATTGTAATATTATTGTATATTTTTATTAAATTTAAAAACTCGAATCTTCACAAGTCTCAACGAACCTTTTACTACAACAAAGTTGAAATTACATCATGGATGTCGGATGGTTGTGTGACTTCCTTGTTGGCACGCAAAAGAAGCTGAGTCTGGCGGGTACCTTTTCTGGTCCGGAGGCGATCGAGAAGGCGAAAGATGATATTGAGAGGTTGAATCAAGAGTTAAAACTTGCTACCAAGAACCTCGAAAAGTTGGAGAAGGCACGTGTTGATGGGGCCGAGCCAATCTTTAAAAATTTCTTCTTTGAATAGTTTTCTTTATCATAGGTCTTTCTGAGCTACCACATTTTTGGTTTTATTTGTCTAGGTTTTGAACGAATATATTTGGAAAGGATTTTATGATGAAATAAAATAGATACTTTTGATTAAGTAAAGTTTAAATCCTAATCATGAGTGCAAAACATTGCAAACATTTTGGAGGAAATACAAATATTACTGAAAGTAGGGAAGTCGAGATAAAAGTGGTGAAAATGCTTTAGGTTGTGATAGCCTTAAGCCATTTCCCATGTATGACTACCCCCATGGGTGTGTCAGTGTTGACGAGCTAGTAATATCCTCCTAATATGGCTTCAGTAACCAGGTAAGGTTTTTCTGCAAGAGAAGTGGTTATTTTCTCAACTGTGTCGCCAACTTGAAAATGATTGGATTTTGGTATCTCAGATGGACATGTCTTCAGGATGATTGGGTTTCCAATTCCTTTATCTCCAGCAGAAACGACTCTTAGATATCTAACAAACTTTTGGAAAGGATCAGCCTCCCACTCGCATCTTCGAGTCAACATGGGATTGATAGCCGAGTCAAGTCCCCAAGTCTTGACAAGTTGCGAGATGGTTGATTCCGACGAGATCTTTGGAGTAGGACTTACTTGTGATGGCGATCCAAGGGTGCAAAGCTTCATCTTTTCCTCAAGCATTATTACCGAATCGGGTTCATCTTTCTCTTGAGGTGAGTAGCCAACAAGGTCCTTTGATTGGCTAGCATCTCTAGACGGGTCTTTCAATGATGTTTTATGTAGCAGGGGTCTGTTGAACTTAGTTTTAATGGTATGGATCCATGGACGGCCGAGGACCATATCGTAACCCATATCTTCCCTAATAATTTGAAATGTAGCATTCGTCTCGACATTCCATATGCTCACCTTGAGGGTGACACGGCCGTAAGTGCTTCTGGATCTCCCGTATGGATCTTGAATCATGGAAGGTGCGCGCACAACTTCGTGTCTAGAAATTCCAGCAGCCCGCAAAGCTTTGATAGTTATGATGTTGACATCCGATCTGGCATCGATAAACGCTTCTTTGAATTCGATCTGCCTGATGTGAGATTTCGTGAGAAGTCCCTAGTTTGGTTTCTTGTTACTCTGAATCTCGATCTTGGGAACAGGCTTGTATGGAGTTATGATCTTTTCGATAAAAAGTAGGCGCTTATGAGAGATGACTCGATTAAGGGTTGTGAAGATATCCTTACGCTGGCCCTTTGAAAGATAAAGAACTTCGTGCATACGTTCCATTAGGCTCTAGACCGTCTGGTTAACGGATTCCTCGGAAATAGTGAAATTTCTGACAGGGAGTGAATCTTTGTGAATGCCTTCAGTCCCCAAGTGCAATTCTCCTGATTCTATCTTTTCCTTAAAGACATGCTTCAACCCATTACATTCGCGATGTCTTCATCAGTGGGCGGGCGACGCACAGGAGATAATTTCCAAGCTCAATCTTGTATCCAAACTTCTAGTAATTTGAGAACTTCTTCCATTGGGCAGGGAAAGTCTGGAAATGTCGAATCCAATTTTACCGTTGGTTGTTATCGTGCATCCTTTTGAGGACCCTATATGGGTGGTGCCGGTTTTTGGGAAGGCACTGGGGAAGACATGGCACGCTTTGCTCGAGGAGCTTGCTGAGGCGCGGATTTTCTCTTGGGTTCCTCGTTGGTGACAGCGCCGATAGAGGGTTAAACTGAGTATTGTTTGTTGATTAGGCTCCCATTCCCTCGGGTGTCATGGCTTTCGTCTTTAACTGGTCTTGTTCTTTCAAGCAATGTCGGGGGGTGGTGGCTGATTGTGTGTCCGCTTCGTTCAATTCCGAGAAAGTTTGGAAACATGAATTTTCGAGTAAGGCGCGATACACAGGGATCATACCGTTGATGCACGATTCCACTAGCTGCTGCTCCGTTATGTTTGGGTCATGGCAGTCGAGGGCTTGGATTCTGTACCTCTTGACATAATCATTGGGATGCTCGTTGTTGCGCTGAAACATCCTTCCCAGATCCGAGAATGTAATTTTCTCGGAAACAAAGAAATACTTTCGATAGAAAGTACTCATCAACTCGGACCAACTCGATATACTATTTGGGGCGAGATTATCGTACCAAGTATACGCCCTTCCAGTGAGTGACTTGGAAATTCTTTGAGTCGCAATACCTGGTGGTATTCATGCACTCCTAAAGCTTAAAGAAATTGGGAGATGTGTTCACAGGCGTTACCTGTTCCATCATAAAGAGAAAAGATAGGTGATACATATCCTCTTGGTATAGGTGCCTTCTGAACATCCTCAGTATAAGGTGGTTGGTGGTGGTGAAATAATGATGGCTCCTCTTTTCCACGGTTCTGTAGGAGTTTCTCCAAATCTTATCGAGCGATGAAATTCGTCTGTTGGTTGTTTTCGGGTGCAATAGTGCGAACACCATCTTCTCGTGGCCGCTCCCTTAATTGTCGATTCCTATAGAAGATATAGGGGTGTTTTGGGCATGTTCTGTCTGAACCTGACGTTGCTCTGAAGTCAACTATGCTACTAAGGTTCTGAGGCAGGTAAGTACTTCTGTCTGAGTAGTCGCCATTTGTTCATGTGTCTTCGCCAGGTTTTCTTGTCTCTGCATCAAGTCTACTATGCTCGATTCAACGCACAACCTGCGATATTTAAATTATATAACAAAATATAATGCGGAAAAGAAATAACCCAGACACCATAAATTTTGTTAACGAGGAAACCGCAAATACAGAAAAACCCCGGGACCTAGTCCAGATTTGAACACCACACTGTATTAAGACGCTACATACACTAGCCTACTACAAGTTAACTTCGGACTAGAATGTAGTTGAGACCTAACCAATCTTACACTGATCAAGGTACAGTTGTGTTCCTTACGCCTCTGTATCCCAGCAGGACTTTACGCACTTGATTCCCTTAGTTGATCTCACCCACAACTAAGAGTTGCTACGACCCAAAGTTGAAGACTTGATAAACAAATCTGTCTCACACAGAAAGTATATTGAATAGATAAATCTGTCTCCCATAGAAATACCTATGAGTTTTGTTTCGTCTTTTGATAAATCAAGGTGAACATAAACCAATTGATACACCATACTTATAATCCCGAAGAATAGCCTAGTAATATCAATCACCTCATAATAATCTTAATCGTATGATAGCGAAACAAGATATTGTGGAATCACAAATGATTAAACAAAGATGTTTGTGACTACTTTTTATCTTGCCTATCGGAGATCAAATCTCGAGCAAATCTTAGAGAAGATAGTACTCAATATGATAGAATAAACGAAGATGTCTGGCTTCACAATCCCAATGAAGTCGTTAACCTATAATCGTTTTAGGAAAAACCTAGGTTAAAGGAGAATCGACTCTAGTCGCAACTAGTATCACACAGGAGGTGTGGGGATTAGGTTTCCCAGTTGCTAGAGTTCTCCCTTATATAGTCTTCAAATCAGGATTTGCAATCAATGTTACCTTGGTAACAAAGCATTCAATATTCACCGTTAGATGAAAACCTGATTAGACTCAAGATAATATCTTTAAACCATTAGATCGAAGTTAGCTTGTTACACACAAATGAAAAGTGATTTCATTTAGATATGGGTAACCGTACCTAAACGTGTACACCTTGTTGGCTCAACAATAGTTAACCGAAGTTAGCCATATGAACACTTTCATATCAACCTTGTTCATCTTAACACAACTAGTTCCAATGACTCAAATGAAACTAGTTCTAGAGTTGTTCAATTGTTTATATTCTCATAGAAGTATACAAGACACAATTGAAGCAAAATCAATTTTGATTCACTCGAACCAATTCATGAACATTATAGCCACGGTTTGCAAAAGATTGCATTCCTTATTTTATAAATGTATTAGTTCATGAACAAACCAATTTAGAACATAACCCACTCAAGTATGCAAACAGGTACGCATACCTAAGTAGTCGGATTTGGTATGGGTTCGCCAGTATGTGAACGGGTACGCATACTGTCGTACACCACCAAACTCAGTTGAATTCCCGGACTTGAATTTACGCTGGTACGTATACGGGTATGCATACTTAGTTCCCGGACTTCAACTAACAAACCAGTACGCATACGGGTATGCACACTATGGTTCTCGGACTTGGAATAACTTTCAACAGTTAGCATACAAGTACGCATACTGTGCTATATCCAATCATGGTTAATTTGTTCTAAACTCCCATTTCAATCATTGAAACATTCTTAGAAGACGACAATAGTTGTCCCACACAAACTATTAGCTTCAAAGCAATTTTCAAGTGATCAAATGATCAATACGAAACATTCCGAGTCTACACCAAATGACTGTCTCACACAAATCATATAAGATCTTACCAGACGATTTTCACATGATCATCTTTTGACTTTTGTCAAGAATATAAGATGACCTTGGTTAAAGCGAAAGCTTACCAACATATATTTCGAGAAATAACTCAGCTCGAAATATCAAATGTGTATAATCGAAGTCTATATAGCTATACGACTTTTGTCTAAAATAGGAGATAAAGTAGAAATAGACTTTTGAGTGATAGATGAGTTCATGTCTCCACATACCTTTTGTTGATGAAGTTCCACAAGCTCCCCTTAGTAGTTCTTCATCTTCAATCGATGAACGCCGTGAAGTATAAAGCTCAACTACATATTATATCCTAATCTGAGACTTAGCTATAAGTATACTAGAAATCAAGACTTATAGTTTTGACAACTAAACTTGACAAACAAGCTTGAGATAGCAACGCTTGCGAGTTCGACCGAGAATTTCTCTAACAAACCCTTGCACCGGATCTAAGCTCTACCATGTTTTCAAAAGGTTGAAGAACTGATTTTCAAATGGTTGAAGAATCTAATTTCGTTAATGAGAGGTTGATCTCCGTCTATGGTCGCCAATTGTTAGTACCTAAAAATTACTTCCAGGTAAAATAAATGCACCACTGTGGTACTTTCTGTTTAGGTTCGAAAATAAAAATCGAACAGGACAAGCCTAAACCACGATAACAGCCGTTCTGTCATGCTTCGGTTATGATGGAGAGGAAGATGGGTTGATCTTAGGGGAGGGAAGCAGAAAAGTTTGAGAAATTGGCAATGGTATTGAATAGTGTGTGTTGGGTATTGAAAACTTTGAAGAATACAGAGCTTTTAGATATGAAAGCTTGTTCTGTTTTCTGAATAGGCTAAGTGGCCTATTTATATTAGTTTAGAATACGCAATGCCAATCTCATGAGTAGTGGAGGTAGTGAGGTTGTGGAGAGATGGGTATCATGTGAGATAAACTAGGGAAGTTTTCGGAAAATCCTTTTCTCACGAATCCATGATCTCTCCAACCGTTTACAACCGTCACCACTACTCTGACTTTTCACATGGGGTGTTGCCACGCCGCATGTTGTTGTAGACCAACATACCAATACCCCAAGAAGAATCCCCCCATGTAATGTATTTTGATATTTCTTAGGTGCTTTTGATGAATTGTAGATCTCATCTTACTTGGGATAAATCGTAGCCATTGATATACCGTATGTCATACGGACGTGTTAAACAATTTAGCTAAAGCCATCTGTGGGATTAAGGCGCAATCGTGCCTTGTTTTTTCATAAGTTTTCAAGGTCGAAAATAGTGCACAGAGTCTTGCCATGACCTTGGCCTCAGCTATGATGGCCGAGAATGGCGCGCAGCATGATGCCATGGCCTTGGCCGAAGCTGCCAATGCCGGTAACAACGCACGGCTAGGTGTGATTGCCTTGGCCTAAGCTTCCAAGGACGGTAATAACACGCGACTAGGTTCTACGGCCTTGTACCACGCTGCCAAGGCCGAGAAAGACACACGGCTAGGTGCTACGGCCTTGGCCTAAGCTGCCAAGGCCGAGAAAAACGCACGGCTAGGTGCTACAGCCTTGGCCTAAGCTTCCAATGCCGAGAATGTCACACAGATAGGTGGTACGACCTTGTCCTAAGCTTCCAAGGCCAAGAATAGCGCACAGCTAAGTGCTACGATCTTGGTCCAAGCTGTCAAGGTCGAGAAAGACGCACGGCTAGGTGCCACGGCCTTGGCATCCTAGGCCAAGGCCGATAATATGGAACAGCTAGGTGCTACGGCCTTGGATCAAGCTACCAAGTCCGATAAAGACGCACGGCTGGGTGCCACGTCCTTGGCAGCCTAGGTCAAGGCCTAGAATATCGCACAGTTAGGTGCTACGGCCTTGTCCCAAGCTACCAAGGATGAGAAATACGCACGGCTGGGTGTCACGGCCTTGGAAGCCAAGGCCAAGGCCTAGAATGTCGCACATCTAGGTGCTATGTCCTTGTCCCAAGCTACCAAGGCCGAGAAAGACGCACTGATGGGTGTTATGGCCCTGGCCTAGTGCTGCCAAGGCCATAAATATTGCGCGGGATGGTGCTATGGCCTTGGCCTAAGCTTCCAAGGCCGTGAATAGCACGGGATGTGTTATGGCCTTGGCTTAAGCTGCCAAAGTCGTGAATAGCGCGTGGCACGTTGCCCTGACCTTGGTCGAAGCTTCCAAGACCGTGAATAGTGCATGGCATGGTGCCATGGATTATGATGTGATCATATAGCTGCAATCTAGGGTTTGAGTTTAAGGTAACATGTCAAGTTTAGATTTGGAAACAAAATGCCATTTTAGTACAAACTTCGAATACAATAGTGCCGCTATAGTATGTTCAAGGAACTCGTCCATGGGAGTTTTGCGACTTGAGGTGATACTGATATGACTACGTACTAAGCATAATATTCTCAATAACTCATTAATTCAAGAATGTCGTTTAATCCTATTCTGAATATGAATAATGCCATGTATATGACATAAGAGACATGTATATTGGCATACATGAAATAACAAGGTTTCTGCTTGGGAAAGCCCTGAAATTTGGCATACATATACACTTTAAAAATAGCTTTAGGACTGCTGAGCCCGTTAACTGAATACTGAAATACAAATTACGTTTATGCAGATTCAATAATCCTGATGCGGGGCCAGGGATTATTTATACAACTAGATAAGGGCTAATTTACTACAAATGCCCTTGTCAAAAATTCACCATAAACACAATTATTGCGGAGTTAACCTACAAGTGTAATTTACTTTTAATTATAATACACACAATTATAATTGCGGAATAGAAAAGTTAATGACACAACAAGATTTTGTTAACGAGGAAACCACAAATGCAGAAAAACCCCGAGACCTAGTCCATTTTTAAATACTCTCAGAATTAAGCCGTTATACAAATCTAATACCAACTTTGTATAGTTAAGACCAAGAAGACTACCCCTAGATACTTAGTTCCCTCAGTATCCCTGCGCCTTCGACTTCTAGAGTCACGCACGTGAATAGAAAGTCCTTTGGATCGTATTCCAAACAGCAAAGGAAGAATCTGTTTGCTAACCGCTCTAATCAATCTTTCTACAAGATATAGATGAGTCGTTGACAAAGGCTCTTCCATTTAATATAATAAACTCTTTTGTATGGTTAGATAATCTAACTATAACTACAAAAATAGTCAAGTATAGATTCACACTTAATCAATATAGATCTCAAAGAGAAATATAGAGAATGCCGATCTCACGCAACTAATCAATCATATCTATCAAAGATAAACTGATTCTAGTTGGATCCCATCCGATCAAGGTTTGTGCACTAAATCCACAAGATACGAAAGATAATAAGAATTCTTCTTCGTCTTCAAATCTTCTATTATCTTCAAATACTTGCACAACACAACTTGAATCTCTTGTGATCAATCACGCACATAACAGAGTCTGTTAACTATGGATTATCACAAGATATCTTTAAATCTAACAATAATTCTAAAGATCTCGTCGATACTTTGATCTAGTCTGAGTGAATCTTATATCAGAAGAGAAGATTCTCAAGCATAAACAAACTAGGTGCAATCAAAGTTTCAATAACAGTTAGTCAATTAAATCAAATCGAAAACTAATAACACTGCGATTATCTGGTTTCCCACTAACGGTACTCGTAGAGCTTCTTGATCCCATAGAAGTCTTTAAACGAGCGGTCGTAAGAGATTTCACCTAATTAAGATACTTTCCTCTCCGAATAGATGGTTCCACCAGAAACAACAAGAAATGAAGTTTGCTTGGCTCTTAGGATGGTATGCTAGAAATGCAAACTTAAGTATTTATTGACCAAGGATATTTGGACACCAAGGAATTTCCAAAGCCTGAAATATTCCCAAGATATGCAATGAATGCCCAAATTCAGTTTTCATAATTCCAATAAATGTTGGTCAAATATTTTCGAAATCTCTCAATAGAAAATCTCCAATTAGTAAATGCACATTACTAAATTTTTCTCTCTAGAGATATGCATTAATTGCTGGTAATTAAAGCATATAAAACCAAAAACCTTAATTAAAAGATTCTTAATTTATTTCGGCACAGGATCACCTTGAGTACCAAGGAATATCTTTGAACAATAAATGATAAGAGTTACTGCTCGTGTTCAAAGTATGTTGACATCTTTTTACGGCAAATCCTTATTTCATATTTACATGGATTTGGTTCTTGGAATCGGTTCTACCACACTTCCAAACAATTTAAGAATTGGTTTATCAGTATTCCAAGACTATTATGTGATTGGTCATACCAAATCACAATGGTTAGTTGTGATTGGTCCTTCCAAGTCACATACATGGGTTCGGATCGGTTATACCAATCACTAGGATCGGTTCTACCTTAATAAGTTACCTACTTGTGATCGGTCACACCAGTCACTAGGTTCGGTTACACCAATTACAAGGATCGGTCACACAACACTTATGCTCGGTCACACCAATTACAAAGATCGATCATACCATCTCATGGTGATTACTTAGGATCGGTTACACTAATTACCAGGATCGGTCATGCCAAATCATAAGTCTAGATATTATGATCGGTTATACCAAGATACATAACCTGAGTTTAGATTGGTTCTCCCAACTCACACATATTGGTCATCCAAAGATATGCAATGAATAGCCAAAACAATAAACCTATTTATTTCCCTTTCGATTCACGAAACAAGTTCATGAATGTACTTCCTTTAAACAAGTGCAAAACATTGTTTCCTAGGATGAAATCTTCACCATAACCCATACACATAATCATACTCTATATACAAGATTATGTCGATGCCATATCTACGAAGTTCAAAAGATAAGTGTTATACTTCGTAGTCTCATTCCTTAATACTATGATCATACTATTATGATCATGTCTTATCAATAGAGTATTATATACAATATGTACAGTATATACAGCTTCGCAGTTATGTTTTCAATATAGCACGACTTGAAAGATACGTTAGGAATGAAATAGTTAAAGTCAATATTACTAACCTCAAATGGAAGGATGATGTCGTCGTTGTAGTTCGTTACCTCTTCACATTCTTCAGGTCTTCGGAGTAATACTTGTATGTCTCAACATTCCTAGACTTTATAGTCTAACCTAAACGAAGTTGACTCTAGTATTTAATCAAGCGATTCTAGATGAGTTTTGATACTAAAATATGACAACCAAACTTGACATACCAACGCTTGGTGAGTTCAACCGAGCTATGCTCTAACAATCTCCCCCTTTGTCAATTTTAATAACAAAACTCTTATTACATATAGAGCTAAACTAATTACAAAATAACTCATTTTTCATACGCTTGATTCCAAGTTTCAACAACACAATAACCTGCATATATTCAATCAATAAATGCCACTGTTGAAATTTGAAGAACAAAAGCTTTTACTCCCCCTAAAGGCAAGCTAGGTAAATATTCAATCCGAACATCTTTGTTATTCCCCTTTTGTAGTCTAAAACTACACAACAATATGATATGTTTCTCCCCCTTAGTCAATGCTTTACTCTTTCGTTAGATATAACGTTTAAGTACAATTGTCCTTTCCTAGTGATTAAAAATCACTTGTTTACTCCATATATTTCTCCCCCTTTTTGTCAAAAAATGACAAAGGTTCGAGCAAATAAACAACAAACCAAAAGGATCTTACAAATCTTTAAGACTTGTATACAACCTATAAGAGTTAAGCACGAAGGTTTCACATACCATTTTAGATAACCAATATTAAAACTGAAACTACAAAAGTAATTTAGTTTCAATATGTTATCAAGGAAACAATTTCCCGAAGCAATTTTCCCTATAATCCAACAATTCGACTAAGATACTTAATTCCTTTGTTGGACCAATTATGTATGCTCAATCGCTTGTTTCAGTAAGACCAAAATAAAGATCAGAATTAACGTTATTTTTCTCATCAGGCTCTAATTATTCAGACAATAACTTAGACCTTTCCCTTTAGACAAGACAAACACTAGGTTAGTTAACTAGTTTTTCTTGTCAAGGCATTCGATTAGACTTGAACAACCGAATCTCCAATTGATAAGTCTAACAAAGATCAGAATTAACTTAGTTTCTCTTATCTAGAATCAATTGGACTAAACAAATGATATCGTATTTTTTAAGCCACAAACAATAAATACAAACCAAAATAAATTGACTTGCACAATTATTTTCTTAACCGGAAGCAATTGAACAAATATAAATATTACAGCACCGCAATTGCACCGAATTTCGTTAAGCAAAAACACTTGATACCCAACAATAAACAAGATACCAAACAATAAGCTAAATAAATTGACACAGTTTTTCTTAACCGGAAACAATTGAATCACATAAACAATCCATACACAATAATGGAACATATCAATTGTACCGAAATTTTGTTAAGGAAAAGCAAAATATATGCAATATAAACATGCTTTTCTTAAACAGGAAAACGATTAACTAACAAATAAAATCGTTACCTCAATTTCCGCAGCCACATCTCCCCATAAAGATATATCATTAAACACAAGTTCAAATAAGAACTCTCCCCCAGTGTGTTGTCATCCTCTCGCAAGAAAAAAAGAACAACAACAAAAGAAACCTTTACCAGAGAAAGGTTGAATAGGTTTTAACTAATGCGTGCCAATAGAAAAAGTTGAAAACCCGAAACACATATGTTATGCTAAACACAACTCATGTAAACATAAATTGATTCAACATATCATGACTTTTCACATATGAGTTCAATCAGAATGCCTTATGATCCTTTGATAAAGGCTACCAACATGGGCTAGAACTTAATCCCGCTAAATCAAAAAGCCACACAAATCATAAGGGTTTCATCATATGGGATCGAATATTAAGGTTAACAAAAACCGAAATCAGACATCTCATAAATCGAAAACACATAGCAAAAATATAGACATTCATTCACAGGCTATGTAATCGGTAATTATCACATGGAACAAAAATTATAAAATAATAATTTTATTCATAATAATAATGATAGTTTTATTCAAAATAGACCTTATACAAAGATATCAAAATAAATCAATACATTGATGTCTATTTTCTGATTAGATCTTTGAACAGTCTTTCTCAAAGATCATCTTCAATATCCTCAAATTTCTCGGGATCTTCATCTACAGCATCACGACTTATTTCCAGGATTCTACACACAGTACCTTGATTATGTTCACAGGCTAAAGCATTAACCTTTCGATTAATATTCCAAGCATACTCCCTATTACCGATTCCAAGTTTAATCAGCTTTCTTTGGTTATGGATAATAGTTCTTAGTAATGCTGCCTGTCTATGATGAGTTTCAACAGTATTGAGAAGGACTTGACGAAGATTGACAAAATCAATCTTAGCATCCAAACTATTTTGGACAAGAAGATTAGTAACTCCTGTTTGAGATGTCACATCTTCACTCTCTTTCCGTTTATCCTCACAACCAGATTTCTTAAAGGAATCAACAAGATTAACAGTTTCACTAGAAACCTTTTCAGTCAAGGCTTTCAAAATCTTGGCTTGAGATATGGTTTGAGGATACATCTTTTTAGTATAAGTTCTCAAACAAGATGAGTACATATACCAGAGGATTTCAACACATACCAAACATAGGTATCAGCCTTAAATAAATAATTCTGACCATTTTCGAAAATAATTTCGTATCTTATGTGTTTCCAAATCCTAAAGATCTTCTTGAAAAAGAATCAATCTTCAAAATCATGTATCTAAAAATACATTAGACAAGAAAACCCATCATGTTTACACAAGTTGTTGTAAGACAACTTTCCTACACATAAAGACCTATTAAATATCTTCAGGTAGATTGTGTATTATCTCTATGTTGAATAAGAGATATTAACAAGATACCTGATGCCCATATACTTGTGCTTCCTTACATCAAAAGATTGGGCATTGTAAGGATGCACTTTCCAACATTGTTAAGTGTTGGGGTGAGAGGAATTTTCCTCACCAGGTACCATTTGAGCAACATCTTCCTTCTTATCTTTCAGAACATGATCTTGTGTCCTTGTACGAGTTTCGAAAGAGGATGGAACATCTTCCTTATCATGACAATCTTGAGATGCTATATTCATGATTATCTTTTGAACCCAGGAAGGTAATTCATTTTATTAGAACCCTCGTAATCTTGATCAGAGATCCTGCAAATAGCTAAGATGCTTAATTCAAGACTTTTGATATGCTTACTTAGGATATCAAAACCTTGTTGAAAATGTCTTTCTAATGATTTCCCAATGAAAACTTCATGACAAGTATCTGTAAGAATTCTTCTTTCAAGAATTTTATTCTTTACTTGTGAATCATCTAGCAGCTGTGTAAGACTTTCAAACTCTGAAGTTTTTTTATTCACTTTATTACACAAAGCCAGTTTTTGTTCCGAATAATCTGCCAGATTATTTTGGAGGCTGAGTGTTTCTCGCTTTGTTTCACAACTTTTTACATTCAGTTGAACAATAAGTTCTAAGACACCTTCCAGGCTATCAATGGATTATCCTTCTTCTGAAAAGGTTCTAACCTTATTGAAAAACCTTTGATATCCAATCAGAAATTCAGAATTAGGGCAGGATAGTGAATTTAAATCGTTCTTACTTTCTTGAATAGAAACAGAGGATTTTTCACTAACAGTTGGAATCGGATCCAAAACAGGCTTTGAATCAGGCATTTGTACCTTTTGTTTTGGATGCATTCTTTTCTTATCATGAACATGATTCTTAATCAAGTGTTTATCAGTCATAGACTTTGTTCCTGATTTTAGAAAAGAATAATGAGACCAATTTCCATTGACCCTTTTTAAGAGATTATTCTCAACATATTGATGTACGCTAACTGAGTTCTTTATAAGTTTATTTTTACTTATCTTATTTCAACTCATGTCTTATATATTGGATTGCAACAAACACAAATTATTAGATCTTTTCGTGTTTGCCTACTCTTATACCAATTGAAAAGACGAGGGTACCCAAATACACCACAATCTTTCATTTATCAACCTATAATTCCTCTACCGAATGTGATAGTCTATGGACAAAGTCGAGACGATACAAATATTCGGTTAACACTTCGTGTGATTATCTATGGATACGAGATCGATACAATACAACAACAAGATTACTTGTGTGATTGATTACAGATACAAGATCGAGACAATACTACAACAAAGTGTGTACTTGATAATAGGTTCGGTAATAACCACTCTATAGGATCACTATCAAGTATTGCAGAGTTAACGTACAAGTGTAATTTACTTTTAATAAAAACAATTATAATTGAGGAATAGAAAAGTAAATGACACAGCAAGATTTTGTTAACGAGGAAACCGCAAATGCAGAAAAACCCTGGGACCTAGTCCAGTTTTGAATACTCTCAGAATTAAGCCGTTATACAAAATCTAATACCAACTTCGTATAGTTGAGACCAAGAAGACTACCCCTAACTACATAGTTCCCTCGGTATCCCTGCGCCTTCGACTTCTAGAGTCACGCACGTGAATAGCAAGTCCTTTGGATCATATTCCAAACAGCAAAGGAAGAATCTGTTTGGTAACCACTCTAATCAATCTTGTTATAAGACATAGATGAGTCGTTGACAAAGGCTCTCCCGTTTAATCTAATAAACTCCTTTGTCTAGTTAGATCAATCTAACTATAACTGCCGAAATAGTCAAGTATAGATTCGCACTCAATTAATATAGATATCAAAGAGAAATGTAGAGAATGCCGATCTCACGCAACTAATCAATCAGATTTATAAAAGATAAACTGATTCTAGTTGGATCCTAGTCGATCAAGGTTTGTGCACTGAATCCACAAGATACGAAAACTAATAAGAATTCTTTTTCGTCCTCAAATTTTCTATTATCTTCAAATACCTGCACAACACCACTTGAATCTCTTGTGATCAATCACGCACAGAACGGAGTCTGTTAACAATGGATTATCACAAAATGTCTTTAGATCTAACAACAGTTCTAAAGATCCCATCAATACTTTGATCTAGTCTGAGTGAATCTTATATTAGAAGAGAAGATTCTCAAGCATAAACAAACTAGGTGCAATCAAAGTTTCAACAACCGTTAGTCAATCAAATAAAATCGAAAACTAATAACACTACAATTATCTAGTTTCCCACCAACGATACTCATAGAGCTTCTTGATCCCACAAAAGTATTTAAACGAGCGATCGTAAGAGATTTCACCTCATTAGGATACTTTCCTCTCCGAATAGACGGCTCCACCAGAAATAACAAGAAATGAAGTTTGCCTGGCTCTTAGTATGGTTTGCTAGAAATGCAAACTTAAGTATTTATAAACCAAGGATGTTTACCAAGGAATTTCCAAAACCGAATATATTCTCAAGATATGCAATGAATGCCCAAATTTGGTTTTCATAATTCCAATAAATGTTGGTCCAATATTTCATAAATCTCTCAATAGAAAATCTCCAATTAGTAAATGCACATTACTAATTTTTATTTCCTAGAGCTATGCAATAATTGCTGGTAATTAAAGCATATAAAACCAAAAACCTTAATTAAAATATTTTTAATTTATTTCGGCATAGGATCACCTTGAGTACCAAGGAATATCTTTGAACAATAAATGATAAGAGTTACTACTCGTGTTCAAAGTATGTTGACATCTTTTCACCGCAAATCCTTATTTCATATTTTTCTATGGATTGCTTCTTAGAATCGGTTCTACCACACTTCCAATGTAATACCCTATATTTTTATCTATTGTTTCAGTTCAGATTTTCCCAAATCAGCCAACCATGTGGTTAAAGTTGTTTCCTTTGCCTTAGCCTAGCTGGTTTATTTGAGCTAGAAAAGACTACAAGTTGGGGTGGAAATAGAGTCACCTAATATATTTTATTAAACAAATAAAATGAATAGAAAATGAGAAGGAAATTAATATAAATAAATAAAATAATAAAATGTTGATTATTATTATTAGCATTATTATGAGTATTAGTATAAGTTTAAATTAGATTTTTGGAGAGAGAATTTAGAGATTAGAAAACCAAAAGGATTTTTCGAGGAGAAAGCTATGGAGAGGAAGAAGATAAATTTGAGCTAAGGTTCTTGAGGATAAATTATAATTATTAAAATCAGTGGAGAATCAATGGAATTGAGGTAGAATGTGAAACCCTTTCTCTTTTGGTGTTTATCTTTGGTGTTTATTTCGTATGCCTTTGAATTGTTAGGTTTCTGCAATTTAATTGAATAAATATATATCTCTTATTGATGATCAGACTTCTCCTATTGATAGAAAACATGATTAGGTATCTCTTGTTAAAATTTGAGAATTTTCCTACACAAATTCACCGTTGAATGTTCCTTGTAATTTGGATTATGATTTCAGAAATTCTTGACAGTTTCGTTTTGTTGTGGTTTTGATGTTCTTAGGAAGTCTTAATGGTTTTAAAATGATTTGAGGTCTTAACAAAAGTTATAGATAAATGTCTTATATTTCATTGTGCTTTGGATTTTATTAATTTGAGACTAATATGAATTTACAGTGAATTATTTGGTAATAACAGGTAATCAGCCCAGTTTTTAGGTTGTCATTATAAATTCAACATATTTTGTTTGAACCCTTTGTTTACTGTGAATTTTTGATTTGTTGTATATTATTGATTCATGTATGTCCTTGTAAAGTTGTTAGATGATCAGATAAAGGTATCACCATGGAACATATAATGTTATATGGCTGCAGTTAACTTATTTGCATAAATGCTTAAAAGAAATTCATGTTGTTAAGCCACGATTGCTTGTGTTGTTTGTGAAAATGATTTATAAAAGGAAATGAGCTCATGTTTTACCGTTATATGGAACATTTTTCATGCTAACGGCGGGTAATGATCCCCGAGAGTTAAATGGGTAATGATCCCCATAGGAACTTGTGTTTCCCGACCATCGATGGCGGCTGTCCGTGCTGATAAACGATTGGTGGTGTACGAACCAAGGTTTTCGTACCGTGAATGAAACGGGTAATGATCCCCGAGAGCATATGGGTATGATCCCCATAGGAACTTTTGTTCCTGACAATAGATGGAGGTTGTCCGTGCCGATAAACAATAGGTGGGTGTACGAACCAAGGTTTTCGTACCGTGAACTCATGGTTTGAGGTGACAATATAAATATGTGAATATGTTGGAATCTAGATTAAGTGATTTGTTGGAAAACATAATTGTGTGATGAACTCATGGTTTTTCGGTGACTATATTAATACGTGAATAGATGTATTGAATCATTGATGAATGACTTGTTGACAATTATTTTGGTATTGTAAACTCATGGTTTGTTGGTGATAACGTTAATATGTGAATGATGTGTTAAAACTTAAATGGATGAATTGTTGAAATATTATTCGTGTTATGAACTCATGTGTTGAAATTCAAATGGATGAATTGTTGAGAATGTTAGTTGTAAATATTATTGATGTCGTGAAAGCATGTTGGAAATCTTAATGAAATGATTTGTTATAAATACTATCGGCGTTGCGAATTCATGAATGGAATCTAAATAAGATAATTTATTAGAAAAATTATTGGTATATGATTGTTGAATATATCATTGATTTGTTGAAGTCGTAATGTGTTTCTTGTTACATGTTTTTTTTCCTTGATAAAATGATTATGTTTCTGCATCTTTAGAGAACGGGGGTGCATTCTATTAAGCTGTCATCTCACCCCAATTGACATTCCTTGCAGATTTATGGAAGTTGGAAGTGGAAACTATGAAGTTAGTTTAGTTATCTTATTGTTTTATTGTACTGCTTGAAATGTATTTGAATTAATAAATTTGTTGAGAATGTTTTTAAGAATGATTAGCGATTTCATATGTTTAAACTCATGTTAGAAAGATTAAATTATGTTTATTGTAATGAATAAATTAGAGGAGATATATGCATTAGTCTCTTTGCGACCCGTAACGCTTCGAGTTCGGATCTCCATATGGGTTTGACCCTGGTCCAGAACTCGGGGTGTTACATCCAAACAAGTTTAGAATTGGTTTACCAGTATTCCAAGACTACTGTGTGATTGGTCATACCAAATCACAATGGTTAGTTGTGAGTCCTTCCAAGTCACGTACATGGGTTCGGATCGGTTATACCAATCATGGATCGTAACTACCTTAATATGGTACCTACTTGTGATCGGTCACACCAGTCACTAGGATCGGTCATACTAATTACAAGGATCGGTTCCATCTACACATGGTATGTACTTGTGATCGGTCATACCAGTCACTAGGATCCGTTACACCAATTACAAGGATCGGTCACACAACACTTATGATCGGTCACACCAATTACCAGAATCGGTCACACTAATTACAAGGATCGATCATACCATCTCATGGTGATTACTTAGGATCGGTCATACCAAATCATAAGTCTAGGTATTGTGATCGGTTATACCAAGATACATAACCTGAGTTAAGATCGGTTCTACCAACTCACACATATTGGTCATCCAAAGATATGCAATGAATAGCCGGACCAATAAACCTATTGATTTCCCTTTCGATTCACAAAACAAGTTCATGATTGTACTTCCTTTAAACAAGTTTAAATATTGTTTCCTAGGATGAAATCTTCACCATAACCCATACACATAATCATAACTCTATATACAAGATTATGTCGATATCATACCTACGAAGTTCAAAAGATAAGCGTTATACTTCGCAGTCTCATTCCTTCATACTATGATCATACTATTATTGATCATGTCTCATCACTAGAGTATTATATACAATATGTATAGTATATACATCTTCGCAGTTATGTTTTCAATATAGCACGACTTGAAAGATACGTTAGAAATGAAACAGTTCAAGTCAATAATACTAACCTCAAATGGAAGGATGATGTCGTCGTCGTAGTTCGTTACTTCTTCACATTTGATGTGATTTTCAAAAATGTTGTAATAGTGGTAAATAGGATTCGAACTCGAAGACTTGTGAAGATTCGAGTTTATAAATTTAATAAAAATATATAATTATATACAAAAACTATAAACAGTGGGTGAGAGGTACTGGGACTAAGGATTTGACCAATCTTCATAACATAAGGTTCACTTATTTATTCTCTGACAATTTTAGCTCTGGAAATGTAAACAAGGACTCTATTTTTGCCAAGGTAGATCTTCAAAACATTAGTTATAAATCGTAAGCATGGGACATCAAACACCTAAGCAAGCATGACCCATCTAATAAAATAATAACTAATTAATCAAAATCATATTTCAATTAATATTAGTGCAAAAGTCATAAAAAATAATAAAATAAATTTACCCATGTATGAAGTTCGGCCTCCTCCGTCGTCCCAGTGTTGGGGTTTAGCTCATCATAGTAAACATGCTCTCAAAATATTTATTTAGGCTAAAAAAATGGTTTACAAAGATGAAATAAAGAGAAAATGGTGAAAAACAGGATTTTGTGACGCATGAAAAACGTCGCAGAATCACTGTTACAATGAACGATACAAGAGAAGTGCTGCAGTCACTATTCCGAAGTCGCTTGAAAGGTGTTGCAAACTGTCGAGTAAATGCGACAGTTTCCAACAACTTTCTTTGACGGGTCCTTGTTCTTCGTGTTCTTGATGTTCATCATCATCAGCAGCAACAGAACCCGAGTTTCTGCAACTCGTGATTTCTCGCTCCTGAGCTCTCCTCAGCTCCCCAAACTCTAAACTCCCCTTCTATATGACCTGGGTAATCTATTTATACCCGAAAGATCCATCGAATCTCCTCCATAACTTCAAAAAATCTTCTCTTTATTATTTTTATTCTCACGGCAATAATTTCCTGTTTTAGCTTCTCCACGCGTTTGCAGCTGGATTAATCTCTAAATATAACTTATTTACGCTCCAAACTGTTGCTCTAGTCATCATACACATTCAGAACACGTTCAAATTCTCCAAAACTCATGCAATCCCGTGAAATATTTCTTTCATGCACGTGCTACCCTGTTTTGCTCCATGACACGATTCAGCCAATTCTGATCCAAACAAACACCCATACCAGCTTTCTATAGTCATATCGCGTCTACCCTTTAAGTTTCAGGGATTGAATCTAACTAAATCACGTCCAAACATCCGATCGAAATTCTGCCAAAGAAGAAATGGTTTTCCCGCCAAAATTTATTTTTTGAATATGAGAAGAAGATGTCCTCCCCCTAATCCTTCACGGGTGTCCCTTTAGCACTTGTCTTATGGGGTGCAAATAGTAATTTTTGGGCGTAGATAGTAATTTTTCCGGGGTTCCTCCGACACATTTTTGGGGTGCTTCCGGTGCATTTCTGGGGTGCCTTTAGTACTCTATCCTGGGGTGTAAAACACCACTTTTCGAGCAAATTTTGCCGCAAGAGCTTATTCCCTAGAAAAGACTTAAAACAACTTTATTGGAAATAAAATGAGTCCTAGATAATGTAGTTATGGGTGAAAATGCGTCACACTTACGTGCTTATCAACATTCTTCAGGTCTTCGAAGTAATACTTGTATGTCTCAACATTCCTAGACTTTCTAGTCAAACCTAAACGAAGTTGACTCTGGTATTTAATCAAGAGACTCTAGGTGAGTTTTGATACTAAAATATGATAACCAAACTTGATATACCAACGCTTGGTGAGTTCAACCGAGCTATGCTCTAACAACTTGGAAAAAGTGGTATGTGTGAGTTTAGCAATGTCGTCTTCCGAGGATGTTTCAAATCGACTATCGAGAGTTTTACAGAAATACTGACTTCTGTTTACATGACAGTATGCGTACCTAGTACAAGTACTGCAAAACTAGTTTGGGTCCGGAACTTCAGTATGAGTACCTAGTACACGTACTGGCGTAACTGTAATGGGCCCGGAGCTGTAGTATGCGTACTCAATACACGTACCGGCGAGACTAGGGAAGGTCCAGAACTTTAGTATGCGTACTCAGTACACATGCTAGTCAGTTTATATCCGGCTAAAGACACCTTGGTACACATACTCAGTATGCATACCGAAATGTCTGTGCTCGGGAACTCAGGGGAGTATGTGTACTCAGTGTGCATACAAGAGTCCATAAACTGTAACTGCCGTGAGGGTACACAAACCTAGTATGATACCTTAGCATTATAACTCACGAACTGGATGTAGTACACATACCCAGTATGCGTACTTACTAGTCGAATACATTCAAATGCATTCGAAAATATTTCTATGAGATATCAAGCATTTGAATAACTCTCTAAAATACATGTTAGATATATATTTGATTGGCGATTAAAATTTGATTGATTATCAAGTTTAATCTAAAGTGTTTTACATAAATGACGAAAAGCTTATTACGTTCATATGGCTAACTTTGGTTAACCGTTATTGAGCCTACTCATTGTACACGTTTAGGTACGGTTCATCCTTATATAATAATATATATTTAATTTATGTGAAAGTCAAGCTAAGCCATCTAACTGTGGATACGATTGCTTATTTTCTAAGCTATCTTAGCTTGAATCTCAAGTCAGAATTTCATCTAATGGTGAATGTTGTTTGATTGATTACAAAGCTATCTCATCTTAAATCGTAAGCAACCTATGATCCTGAAAGTCTATATAAAAATAAGCTCTTGCATCTGGGAAAACCAATCCCGACACTTTTGCGTGTCCTAGTTGCAAACTAGAGTCGATTCTCTCTTAACCTAGGTTTCCATATTTTTCTGTGAAACATAATTAGGTTTACGACTTAAAGACTTCGCTTGGGATTCATGAAGCCAGGTACGACTATTTTATCTTTGATAGTTCGTGTATCCTGATCTTACTTTTCTTTCGTTTTGAGTTTACCTCGTTTCTGAGTTATCTTGAGTTTATCTCCGATAGGTAAGATATAAAGAAATCATAAAGTTATTCGTCTCAGACTTTGTGATTCCATAATAACTTCTTTTATTTATTAGTTAAGTTATTGTGAGGTGAATAATAATCTAGGCTGCTCTTCGGGAGTCATAAGTGCCAAATTTTAAGGTTTGCTGAGTTTTATGCTTATTACAATCGATTTCCTATTTAACCTTGATCTTTGATCTAAACAGAAATCAGAATAGACTTATCTGTGGGAGACGGATTGGTTTATAAGTCTTCTTCTTTGGGTTGAAGCAACTTCTAGGTTGTAAAGGACGTCAGCTAGGGGAATCATTTACGCAGAGTCCTGCAGGGATTCAAGAGGCGTAAGGAGCGCGACTGTACCTGAATCGGTGTGAGACTGGGTTCGGGCTCAACTACATTCCATACCAAAGTTATTCGTAGTAGGCTAGAGTCTGTAGCGGCTTAATACAGTTTGGTGTTCAAATCTGGACTAGGTCCCGGGGGTTTTTTGCATTTGCGGTTTCCTTATTATCAAAATTTATGGTGTCTGTGTTATTTCTTTTCCGCATTATTATTTTATTTATATAATTGAAATATCACAGGTTGTGCATTTATATCAATCATAGTTGATAAATCTTTCCTTTTTTGTTGGATAAGACTTGATTGAACTTGGATATTGATTTTTGAGATTGTCTAAGTATTCTCACGTTATAATCATGTTTACAGACTCGTTTTTGTTTAAAGAATGTTTGTGTAGAGAAATAGATAAAGTTATTTAATATTGTTCCTTGATTGGGTATCATTAAGTTGTAACTCTCGGAATATTATTAAGGCTTAGTCCATACAGGTTGTCGAACAAAAAAGTTGGGCGTGGTTGTTGTACCCCCGGTTTTTCAATGTCTATAAACTTGAGCAAGTTTTATGATTTCAGTATTATATGCTTGATGCCATGATCTATTGATATCAAAAACGTTTTTGTTTTTGTACTCTTATTTTTTTCGTTATTAGCTAAGAGATAATGGATCGTAGGTGAAGTACTTATGATAGACAAACAAATACGGCTAATCATCTATATACCTTGTGTATCATTCATGTTTACCTAACTTGATTTGTGTTTAAGATTCTTAAATGTTAAGGTTTGAAGATACAAACAATGTAGATGACTTGATGTTTTTGATGAATTGCAAAGAAGAAATTTCGCTCAAGCTTATCTTGTTTAAAATCTCTAAATACAAGCAATTGTTGTTCATATTCTTGACAAATATAGTGAAGAACAATTTATTATTTATAAACTTAGTTTTTAGTGAAGATTAATCATTTGAAAATAGCCCGAGCGATGATATTCATCATGGATGTCATTTGGGAATGTTTCAAATCGATTAAAGAGAGTCTATAGAACTACTACTGAAATACTGGAACGGGGACGGTACACGTACCCAGTAAGCATACCAATGTAACTTTAGAGTTCCGGATACATTGGTACACTTACCAAGAAATTTCTGAGTTCGTGAATTGTTTTGTAGTACATGTACCTAGTACGCATACCAAAACTCCCTGACCTTGAGGTACACGTACCTTGGCAGTCAGAATTCACGTATAAGGTTGGTACACATACCTGGTATGCATACCATCCTTACCAAAATTCTTCAGATACATTCAAACTATTTTTACAATATGTTTGGCATTAGAAAAACACTCTCAAACACTTTTAAGACAACTATGATCATTAAATCACTTGCGATTATGTTTCATAGTTCAAGTCTTGAGAGTTATTGAACACGTTATTGCTTGAATGTTCATGACCTTTTTAGTTTATATGTGAACATATGATGCACGATTCTTAATGAGTTATATATTTATATATATGTGCATCTTCTTATTTGCAAGGAAACCTTTTATACGCTTTTGGTAGCCAATCTTGGTGTAAATCCTAGCGGAAAAGATTGGTTCTTCCTTCAAAGAGTAAATCAAATCTTGTATGTTCTTTACAAGTATGAATCTTAGAAAGACGATCGCATTACTTGATATTCATGGATATTCTTATGTATTGCTCGACTTCTTATGAGATATATGTGTCCTTCACTTTATGTGAATTGAACTGATATCTCATATATGCTCATAGTTAAATCTATTAAGTTTTATGAACTAAAAGTAGAACAAGCTTTGTGAGAATTTTTCGCACTATTGGTCTACTCGGTCACACTCCTGTGTAATTACTGCATTATCTACTCTATAAGATTTTCTTATGTTGAGTCATACCCAATGAAAATTGTCTCTTTGTTCGTAACTAGCGTTGAGATTAATTTATATCGATGTTCAGGATACAAATCCATGTGATTTGTTAATGTCCGACAAAATCCTTTTTTTTTTGAGGTCACGTATGTTGTTCTCTTGGCAATGACATCAAATGGGGAAGAGTTCTTAAATGAACTTGTGCTTAATTGCTATATCTTTGTGGGGTGTGTGGCTGTGGAATTTACATGGGATGCTTGTATCTTAAATCTCCTAGATGAGCGCTAAGTAATTTTTTTGACTCTGTGATATCATCTAAACCAAAGTTGATATAAGGGATTACATATTAACTATGTTATTATGTATTGTCTCTAATCTCTTTAAATCTTGAAGTATCTTTTGTCGTATTCATTACAATCCCATGATTTTCGTACCTTTTCCAATTTTTATTGACAAGAAGAGGGAGAATTAATTAGTAGTTTTGCATTACATACATATGGTTTACGGATCATTATGTAAGGAGGAGTGAATCAATATCTATAGGTTTCACCTATTATGCAAAAGATGTAAGTATTGATTAAGGGGGAGAAACATATCACCGTATTATTACTTAAAGTTGTGATACAATTGAACTTTGGAGAAGATAATAATACTATGTTTCTGTATAACGACGATTGAGAATATTTGTTTTCAAAGTTGTTATCGCTACGGATCTTCAACAACAACGATGCTGAGTTGAACACGTTCAGAATCATCACAACTTGAAGTAACAAACAATTCAAGGAGTTGAAGAACCCAAGGAAATCAAGCATGATGGATTCAAGGAGTTTTTGAAGCTTTATTTTTTTTAATCCATATGTATTAATAGTTTGTCATTAAAATTGACAAAGGGGGAGATTGTTAGAGCATTGCTCGGTCGAACTCACAAGTGTTGTTATATCAAGCTCGTTGTAAAATTTAGTTGATCAAAACTATATCTTGATTTCTAGTCTACAATTAGTTAAGTCTCGGATTAGGATAGAAGTGTGTGGTTGAGAATCAGACATCACTATGTTCTACTGTTTAAAGTCGAAGATCAACCGATGCTTTTGGAGAACTTCTTCAACAAAAGGTAAGTGAAGACTGAACCACCTATTTCTCAAGTTATATTCATCTTTCTATCTATAAGACGTTGTCGCGTGACTAATTAGACTATTGCAAGCATATCAAGAAATTCGAGTCAAGTTTATCCTGATAATTAGTTCTCGAAATATATGTGACTAAGCTTAAAGAACAATTGTTCATACTTGATGAATTTCGGTTAAGAACAAATTATTGTTCATAATCAAAATTGTGATTCAAGAATTATCATTCAAAAATAGCCTAAACAGTGATATGTGTCATTGATGTTATTTGGGAATGTTTCGAATTGATTTAAAGAGAAATATAGAACTACTGTAAATCTGGATACAGGACAATATGCGTACCATCTTACATACTGGTGAAAACTGTTATAGGTCCAGAACCGTAGTATATGTACTCAGTACACGTACCGGAGTAGCTATATGTGGACAGTGACTTAGTGGTACGCATACCCGGTATCCATGCCACAAAAAGTCTGTGAACTTGTGAACTTGGATTGGTACGCATACCTAGTATGCATACGGAAAAAGAACTGTCGGTTTTGAAACCGGTGTGGTATCCATACCCGGTACAAAAACCATAAAAGTTATGTATCCGGAACCTGTTTTTGTCTAAAGAGTACACATACCCATTACATATACCATGAAAAAAATAGTCACGAACAAGGTAGAGTACACGTACTTGCCCTGTCGAATATTTTCAGATGCACATAAAATTATTTCTATGAGATAATTAGCATTTGAATAAATATCTAAAAACACTATATAGACATGATTGATCATATTATAACCTATGGTTGTGATTCAAACTTAAAAGTCTTAAGTGTTTATGGAAATGGTTAAGCTTATGGTTCAATCGGCTAGTCTCGGCTAACCGTCCATGAACAATATCTTTGTACATGGTTCGATTATGGTTCATCCTAACCATAATGTATATCTTGTTATGTTAATCTCATTTCAAATATTTATCTAACGGTGGATATTGTTTGCTTGGTTCCAAAGCTATCTTAACTTACACCTAAAGCAACCTATACTTTGAAAGTTTATATAAGGGGAACCTCAAGCAATTGGGATCTTTGAATCCCGACACTAATCTTGTGTGTCCTAGTTGTAAACTAGAGTCGTCCTCTTCCTAAAACCCTTCTAGGGTTTAGCGACTAATAAGACTTCTAGGGATTCGTGAAGCCAGGTCCAACTATCTTTTATCTTGATAGTTTGTGTATACTGATCTTGTTTGACTATTGAGCTGCTCACTCGAACAAGATAGATAGAAATCGCAAAGTTCTCTTCGTCTCATACTTTGTGATTCCACAAGTTTAATACTTGTGAGGTGAATAATAATCTAGGCTGCTCTTCGGGAAGCATAAGTCCGGATTTTGAGGTTAGTTAGACTTTGTATATTGCTATCAATTTCCAGTCTCACCTTGATTTATTGATCAAAAAGGAAATCAAACATATAGGCTTATATGTGGAAGGAAAACTGGTTTAAAGTCTTCAATTGAGTTGAAGAAACTCTTAGGCTGTAAAGGATGTCAGGTAAGGGAATCATTTGCGCGGAATCATGCTGGGATTCAAGAGGCGTAAGGGATGTGACTGTACCTGAATTTCTATGAGAGTTTAATTCGGTCTCAACTACATTCCAGTCTGAAGTTTATTGGTAGTAAGCTAGTGTCTGTAGCGGTTTAATACAGTTTGGTGTTAAAATCTGGACTAGGTCCCGGGGTTTTTCTGCATTTGCGGTTTCCTCGTTAACAAAATTGTTAGAGCACTGCTCGGTCGAACTCGCAAGCGTTGCTATCTCAAGCTTGTTGTCAAGTTTAGTTGCCAAAACTATAAGTCTTGATTTCTAGTCTACCTATAGCTAAGTCTCGGACTAGGATAGAAAGTGTAGTTGAGCTCTAGACTCCACGGCGTTCATCATGCAAAGACGAAGAACTACTCAAGGAACTGGTGGAACTTCATCGACTAAAAGGTATGTGGAGACTTGAACTTATCTATCACTCAAAAAGTCTATATACTCTATCTCCTATCTTGAGACAAAAGTCGTATTGCTATATAGACTTCGATTATACACATTTGCTATTTCGAGCCGAGTTTATCTCGCTTATCTTTTTCTCGAAATATGTGTTGGTAAGCTTTCGCTTTGGCCAAGTTCATCTTTACAGGTGACGAAAGTCATGTTGGTTATTTCAATATCTTGAAAATTGCTTTGATGAAAAATAGTGTGTGAATAACCTCTATTTAACATCCTCTAAGAATGTTTCAATAATTGAAATGAGAGTTTAGAACATGTAACCATCTTTGGATATAGGCATTCAATGTGTTCGCGCATTAGTGTATAAGTCCAAAACCGGGAACCAAATGTATGCATACTTGTGTGTGTACTAAATGGTTGATGGAGACTGGGTAAGTATGCGTACCCGTACGCATACTGGCAGAAGTTCACATCCGTGAATTTCTCCTGAGTTTGGAAATCAAAACCAACTCAATCAGGTTACCTTAGTATGCGTACCCGCCGGAGAGTTCACGTCCGAGAATTTATGCTGAGTTTGGAAACAAAAACAAACTCAAATCCGGTTACTTAAGTACGCATACCCGTACGCATACTTAAGTGTGTTACTTTCTAAAATTGGTTTATTCGTGAACTTAAATATATATAAACTAAGGAATGCATATTTGCAAACCGTGGCTATAAAGTTCATGAATTGATTCGAGTAAATCAAAACAGATTTTGCTTGGATTGTGTCTTGTATACTTCTATGAGATCTAAGCAATTGAACAAGTCTCTAACTAGTTCTTTTGAGTCATTTGAACTAGTTAAGGTGAAGATGAATAAGGTTGATATGAAAGTGCTCATATGGCTAACCATTTGGTTAACTACTGTTGAACCAACAACTTGTATACGTTTAGGTACGGTTACACAAACCTTAATGGATGTGCATTTCATTTGTGTATAACAAGCTAAGTTCGATCTAAAGGTTGAAAGATATTAGCTTGAATCTAATCAGGTTTTCATCTAACGATGAATATTGAATGCTTTGTTACCAAGGTAACTTAGATTGCAAACCTTGATTTGGAGACTATATAAAGGAGAACTCTAGCAACTGGGAAAGTTAATCCCCACACTTCATGTGTGATACTAGTTGTATAAGCTAGAGTCGATTCTCTTTTAACCTTAGGTTTCTATCGAGACCCTGTAGGTTAACGACTTGAAGACTTCATTGCGATTATGAAGCCAGGCCCAACTATTTTCTTTGTAGTTGCGTGATCTGATCTTGGTGTTTCTATAGTGATTGAGTGCAATCGTAAGATTGGCTTGAGATTAATTTCTCCGATAGGCAAGATAGAAAAGTAGTCACAAACATCTTCGTCTCATCGTTTGTGATTCCACAATATCTTGTTTCGCTAGTCGATTAAGATTATTGTGAGGTGATTGATAATTCTAGGCTATTCTTTGGGAATATAAGTCTGGGTTATCGATTGGTTCCTGTTCACCCTGATTTATCAAAAGACGGAACAAAACTTGTAGGTATTTCTGTGGGAGACAGATTTATCTATTCCTATAGACTTTTCTGTGTGATACAGATTTGTTTATTAAAGTCTTCGAATTTGGGTCGTATCAACTCTTTGTTGTGGGTGAGATCAGCTAGGGGAATCAAATGTGTAGTATCCTGCTGGGATCAGAGACGTAAGGAGCGAAACTATACCTTGGATCAGTGTGAGATTGATTGGGGTTCAACTACAGTCCAGACCGAAGTTAGTTTGTAGTAGGCTAGTGTCTGTAGCGGCTTAATACAGTGTGTGTTCAATCTGGACTAGGTCCCGAGGTTTTTCTGCATTTGCGGTTTCCTCGTTAACAAAACTTATGGTGTCTGTGTTATTTCTTTTCCGCATTATATTTTGTTATATAATTGAAATATCACAGGTTGTGCGTTGAATCGATCAATTGGGAAATTCGACCTATGGTTGTTGATTGAAATTAATTGATACTTGAATATTGGTCTTTGGTACCGTTCAAGTTAATTTCTCTTGTATTAAATTTGACTCACAGATTTCTATTTGCTTGAGTAAGTATTGAATCGAGAAATTGAGATATAACTCTATGATATACTTTTTATTAAGATTGAGTCTGTCTGTCTAGTTGATTCTCTTAAAAGTATATTGGAGTTAGTCCATACAGATTGCTAAGCGAATTATTGGGTGAGGTTGTTGTACCCCCAATTTTTCAAAAATTTATTGTGTTTATATTATTTCTTTTTCCGCATTATTTTGTTTATCTTTATAATTGAAATATCACAGGTTATACAAAAATCAATCAAAGTAGATACATCCATCCTTGTTTGTTGGATACGACTTGATTGATTCTTGGATATTGATTTTTGAAATTGTCCAAGAACTCTCACACATAATCAGGTTCACGGATTTGATTCAGTCAACTTTCTGATTGTGAGAGAAAGAGATATAACTCTGAATATTATTTCTTGATTGAGATTCATTAAGTTGAACTCTCGGAATTGTATTCAGGTTTTGTCCATACAAGTTGCCTAAGAAAAAGTTAGTGGTGTATTTTGGTACCCCACGTTTTCAGAAACACTCTTCAGTAATGGTAGAATAATGAGAATATATTAAACAAAAAGCCAGGGAGGCATACTAGATTAAAGAAGAGTTATTTCCAAAGGGAGCTCAGTTAAGTAAGTACTAGGCAGGATTGACTCAATCTGATTGACGAAAAAACTGTAAGAGTTGCATTTGTAAAATGTTAAGCTTTCTTTTTCAAAAGATTGCTCTTTAATAAAAAGTAGCCAGCATAAGGAAATTTGATGACTATCAGTTGCTAAGATAATAGCAAAAGTGAATGCAACATGCAAGCATCGATAGCCATAGCCGAATTGGATGAAAAAGTAGAAGTTGAATTTAATAAGTCTAGAAGTGAAATAACACTAGCCACAATTTGTGAAACTGGAGTAGTGACCTACAAATGCAATTAAATTGTTGATTATACATGCTTTAATCATATTATGGGTGACAAATTTTTTTTTTATAAGTGTGAATATAAAAGGAGCCCGAGTAGTAGTAACTCCCGTGCATATAAAAAAATCAATTCAAGTTGCAGCGAAACCACCAAAATCTGAATTCCTAGACCCATAAAAGTATTAAATAAACATATTTCACAATCAACAATGAGACTACCAAAATCAAATAAATCTATTTCATAATCATACTCACAACAGTAAACTACCATCAACTCTACCTCCAGTAGTCTAACCACCACCAACAAGGGTAGAATTTTTTTTTGTTTAATAATGTAAAGATATAATTTTGATGTATATGGGATGGGGTATCTTTATGTAAACATGAAAAAAATAAGTTGTGCTTTCAAATGCCACAATAACAAAAATAACAATTGGTTGAGACATAAAAAAATTGATTATTCTTTATCATTTATTGGTTAAATCAAGCTGACAATGTGAAAATAAAGAAGAAAAATATTAGTATTATCTATGTATATATGTGCGTAAATTTACAAGGAATTTGGTGCCCAATGGGGTAGACACAAAGGATGATGTGTTCGTTGATTCCGAAACGACTTTAGGTTCTTCAGAGTAACACCAGCAAGTCTCAACATTTTTATTGTTCCTAGTCTAACCTAACAAAGTTGACTCTAGTAATCTAATCAAGAAGCTCCGAGTTTTGGATCTAAAATATGACAACCAAACTTGACATACCAACGCTTAGTGGGTTCAACCGAGCAATGGTCGAACACTTATTGCGTATCTTTTTTCCTCTGACGCATCGTAATTATATGGAAGATCAAATAGTACCATTTGTGTTTTTATTGCAATCCCTTATTGTCTTTGTAAATACATACACTCTGAGTGTGAGGAAACATGTAAGATATGTACAAAATTGTTATTCTAACGAAAAACAGTAGATAATTTTGAAGTATAATCAATAGAAGTTATACTCGATCGACCTTATTTATAATATTTGTTTCAATTGATGCAAATATAAAAATAAATCGAGTTATGGATTTACCCGAACAAAGACAAAAAGGAAGGGAAAACAAAATTGAGAGCAAATAAAATTTCGCATCAATGATTCATGAGATATTTAAGCTTGTATTAGTTAATAACTCATGAAAATTGCCAGCAAGGCATAACTGTTATCTTACTTTTCATTGAATCCACATCAGTTAGCCTTTAAGGAACCCGAATGTTATCAAGGACGTGTAACATTGTTGGTTAACATCTATCTATCACACGCTTTTAAAGGAAATTCCTACGAAACTTATAAGATTTTTTTTCATATAAGAGTTTGAATCCACAAATCAATTTGTGAACTTCAGTAATGAATATATATGTATATTCATTTAAATGGTTTTTTGAGTTTTTCCCCTAAACGAATTAGTAATCTAGCTTTCGTCCCAAATTGTTAATAGTAACAACTTTTCCCCCTAAAGTAATATTTTTGTCCAAAATAACCTCATTATATGATGTGAATTTTAAGTTGTAATGAAAGTGGTGAGTAAAGTTCGTTCAACTCGGGCTTGTGAAGGATTTTTTTTTTGAAAATTAAATAAAATTGTTTCAATAATAATAAGAAAACACCGAGACTTTGGATTCCACCATTGACCAATTATTTGATAAATTCTAATCAATATTCATGCAATATTTTTCTTTAAGTTGACTCTAATATTTGCCTCTAATTT
>JAJJMB010010985.1:1981866-2007462 GCA_023531105.1 Papaver atlanticum
CACTATACATAAAAGAGATGAAAATAGACACATAAATGCGTCTATCATTATACATGTGCAACCGAGTATACGCATCAATCACCACCAAAGTGCCTCCTCCGAGCACAACAATAAGGATTTGCAAGAGCCGGAGGAAGGATCACAAAGTCCAGTACATCTACATTTGTAACGATCCACACATAGAAAAAAATTATTTTCACAGATAACTTTTAAACTTGTATTTGATCACCAACCCACTGTATTACAAACTCTTTATAGGTGGTGACACCACTATGATTAAGCATCACCAAGGTGGGTAGCCAGGAAAATACATACCATACCCGAAAAGAACCTTACAAGGTCAACTTGGACTCACTATCACTATGATTTTCCATTGGCTTTGATGGAAAGGCTCGTATCAAAGATCTCTCCTTCGATGACGATGAAAACATAGGTCTTGAACAATTAATTAACTTTTTTTCTCGGTTTCTATTTTTTTTTCTCGATTGCTTGTATCGAGATCTGTTATAACTTTGTCATACTAGAATTAGCAATTGAATGAAAGTTGTTTTGATTAATAGACTAGGTTTTAATGTTAATTTTTATCAAATGGTTTATCACTAGGGTTTAATCAACATGTTGATTTTAATCTATTACTAAAAGGGATGATTTTTAAGATTTACTGTTCGTGGAGGTGTTGAACATGGGAAGGGGGATTATGGTGGTGATTGATGTGCACATGAGCAACAAGGGTAGTTTTGACAAAAATATACTTTTAGGGGAAAAATTGTTACTATTAACAATTTAGGGGGTAAACTCAAAAACCCCTCTTTTTAAATGTCTCTTCGTTTAGTCTTAAAGAACCGACCAATAATTCTGAAATTGCGAGAAAAAAACAAAAACACTTATATGATCATCTAAAAACCGGATAATATTTTTAAATAATAATAATAATAATAAGAGCCAGTCGTGGAAAGAAATTATATCCGGTCATTGAACAATAGTTTGAACTCTTCTAGAGGGACCTTAACAAATAATTCTTTCATAACATGTGGGAATCTATCTGATAGGGTGTATTTTTCCAATATGAGAATGCGGGAATATTTGAACGCTTTTAGGATAATATGGTGTTTAACACTCTATCCCGTTCATAATGAGCGAGAGTCTATCTGATAGGGTGTATTTGGCCACTATGGAAATACGAGAATATTTAGGTGTTTTTATGGCAAAATAAATTTTTTTATTAAAAAACATACCTCCATATAAGACCAAAAGTTTGCCGTGCAAATAAAAGATTTTCTTTTTCTTTTAGTATTTTCATCCTTAAACGGCTGGTAATCTGCTTTTTCTGGTCGAAAATACTTCGTACAATAAACTTTTTTGTCGTATAGTATAAACTTTCGTTGAGTCTGGGGGAAAACTGCTTCCCTTTTCCCACACTAACGCCAAATTTGGTGTTTCTATTAAACTCCTTTTTAAACAAGGAGATTAAGTAATCAAGATCCACCCCATACCGCTTGACTTATTTGTTTTAATAATTCTACACATACCGCTAATTTGGACAATTCATAAACCGCTCACTAACATATGAAAATGGGCCCATCGTCCAGACCATAATAGGGGTGGGGGTTTTGGGCACCATTAATATCAGTTTTTGAATCGTTTTTAGGAACCGTTTTTTGGACACCACCCTTTTTTGGTGGGGATGTGATAAGAATATCTTCCTATAGTTATAAGGAGTGTCCTAAAGAGTGGAAATGACTAACTTACCTTAACCTAATTTAATTTATAACTAACCTAATATAGGTGGTTATATAACCTAACTAAATCATTAACAAAACAAAATCAAAATTATAATAAACTAATTACATTTAATTTTTCACAAACCCATTATTTTTAGAGGGCTCATCTTCTTCCCTCTTCCTTGTCGCAGAATCAAAGAAATTTCCACAAACCCATTACTTGCGATTCGTTTTTGGTTGAAAAAATGAGTAGTAATAATCAAAATGAGTTGAAAATAGAAGTTGCAGAGAGAACTTCGGCTAGGAATTTCGTGAAAAACTTTGTCGAACTAGCCGAACCTGATGGAAACGAAGAACATGAAGAACAGTTCGGCTATTTCGCAAAAAAAAAGTTCCTAACCGAACTAAAAGTTCGGTTACGTCGCAATTTTTTTCTCCTAACCGAACTTTTCTCTGAAAACTATATATTCAGTTCGGTTACGTCGCAATTTATTTTTCCTAGCCGAACTTTTCTGTGAAAGCAAAAACTCCATTAAAACTAAGTTCGACAACCTACGCCTTCCGAAATATTAACCGAACTACATTAGGAGATAAGTTCGGCTACCTGTTCTTCAGATCTGGTAGCCGAACTTGTTTAACTTATCCCAAATCAAGCTATACAATTTCTAAATTTCAGGAAATTTTGGCCAATTCAAGCAATAAAAAACTAACATTAAAGTTTACCTAAGTAGTTTGAAGGTTCGGATTCAAAAAAAAATAAAAATAAATCTAAAACTCTTATTCTCTTTCTTCTTCTTCTTTCAGTAATTTAATTAAAAAAAACAATTTATTGATTTAATCTTACACTAATCATTAATTATCTTAATTTAATGATTCAACTAATCATTACACTAACTTAATCAAAAAGGATAATTTTGGTATTAAGATAAATATGTGGATAATGGGTGTTCTTAATTTACTTGCCAATAACCTACCAAAAATAAAATCATGGTCCCCCTACAAAAGTGACGGTGCCCAGAAAAATCGTTCTTTTTAAGGGGTACGTTTATCATTTTTGTATTTGTTTATCAGATGGAACTGCCCTTATAAACAAGGATGGGGAAGATTTTTTTTTTTTTAAGAGGTGTTACCGATTTATTAACTCAAATATTTGTTACATTTATTGGGTATTTGGTCCCAATTTTTTATGATGTTTGACATATGTTTTGCCAAATTTTTGTTGTCGCCCAAGCCGGTTGTCTTGCCTGATGTTTTACTGCTTCGTTTGCCAGGATGAGGAAGATATGCCCTTTAACACTTAACCCCCCTAAAGAGTAGCTATTATCAAGTGTTGAAAAAAAAAGGGATGTATAGAGTTTGTAGGATCCACCACCGATTAGATCAAAAGGCTAATACGCTCTTGGAATAGAAACTATCTGATGTTACCAAACGAACAAGCCTGTTGGCACCACATAAAAACCCTAAAATTGAAAGGCGGGAAATTTATTTCCCCTGAAATCTGATTCTTCTTGCGAGCTAAAAATTCGAACTTTCTGAGGAGCTTGATTCTCACGATACAACTAATGTCGGGAAAAGAAACTACGGTTTTAGTAAATGAAGCTGAATGGGTACTCTGTAATGATAATGGATTTGTTTATAAGAAAAAAAAGAGAAAGAGAGAAGAAAAATATTCTTCTTCTACTACTACTACTGCTAGTGATGGAGGTATCGTAGATCTGGAGATTGACTTAAAGAAGAAAGGGTTAAGAAGACGAAAACATACTTTAATGAAGTTAAAAGATAAGTACAAGAAAGAATGTGTTCTTTGGGGTAATTTATCAAACAGTTTGAAGGAAATTGAAGAAAGAAGTCAAAATCAACAACAGTTACATATACAATCACAACCTTCGACGAGTACTTCATGTTATAAAGTGAGAGAGATGGGGCAGACAGAAGAAGCTTGCTCTGGGAGGTCTGTGATTGATGATCTTCTTTTACAGGTTAGTGAATTTCTAGGGATTTCGTTTATTTACTTTGTTTAGCTTGTAAATACCTAGAATATAGTTGTTCTTTGTTAATTAGGGGTTCTTAAACTGGTAATCTTCTTTCTTTTGTGGTAGTTTTAAGCTGTATTAAAAACGCACTTGATCATAGTTACTAGGGTTTTTAACTAGTAGTCCTTTTCTCAAGAAGCTAGTATCTTTTGGTGGGGATGCTGGTAGTTGGGGTAGAAGGGGGGGCAAAGGTTTTGGTTGAGTTGCTGGTGTGGTGGCAGAATTGGTGGAGGTGTCAGATTAGGTGGTTAGGGGTGTTGGAGTTGGTGGAGAGGTAGGGTGTAGGTGTAGGTGTAGTTGTGTTTCCGCCAATGGTGGAATCAGGTGGTTGTGGGGTCTTGGAGCTGGTGAAAGGGTAATTGCAGGCGTATAGTGTATACTGGTGATGAAATTGGTGGAGGCTAGACTAGTTTAGGCTGCTGCAGGTTGGGGCATAGTTGAGGTGGTTAATCTCTTGTCACTTTTTGGGAGTACCTGTATACCACTTCCATGTCGAAATAAGCTTCGGAAGGAGTTTACATGTGTCACTAGTTTAGGCATTAAGTTTCTTCTATGTTTTTTCATGACATATGCTAAGTGGCATGATGTTAAATTTCTGAATTTTAGGAAGAAATGAGGGAAGGCATGATTCGGGACCTCTCGGTGCTCTGCGATGCGGCAGAGGCAATGTGTAAGGCAGAAGAGGAGCAGCCGAAGCAATCTTTCTTCGACCTTCCAGTGTGGGCATCTCCGCGTAGTCTATTGGCTTCTCTGTCTGATCATGATTGCTTTAGCAACAACAAAGAGAACGGCTATGCCCAACTAACATGAATGTAATTTATCCTCCCATGCTGTTATTATTTTCATGAGATAAGATCTTCCGTTAACATTGCATTGTGTCATTATCCACATTGAACGATTTTAGTATCTTTTCTTCAGTAAATTTAGATAGTTGCAAAATCTGAACTAGGTTCAAATATGTTTCACTATAACGGTTGGAAAGCGATCTTGGCAATCATAATATAGGCTATTGCAACAATGACGATATACTCTGTTACCTGAAGATTAAACCCTTCAGGCCAACTTTGTGCAATAAGTTTTGGAGATTTAACTGCTTATGATGTTTGAACTGCTTGTTTCCTCTTATTGTGGAATAAGTCCTCGAGTCTGTGCTCTAAGCAATGGAAAATTTTATTTACTTCTGCGTTTTAGATTCGCGGAGTACTAAGTGTATGGTTTTTGCTGCAATACTGTTGCAGGTGTATCTTCTTTTTTGCTGTATTGTCTTCGAAGCTGCCATGCGCTAACTCATCGTGTCTTATCCGCCATTATCACATTGCTTAGAAGGTCTGGATTTGTTTAATTTCTAGCTTCAGATTCCTGTGGTTTTACTTGTCGCTGCCGTATCTCTGAGGTAATTATTTGGGTGTAAATGAGGAATGTGAAGAGTAACCTGACATGAGGATACTGGTTAGGGTTTTCTGGAACCTTCTCAAGGAGTGCAAGTGGTCTTTCTCAGATGAAATGCCAATATAACTGACTGATCCTAGAAGCTTTGCGTCAGTAACGTGTGAAGAGTTTGTGCATTGTGTTATTTTTATTTTTAGTGTTATTTGCAGCCATCTGTTCATGGCCATGTTGATTTGTATTATCTTTTCTACTTGTGAATAAAATTCATCATTAAACTTGATATTCCCTCTGTTCCGTATTTTTTTTCTTACCCTATAGGTCTAGTCAAAGAGTCTGGAGTACTTTAAGTTTCTCACTGAAAGTTCTGTATAAATGTACACAAAACCGTCGGCCGAATCTGAACTTCCACCATTGACTTAGTTTTGAGAGTTATTTAATGAGGGTCGACATTTCCAAACGTTAATGGTAATGGAGCCATCCGTCAATTAATCAAATTAACATGTCAAATATATACTCATTAGAGGAGTGCACAAAAATGGACTCTCGGTAACCTCATAATGATGAGTGAAGTGTACTACAAAGAGCTCCAGCTAGCTTTGCTAATAACATTGAATCTTGGTATAAACTTTAGTTGTTTTTGCCCTCTACTCACTAAGAGGTTGACATAACAAAAATAACACAGAACCAAGACAAGGAAAAGGAGACATTTGAGTTTGTTTGTATGGGAAATTAAGTTTAGTTGATATAAAACTTTACCTACCTTGTTAGTTGTATTCAGTAGTTATGTTTGCATTCTATAACCGTATGTCTATTAAGCACTTTCTTTGTATTCGTAACCGTCTATTGTAACTGCCGAAGGTCTATTTAGGCTATTGATCTTAATGAGAAAGGCATGTTGAATGTTATTGAATTGCACTGTTGTGTAAGGGAGTTTTACGTTGGTTTCCTCGAATTAACCAATTGGGAGGTATGGATTTCCTCGAATTAATCTCATTATCGCTTTCGTATTACATTCATCTTCATGTTGATTCAGTGTTCGTAACAACTTGGTACCAGGAGCAGGTATGGATCCAACTGAAGAGAAAAAAACACCATCATTAGAGACTATGGAGTTAGGGCAGAATGCAATTATGGAGAAGTTAAACGATTTGTGCGAACACTTCAAAACAATTTCAGACCATCTCTTGGAAAAATCTGTTAAAGAAAATGCTGAAACTTCTTCAAATCCTAGATACACAAGAGATGTTCGATCAAATAACAGAAAGGAATTTCAGCAGAGTTCTTCTTTTGATTATACAAGACCCCGAGTAAAACTAGATTTTCCTCGCTTTGTTTCTGGAGATGACCCGACTATCTATATTTGTAAGGCAGAACATTGGTTTTTGCATCATGAAATACCAGCATCTGAGCGAGTTCAATTGGCAGGATTCCACCTTGAAGGAGATGCACAATTATGGTTTCAATTATTAAAGCAGGAACTGGTTTATATTTCTTGGGAAGATTACAAAGAAAACTTGTATACACGGTTTGGTGATAATAAGTACATGGATTACTTTGAAGAGTTGTCGAAATTAGGCCAAACCAGCACCGTTCAAGACTTTCGAATAAATTCGAAAAACTACTGGCTAAAGCAGGGCCAATACCCCAACACCAGCAAGTAAGTATGTTTATTAGTGGGTTAGATGCTAGCATTCGTACTGACGTGCAAGCAAATAAAAATGAAACACTCTCGTCTGCAATTGGCTTAGCGCGTTTATTTGAAGCGAGAAACAATTCTAACAAAAGAGTTACTTCGTCGGTCCAAAGACACCTTTTCAACCACGGAATACTCCTGTTAGTTCGTCTTCAACGCCAGTGAGAAAGATGATGATTGAGGAAATAAATGAAAGAAAAAGAAAAGGTTTGTGTTTTAAATGTAATGAAAAATTTGTACCTGGGCATCGCTGCAAGAAGCTTTTTTCTATTCAAGCAAGTCTTTAAGATAACGACGATGGTGTGGAAACAAAAGTTGAAGAAGTTGGGATGAACAAAATGATGAAGTACCAGAAATTTATTTACATGCAATCTCGGGTAGCCAAACACCTGAAACAATACGAGTAACGAGAAAACTTGGACCAAAGCCGGTGACAGTGTTAATAGATTATGGAAGCACACACAACTTTGTTTGTGAGCGTGTTGCGGAAAAAATTGGGTTGCTACCAATACCAAAGGGTAAGCTTGAAGTTATTGTAGCTACATGAGAAAGGGTGCGCAGTTCAGGTATATGTCCTCAAACTCAATTGACATTACAAGGAGTTCCAATATCTGTAGATATTTATTTACTTCCACTCGAGGGCTATGAAGTTGTATTGGGAACTCAATGGTTGCGTACGTTGGGTCCAATTGAGTGGGACTTCTCTAAACTTAAAATGAAGTTTAAAGTTGATGGTAAGGAAGTTGCACTACAGGGATTATCTACATCTGAAAACAAAGTGGTCGACAGTCCTAATCTACTTCGAGCAGCCAGTAAGAATAAAGGAGTTTTACTGCATTTGTATTCTATTACAACATCGCAATCACCAAGAGAAACGTGTCAAGCACCTATATAGGTACAACAAATACTTGATAAACATAAGAAAGTCTTGACATAGCCTAAAACTCTTCCTCCTTGGCGCTTAGAAGATCATAGAATTCCCTTGCAGCCGGGTTATGGACCTGTTTCTGTCAAGCCTTATCGATATCCCCATTTCAAGAAAACAGAGATTGAGAAAATTGTCAGTGAGATGCTTTCGTCGGGTGTAATCCAACCAAGCAATAATCCTTACTCTTCTCCCGTGATTTTAGTGAAGAAAAATGATGGCTCATGGAGGATGTGTATCGACTATAGAGCTTTGAATCGTATTACCGTTAAAGATAATTTTCCTATAATGGTAATTGATGAGCTCTTAGATGAATTAAATGGTGCCGTATTCTTCACAAAACTGGATCTTCGTTATGGTTATCATCAGGTCTATGTGCATCCGGATGACATTGAGAAGACTGCTTTCCGAACTCATCAAGGCCATTATGAGTTCCTTGTAATGCCTTTCGGCCTTACCAATGCACCTTCCACATTCCAGTCTCTAATGAATGAGGTATTCAAATAATATTTGAGAAAATTTGTTCTCGTTTTCTTTAATGATATACTTATTTATAGCAAGACATGGGAGGAGCATATGAGTCACTTAGAGATTGTATTTTCCATTTTAAGTTCTAACCAGTTGTTTGTAAAGTTAAAAAAATGTGATTTTGGCCAGAGGGAAGTGAAATACCTTGGCCATATTATCTCAAGTGCATGAGTTAGAGTGGACCCAGAAAAAATTGATGCAATGATACATTGGCCTAAACCAACTACACTAAAAACTTTGCGAGGTTTCTTAGGGTTGACAGGCTACTAACGTAAGTTTATTCAAGACTATGGTAAGATAGCCGGGCCTCTTACGAAGATGCTAAAGAAGACTCATTTCAGTGGAATCCATTGGCGGAGGATGCTTTTACCAGACTAAAAGAGGTAATGACTCAAGCACCTATCCTAGCATTACCTAATTTCACAAAAAAATTCATTGTCGAATGCGATGCATCTGGATGGGGAGTTGGGGACGTTCTCTTACAAGACAGGCCGATTGCTTTCTATAGTCATGCACTCCAAGGGAAGAATCTATTAATGTCTACATATGAAAAGGAAATGCTGGCTCTAGTTTTAGCAGTTAAAAAATGGAGACCATATTTATAAGAAAGGCAGTTTATTGTAAGAACTGACCATCAAAGTCTAAAGCATCTATGGGTTCATAAGATTACTACGGTTGCTAAACAACGTTGGATTTATAAGTTAATGGGGTTTGATTTCGTAGTGGAATATAAAAGTGGAAGGGAGAATATTGTTGCAGACTCCTTATCTCGTAGAAAAGAAAGTTGTGATAAAAGAATTTGTGTTATATCTCATCCTCTTCCCAATTGGATTGAAGCTATCAAGGAAGAAGTTCAAAAGAACCCCACCTTGCAGAATGTAGTAAAATTAATCAAGGAAGATGAAGTTGTAGGTCCATGGAAATTCCAAGATAATATCTTATTTTACAAGGATAAGATATATATAACGGAAGATTCTCTCCTCATTCCAGACATCGTCGACCAATTTCATAGCAGCACACAAGAAGGATTTCAGAAAACTTTCCACAGGGTTCGATCCAACTTTTACTGGAAAGGAATGAGAAAAACAATTAAGAATTTCATTAAGAACTGCGATACGTGCCAACGACATAAGGTGGAACAATTACTACCTGCTGGCCTTCTCCAACCACTACCGGTACCAAATCAAGTGTGGGAAGATATATCGATGTACTTCATTGAAGGCTTGCCTATTTCTAACGATAAATCTACTATTTTTGTGGTCGTTGATAGACTATCCAAATATGCACATTTTACAGCAATTTCTCACCCATATACTGTTGTTGGAGTTGCGAAGGTTTTCTTTGATCAAATATTTCGTTTGCATGGAATGCCTAGATCTATTGTGTGTGACAGAGATCCCACTTTCACAAGTGCATTTTGGAAGGAGTTGTTTCAGTTAAATGGTACCAATTTTAACTTTAGCACTGCTTATCACCCTCAAATGGATGGGCAAAGCGAAGTTGTTAACCGTACTTTAGAGATGTATCTTCGTTGCTTTACTAATTCTCAACCAAAGAGGCGGAGTCAGTGGCTTACGTGGGCAGAGTTTTGCTACAATATGAGCTTTCATTCAACAATTGGCCGAACACCTTTCGAAGTGGTTTATGGTCGTGAACCTCCTTTTTTGTTGAATTATATTCCTGACACAACTAAACTAGAAGCCATTGAACAAGAACTGACTAGTAGAGATGCAGTTATAAAATTCATTCGTGAGAAGATCAAGGAAGCTCAAGCAAGAATGATTTTTTTTTTTATGATTCCAAGCATAAAGAAAGAGAATTTTCAGTTGGTGTTATGGTTTATTTAAAGTTGCAACCTTATAGACAACTTTCTCTGTCCATGAAAAAGAACCAAAAGCTAGTTGCAAAATACTATGGTTCATTTAAAGTTCTGCAACGCATCGGTGAAGTAGCATATCGCCTTGAACTTCCGGCAGGGTCACGCATTCATCCGATATTTCATGTTTCTCTTCTTAAGATAAAGATTGGAGTTAATATTGATGCTCAACCTGAATTACCAAGGATGAATACTGATGAGAACACACTCATTCCATTGCCGCAAGCTGTCATTGATCGGCGGATTCGAAAGAAAAGAGAAGATGTTCTGATCCATTGGCAAGGCTTGTCTCCAGCTGAAGCAACTTGGGAAGATCGAGACTATATCAAAACTCAATTTCCAGACATTCCCCTTGAGGACAAGGGAACACTTTTAGCGGGAAGGAGTTGATGCGATCACCTAATCTTATTATCTTTACTAGTAGTTATGTTTGCATTGTATAACCATATGTCTATTAAGCACTTTTTTTGTATTCGTAACCGTCTATTGTAACTTCCGAAGACCTATTTAGGCTATTGATCTTAATGAGAAAGGCATGTTGAATGTTATTGAATTGCACTGCTGTGTAAGGGAGTTTTACGTTCGTTTCCTCGAATTAACCAATTGGGAGGTAGGTATTTCCTCGAATTAATCTCATTATCGCTTTCGTATTACATTCATCTTCATGTTGATTCAATGTTCGTAACACATCACATTAGGTTTTATTAGACTAGAAGTTTGGGCAGGACATTCTCTAAAATCTGTCCACAAACCACAATTTCCAGCAAACTTTCTCAGAGTACTTTTGATAGATTGAAAAATGGGAATTTCATACTATCCAACAATATCCGGAGGACCTTTTCAAGAATTATTGATAACAATTCTTCTCTCGTTTGGTTTATTGATGAATATAGTCCAGTCAAAGCTTCTTCAAATCATGGGTAGTAATGAAAGTTCTTCCAATTTCGAAGAAAATTCTCCAAGTGTAGTTTACTCGTCATTTTCCGAGATTGGTGCAAGACAGAGAAGAATATCAACTAGTTTATTCACGAAGTATGAAACTAGTGATGGTCTTCTTCCCCGGAATGTTGTGTGTGTCTTGCAAGCATTTCTTCCACAAGGGTTGTTTGGAGAAAAGTGGTATGAGCACAAACATAGTACTTGCCCTCTTTGTAGATCTTCTCTCTAGTTTGAGGTAGTCAGCGGTTTATTGATTCTGAACTAAATATTATTGTTGTCTTTTTATTTTGTAACAAAGCACGGGCCCAGATTGTTCCAAATCTAACTAAAGAAATTTTTGTGGTAACTGGTCACTTGTGAAACTTAATACATTCTCATTTTCTGCCACCAAAAAAACTTAATACGTTCTCATTCTTTGCCGACCAAAAATCTTGATGTCCAGGAAGTTCAGGGTTCACAGTGCATAACCTCTCAAAAATCTTAGAAAATGGACGCATTGACATTGTTGATCTCGATCTCACAAGGATATGCTTTTTGAAAAACTGCATAATCCATATATAAGATTGTAATTCATTTCACTTACCACACTCGTCCATTCAACTAAATGGTTCTTTTAATTACTCCTGCACTGAGCTTGGACCTTCCATAAGTTTAGATAGAATCAATTTGGATTCATTCTTTAGATTGATAACAGTTTCCACAAAACCTATGCAATAGGCAACAATCCAGCTAAAAGTCCACAAAATCTATGCAAGAGGCATAACTCTAAAAGTCCACAAAATCGCTATAAGATGTATCCCAATACTTTTGCCATTGAAGATCCATTTGGCTGTGACAGAAAATAATGCCACGAAATTGGTGACTAAATTACTAATTGAAGATCAACATGAATCCCAGAGATACTACACCTGCCATGAGTTAAGTGTTTTGTCAACAAACCTTTTCGAATGCTAGAGAAGAGAGGTAAAAGATTTGCAAGACCACCAAACCTTTTCGAATGTCCTTCTAAGCATCGGTAATAATGTGATTCTACGGAAATAAACAAAAGAAATGAGCCCCGAAACACACCAATGGAAACAAAAAAATATGAACCTCTCTGCAACGGCACCTGGTACCATTGGTAGGAACAGACGGAGGAAATTTTTTGAGATACACAATTAACTAAAAGCAGATTGATTCACACTCATCGAGAGTTTATAAAGGCCGACTTAGATTTCGTAATCAGTGTATCACCTAGTCCGATATATTAAAAAATAGTAAAGAGTAGACCTGCAGTAAAAAATAGCTTAAAAACTCGTCAAGCTATCACCAAGATAGCTCAAATTTACCCACCAATTATAGCACAACAAACTCTTTAAGCTATTCGAAATACTCTGGACAGTTTGTAAACTTTAAAATAATAGGACTAACTCGCCAAGACATATGTCAACCAAATCCAAAGTATCATAAACATGAACATGAAATTGAAGTTAACCTATATGTGAAATTAAAATTCACACATGTAATCGGTGTTACTTGTTCCGCCACCCATCAGTACTACTACTTCTATTACTTAGGTAAGATAAGTAAGCCATACATAAAACTCTAAAATTTGATAGAGAACGAAATTCCACATAAACGACCATAATAATGATGGAGAACGCCAACTTACCCAACCCAAACGTACAAATAATTGGTTGTGTCGTCTTTCATTTTCTAACTCATATTGGGTTAGTATTGATACATCTAATGATAGATGCTTCAAAAAGCAGTGTGTATTAGAAGTAGAATCGGTAACCCAATTAGATTAGGAGCCGTATTAATGTTGCATTGGAAGCCACCACTCTGTCGTTTCTGCCATTTTTCTTTTCAGTATGTGTTGCAGTAGCAACAACCACTTTACGCTCAATGATATCAAATCCTGGCTCTCCGTAGGGAAACCCTAGTTTGCGCATTGTGCGTTCTAGGAGGCATAGAGTCTTCATACGATGTCGGTTTCTGACAATTGACCCCAACTTTCGAAGCTAAAGATAAATCTATCATATGCAAAAAGAATCACCTGATTTGGAGTTTGTATGGCCGGTTATCCATGCGTGGACATTTACAACTTGTAGTCCCGTGTGATTTTTCAGACTCCCCGGACTTTAGTGAAGGAGCTGTATATCTTGTCTCGTGTATCAGTTTGATACGCCCTTCTAGTACGTCGTAGCAGAGACATAGATGAACACTTCTCATGAAGGATGCGGCGTCCCGTTCCTCACCGATGGTTATTAATTTCTGCACTTCTGAGAGTATCTTGAGAATTATTAATTCAGCACCTCCACCATGATTGGCCGGTGTGGTCGAAGTTGACGGTAACAGAGGCGAAGTCTCCATGTCATGGGTGTGATCAGGTAAAGGAATTCAGGAAGGTTTACGTCTCCTTCTATTGTCCGTCTGCTGAATGGATTCCCAACAATGAGGGGACCTCATGTAGACTTCAGTCCCCATTGCAGTTCTTGCGTTTATTCGGATGCGGCTGTCGAAGATGATGTTCCATGTGGTACAAGAAATGATACCGAAAAATTTCCCGAGAGTTAAAGCTTGCAGCTGAGTCTCTTGCATAAGTGGAGAAAGAATACATTGATGGCACTGAACCGGTCTTCAAAGATTTCTTCCCTTAGTGGTTTTTCTTATTTCCATCAGTGGCTACTGCTACCCGCTTAATAAAATATTAAAAGGGGAGGGGGGGGGGGTGCGCAGATTCTTCAGATGCACGTGATTTTCTTCAGATCCAGATCCATCATGTTGCGCAATTCATATAACTATCAGTGCGGCTTTGCTGGTTTATAGGAGAGCCTCGGAACGTTCGTAGAACTGGTACTTCTGCTTTGTTGTTGCGGACTCATGGGCGCCCTAAAAATCATATAGTAAAATAATGATTTGAAACTTAGTGCATGTTTGAATGTCGCCCATGTTCAACTTGAGAGTAATATGGCTATAGGCGCTCTTTCATTTTCCGTTGGAATCTTCATCCCGTGCTTAGCCTTGCATCTTGTATCCCATGCAACTTTCAAAGCTTTAACAGTGATAATGTTTGAAAAACGGGGGTATAACAACCACACCCAATAATTCGTTCGGCAATCTGTATGGACTAAACTCCAATATGATTCCGAGAGCACCAACTTAAAAGCGAGCTCAATCAAGAAAGATATCAAAGAGCTTTATCTCAATTTCTCAATACAATCAGCAAATCAAACATATAGAAATCTATGAGCCTGATTGATATGAGAAATAACTTGGACGGTACCAAAGACCAATGCCAAAGTGTCAATCAAGTTATATCCAACAATCAAGGTCGCATTTATCAACTGATTGAACTACGCACAACCTGTGATATTTCAATTATATAAACAAATGTAATGAGAAACCGAAAATGCAGAAAAACCTCGGTACTTAGTCCAGCTTTGAACACCACACTGTATTAAGCCGCTATAGGTATATAAACGGTTTCACAGGGAATATATTTTTAGGGTTTTAGAGTCGGTTTGTGACATGTAACAACCGTGTACCCTTACGAACACAAACTTAACCCACAAAAGGAAACTTTAAAAATGTTGTAGAGTCCCATCCACTAAATATTGGTTGCACAGCAAAATTTTGCTAAGTGAAAAATTTTCTTTCGCAAATCTTAGCTCAATAAATTTTATATTCTCATAAGAGGAAAATTTAGAGCACAAGAGTAGCACAAACAACCAAAAAAAAAAGATTGTAACAACTAAAATTTTCAAAACAAAAATAAACAAGTAGACACTTAGAAGAAAAACTTTAACAACGAAATACTTATGCAGCGTTGTGTGTGAGCAAAGGTCTAGTTAACAAACGATAATGAAGTAGCTAAACCAAACACATAACATTTTTTCCAACAAGTATACTTGATCATTAGCACATCTTACTCAGCAGGATTTTTCATGAGTAAGATTTCAATCCTTGTGATTAATTAACACATGAGCATTATGCTCATTGAATGGACTATGTTCTTGGTTAAACCACTTTTTTCTTCTAATTTTTTGAGGAAACCCTTTTGGATGTTAAAAAGTATCATAAAACTTATTATCTTCAAAGTATGAAACCAAGTTTGAATCCTTACCTAAAGAAGTTTTTCTGGAGGAATTTGACAGCCTGTTGATAAGATCTATGTACCTTTCAATTATCAGATTTAGGTTGTCCTTCACATCTCCATTGTTGCTTACACCTTCTGGTACCTTTTTCACACCATGAAAAACATCTCACACCTTAGTTTGAGGAGGCTCTTTTTGAAATATTCTTGACCGATTTGTGTTAAAACTCTTATTACATGTTTGAGTGTTAGAAGAGTAGATTGAACTGACTTTCCTGGAAAGTTTCACAGGGTGAGTACTAAAATTGATTGGTTTAGATATACGAATGTCAGTTACACCTTTGAGTATTAAGTCTAAGGTGTGTTAAAGTCGACCAATATAGTTGTCATTCAACCTTAATTTTCACTTCTGCCGAACATGTCCTTTTGAATCACAAAAGAGACACACTTTCTGATCCCAATAGTGATTAGAGTGAATAGGTTTAACAACATCGTTAGAAGATTTCTTCCTTCCGTGATATGTAGTGATTCCTTGTTTAGAGGAAGTTACATCATCAGCAATATGAAGGGTTTTCAATTTAGCAATATGAAGGGTTTGCCATGGGAACAATATGTTCATCTATATTTGAGTCAGATAAGTCTTTCTCTTTAATAGATTCCATAGAAACATATTTTTTATTTTTGGTGATGCGTTTGTCATAGATAGCACTTCTGTCCATAGAGTCAGACTGCTACAAACACAGACTTATGAGGGCTTAGCGTGTTTGCCTGCTCTGATACCAATTGAAAAAGCGGGGGTATAACAACCACACCCAATAATTCGTTCGACAATCTGTATGGACTAAACCTAGGTTAAAGGAGAATTGACTCTAGTTTGCAACTAGGACACATGAATAACTTGAAAAAGTGAGCTCAATCGATTCTCTTTGAGCTTTATCTCTATTGATATGAGAAATAACTTGGACGGTACCAAAGACCAATTCCCAAGTGTCAATCAATTTATATCCAACAATCAAGGTCGGATTTATCAACTGATTGAACTACGCACAACCCTGTGATATTTCAATTATATAAGAAAATATAATGCGGAAAAGAAATAACACAAACACCATAAATTTTGTTAACGAGGAAACCGCAAATACATAAAAACCCGGGACCTAGTCAAGCTTTGAATACCACATTGTATTAAGCCGCTACAGATACTAGCCTACTACAAGTTAACTTTGAACTAGAATTTAGTTGATCCCTAACCAAGTCTCACACCGATTAAGGTACAATCGCGTTCCTTACGCCTCTAGAACCACGCCAGATTCTGCGCACTTGTTTCCCATAGCTGATCTCACCCACAACTAAGAGTTGATACGACCCAAAGTCGAAGACTTATAAACAAATCTGTCTCCCACATATATGTTTATTCTTATTCGGATTTTGTTCCTTCTTTTGATAAATCAAGGTGAACAGGAACCAATTGATTATCCGGTCTTATACTCTCGAAGAGCAGCATAGAAATATCAATCACCTCACAATAACCCAACTAATTAACAGAAAAAGTTATTGCGGAATCACAAGAGTCTGAGACGAAGAACTGTTGTGATTACTTTTTATATCTTAACTATCGGAGATAAATCTCGAGTAAATCTTAGAGAAGATAAAACTCAATACGATAGAGAAAATAGTTGGATATGGCTTCACAAATCCCAAATGAAGTCTTCAAGTCATTAACCTAATATGGTTTTGGAAAAAACTAGGTTAAAGGAGAATCGACTCTAGTTTGCAACAGGAAAGTGCCGGGATTGGCTTTTCCAGTTGCTAGAGTTCTCCCTTATATAGTCTTTTAAATCAGGGCTGCTTACAATCAAAGCTAAGATAGCTTAGTAACAAAGCATTCAATATTCACCGTTAGATGAAATCCTGATTTAAGATTCAAGCTAAGTCTGCTTAAAAATAAAGCAATCAATCTCCACCGTTAGATGGTCTTAGCTTTTTATACACAAATGAAATATACCTTCATTCAGATATGGGTAACCGTACCTAAATGCGTATGTTGAGTTTGCTAAATAACAGTTAACCGAAGTTAGCCATATGACCACTTTTGTCTTAACCATATTCATCTAACACATCTAGATCAAATATGATGATTAATCAATCTTGAAAGATAATCAAATGAATCTAATTGCATTTCAAATAGAGTTGTTCAATTATTCATTATCTCATAGAAATATATATGAACAAATTGAAACAAAATCTGATTGATTCGTAATCGTACAAAGTACTTATACAAGAATCAATTCATAAAAATTAAGCCACAGTTTGCAAAGATTGCATTCCTTAATTCATAAATGTTTTAGTTCATGAGTATAAGAACCATACATAACCGATTTTAGAACTTAACCACTGTGTTCGCAAACCAGGTACGCGAACATCAGCGTTGGACCTCGGCCTGTCAAGCCGTTTGCAAACCCGGTTCGCATACTAGGTATGCAAACAAGGTTCCCGGACCTTCACAGGTAAAACCGTTCGCATACTAGGTGCGCAAACAAGGTTCCCGGACCTTAGTTATACCAATACAGTTCGCATACTAGGTATGCATACCGTGTTGTATCCAGACATATGTAATTGTTTTAAACTCTCATTTCAATCATTGAAACATTCTTAGAGGACGATAGTGGTAATCTCACACATACCATTAGCTTCAAGTAATTTTCAAGTGATCGAATGATCAATACGAAACTTCCCAAGTTAACATCAAATGACTGTCTCACACAAATCATATAAGATGTTCAAGGTAATTTTCACATGATCATCTTTTGACTTAATATTTAGTTTTCAACAAATAAATTGTTTCCAACTAAACTCGTCAAGAATATGATGAACATATTTAAAACAAAAAGCTTCCAACACATATTTCGATAAATAGATAAGCGACATAAACTCAGCTCCCGGGGTTTATCTGCATTTGCAGTTTCATCGTTAACAAAATTTCTGGTGTCTGTGTTATTTTTCCCCCGCATTATATTTGTTTATATAATTGAAATATCACAGGTTATGCATAGTTCAATCACAGTTGATAAATCTGACCTTGTTTGTTGGATAGAACTTGATTGACACACTTACATTGGTCTTTGATACCATCCGAGTTATTCTCATATCAATCAGTCTCACATATTTCTATCTAGTTGATTTATTGATTGTATTGAGAAAGAGATAAATCTATTTGATATCTTTCTTGATTGAGTCTCACTTTTAAGTTTGTGCTCTCGGAATTATATTGGAGTTTAGTCCATACATATTGCCGAACAAAATATTGGATGTGGTTGTTATACTCCCGCGTTTTCAATAGGTATCAGAGCAGGCAAACACGCCAAGACCTCATAAGTCTGTGTTTGTAGCAATCATACTCTATGGACAGAAGTGCTATCTCTATAAACGTACCGCCAGTCTTCGATGGCTCGAATTACTTATGATGGAAAATTGATATGCGTGCCTTTCTACAAGCGTATGATATTCAATCATGGCTTCGTGTTGTAAATGGCTATGATCCCCCAATGGTAATGGTAGACGGTATAACTGTTGCAAAGGATATTGGTAGATATAATGAATTCGAGATTAGTGCTGCAAAGAAAATTTTTGACGGATTGAATGCTATCATCCATGCCATTACCCTAGATCTTCAGCACAATGTGACTACGTGCACTTGGTTTAAAGATGCTTGGGATATCTTAACAACCGTATTTGAAGGAAATACCTCTGAGAAAGAAGCTAGGCTTCAAAACCTAAATTATGATTGGGAAAACCTTTGTATGGATGATGAAGATTCATTTGATAAGTTTAATCACAAAGTATCTGAAATTCTTAATGCATCTTTTGCATTGGGTAAGACTATTCCTGAAAGGGACATTGTGATAAAAATTCCCAGATCTCTACCATCTAGATACGAGTCTAATAAACATGCCATCGTTGAGGGAAATAACCTTGAAACACTTACCAGGAATACTCTTGTTGGAAAGTTAAAGATATTTGATCACTAACATCTATCCAAAGATGGAAAGGATATTGCGTTCAAAGCATAAAAGAACACTAATCTACTTGATAAAAGTAAAAGTGTTGTCAAATCGGTGAATGATCCTATTGAGACTGAATCATCAGATGAAGATCTTGACAACTCAGTTTCTCTGATCATAAGACAGTTTAGAGATCTTCTTTTGAAGAGAAGTAAACGCTTCTCTAGAGATAAACCTAGATCATTATTTAATCCTCATGATCGTGTTCCTCCTAAAAACATGGATACTATCGACACTGATGATGAGGATATTCCACAGTGCTTCAAGTGTAAAGGCTTTGGTCATTTTGCTAATGAGTGTCCAAATCGTAGAAAATACACTGGCAACAAAGGTCTTGCTGCAACTCTTGATGAAACATCTGATCACAATGATTCTACAGAGGATGAAAAATCAAGTGTAGCACTCCTCGGTGAAAATATCAATTTTGATAATTGTAGCAATACTCATATCAACCTTGACATTTTTCCTGGAGACACATCTTCGATCGCATTGGAGGATGAAATTGATTTTTCCCTGTCTAATAAAAACTCTATCCCTTATGTTTCAAGTACTTAGCTTTGTTTAGTGGCATGTTCGGTTATGGTGCCTGAACCATCCTCCACATTGACATGTCCTTATTTTACTATTAAGGGTCATGAACTCTCTAATTGTTTCAAGTACAAACATAAAGTAAGGTATGTCAACAAACTGCAAAAGAGAGCCAGTCGATTAGCAAACAAGCTCAAACTTGTTCTGAAATCAAATCCATATGAGGTATGTAAATATAACTCCTCTCCTAAGAAGTTGATTTCTAAGGAAAAGGTTATATCTCTACAGATAAGAACTAGGTCTAAATGATCTATAAGGAGGGATGTTGATAATTTCGTACAGGAAACTTATGTTGAACAGATTATTGTTCACCCCAACACAGTCTAACTGTGTTGATAGTGCATCTTGTCTCATGTGCCCGTATTTTGTAAAGAGACGAGAATTGTGCACAATCGGGCTCTAGGGTCAGAAACTATTTAAGTTTGTATCTTGAATATTATTACTTGAATTTCCATCTTTTCTCTTCATGATTTTCTATTTTTCAAGTAATGGTATTGAAAAGATTTCACCCTAGTTGAATAAAAAGGTTAAAATCGACATTTCTACCCGTCTTAGGGTTGTCTGTGTTGATCGTACGTGAACCCTACTTACTTTGTATATAGGTTCCGTAACCCTGCAACCTTTTTCCTTCCCTAAAATTCTTTTCATCAAAAGGTTGCTTGTGGAGCTATTTTATTTGTGGTTCTTGTCACAAACCCATATTTCAAATTTATGGAGACTCCAAGCATCATCTCTTCTGATGGAAAAGATGTTAATATGATTGTTAAGCCATCACTTATGAAGGAAAAAGAGAAATTCCATTCCTTTACAACTTTGAAGAGAAAAAGGAAGAATATGAAGAAACCAAGAGCTAAAACCTCAAATCTTCATAAGTTTTCTGTTCTTCCAACAAACAAGGATGGAGATTCAGCAAATAAGAGCTATTGTACTAAGATCTCTTGAAATTCAGAAGGCCCTAGTTCGACAACAGTCAAGAAGGTTTGTTGGAATAGACTCCTTTCTTCATGAACCTTATGTTCTAATGCCTGTCAATGATAAGGAGTTCGGGGATGATAAAGAATTTTTCAATAATCTTAATGTCTAGGAAACTTCTTATGAGAATTTATTCTTATGTTTAAGAAGGATAACTAGGGTTTGGTATAGCAAATATTGTGATTACACATAGCTATTTCAAACGTTTTTCATCTTGCAATGTTTTTAGATTTATTTATTTAAATTCTAAGTTATTTGGAAGATGATCTTGCAGTATTTAATCTTATTGGTTTTATATATTGCAAATGTCTTATGAGATATATATGCGTTTACGTTCATGAACTATGCAATTTATTTCATATATGCTCAAAATCTAAGTCTATTATGTCTTTATGCAAATATTGATAAAAGATGGAATGAACTTTTTGAGAAAATTCCACAGTATTGATCTTTCCCTGATCCACTATTATGTGAAAGTACTGTATGGTTCCGTAAGTTTTCTTATGTTGAGTGATTTCTGATTAAATTAATCAATAAGATCTTCTTGTGGTTAATTTATTCGAGTTTACTGGATACAAATCCATGTGATTTTTTAATGTCCAAAGAAATCCTTCTTTTCTCATAAAAGTAAGGTCGCTCATGTTGTTCTCTTGGGAATGACATCAAATGAGGGAGAGTTCTTAAACAAACTTGTGCTTAATTGCCATATCTTTGTGGGGAGAGTGGTTGTGGAATTTGAAGGAGTTATTTTGTATCTTAATAAACTCCTTGGTGAATACACTAAGTTCGACTATGTGAAATCATCGAAACAAAGTTGATATGTTCTCTTTTAGTCATGAGTTATCTTTTGAGAATTCATTATGACCCCATAGTTTTCGTACCTTTGCCAATTTATATTGACAAAAAGGGGGAGAATTATTCAGTAGTTCACACTACATACATATGGTTTACGGATCATTATGTAAGGGGGAGTGGTCTTCATTCTAATAAGGAAGTATTGACTAAGGGGGAGTGACACATATCACCGTAATATTATTTCAAAGTTATGATGCAATTGGACTTTGATTCTATATAATAATACTATGACACTGAATACCAATATTTGAGAACTTTCATTTTTATATTGTTATGGATACGGATCTTCAACAACAATGATGCTGAGTTGAATACATTCAGAATCGATGGAAAACTTGAAGTAACGAAGAATTCAAGGAAGTTGAAGAGCCAAGGAAATCAAGCATGATGGATCATAAGCTACAAAGTTTATTTATTTTGTAATCCATATGTATTGATATTTTTATCACTAAAATTGACAAAGGGGGAGATTGTTAGAGCACTGCTCGGTCGAACTCGCAAGTGTTGCTATGTCAAGCTTGTTTGTCAAGTTTAGTTGACCAAAACTATATACTTGATTTCTAGTCTACGTGTAGCTATGTCTCGGATTAGGATAGAAGTGTGTAGTTGAGCATTAGACTTCACGGCGTTCACCAATTGAAGAAGAAGATCTACTGAAGAGCTTGGAGGAACTTCATCAACAAAAGGTATGTGGACACTAAAACTTTTCTATCACTCAGAAGTCTATTCTATTGTATCTTCTAATGAGACTAGGTCGTATAGATATATAGACTTTTACATTATACACAATTAAAATTTCGAGCCGAGTTTATCTCGTTTATCTATTTCTCGAAATACGTGTTGGAAGCTTTTAGCTTTAGCTAAGTTCATCATCTACTTGACGAGTTTAGTTGGAAACAATTTATTTGTTGGAAGCTAAATATTAAGTCAAGATGATCATGTGAAAATTACCTTGAACATCTTACATGATTTGTGTGAGACAGTCATTTGACGTTTACTTGGGAAGTTTCGTATTGATCGATTAATCACTTGAAAATTACTTGAATCTAGTGGTATGTGTAAGATTACAATTGTTGTCTTCTAAGGATGTTTCAATGATTAAATGAGAGGTTAGAACGACTACCAATGCCTGGATATAACACAGTATGTATACTTTGTATGTGCACTGTGAAGTTCTAGTTCAGGTCCGGAACTCTTGTTTGCGGACGGGTTTACCTGTGAAAAGGTCCGGAGTTGTTGTTCACGTACTCTGTTTGCGAACGGCTAGACAAGGCTAAGTCCGGAACTGTTTTTCGCATACTCTATTTGCGAACGGTACGGCAAGGCTAAAGTACGGAACTGTGGTTCACGTACTCTGTTTGCGAACATAGTGGTTGGGTTCTAAAATCGGTAAGTATGAAATACATACTCATGAACTCAGGTTCGTTTGCAAACTCAGTTTGCGAACTAAAGTCCCTGGAACTTTAATGGAATAGGTATATGAACTAGTTTTACAAACCGTGACATTATGTTCATGAATTGGTTCTTGTATAAGTACTTTGTACAATTACAAACCAAACCGATTTTGTTTCAAATGGTTCATATATATTTCTATGAGATAGTGAATATTTGAACAACTCTCTTGAAACACAATTAGAATCATTTGATTATCTGTCATGATTGATTGATCATCATATTTGATCTAGAAGTGTTAGATGAATGTGGCTAAGTTATAAGTGTTCATGTGGATAACTTCGGTTAACTATTATTAAGCCAACAAGGTATACATGTTTGGGTACGGTTCACCCGTATCTAAAGATAGGTATATTTCATTTGTGTGTATCAAGCTAATACCATCTAACGGCGGATATTGATTTCTTAGTTTCTAAGAAAACTTAGCTTGAATCTTAAATCAGGAGTTAATCTAACAGTGAATATCAATTGTTTTCTTACTAAGCTATCTTATCTTTGATTGTAAGCAACCCTGATTTGAAAGACTATATAAGGGAGAACTCTAGCTTCTGGGAAACCTAATCCCGACACTTCCGTGTGTCCTAGTTGACAACTAGAGTCGATTGTCCTTTAACCTAGGTTTTCCAAAACCATTATTAGGTTAACGACTTAAAGACTTCATTTGGGATTCGTGAAGCCAGATCCAACTATTTTCTCCGTAGTTGTGTATTCTGATCTTACTTTTCATATCGTGTTGAGTTTTATCTTCTTTAAGATTTACTCAAGATTTATCTCTGATAGGTAAGATATAAAAAGTAATCACAATAGTTCTTCGTCTCAGACTCTTGTGATTTCGCAATAACTTCTTCTGTTAATCAATAAGGTTATTGTGAGGTGACTAATATTTCTAGGATGCTCTTCGGGAGTATAAGACCGGATTATTAGTTTAGTTTCCTGTTCACCTTGATTAATCTAAAGACGGAAACAACAACCAGAATAGACTTATTTGTGTCAGACGGATTTGTTTATAAGTCTTCGACTTTGGGTCGTAGCAACTCTTAGTTGTGGGTGAGATCATCTAAGGGAATCACGTGCGCAGAGTCCTGCTAGGATTCAAAAGGCATAAGAAACGCGGCTGTACCTTAATCGGTGCGAGTCTAAAGTTAATTTTTAGTAGTATGTAGCGGCTTAATACAGTGTGGTGTTCAAGTCTGGACTAGGTCCCGGGGTTTTTCTGCATTTACGGTTTCCTCGTTAACAAAATTTATTGTGTTTGTGTTATTTCTTTTCCGAATTATATTTATTTATATAATTGAAATATCACAGGTTGTGCGTAGTTCAATCACAGTTGATAAATCTGACTTTGTTTGTTGAATAAAACTTGATTGACACTCGGACATTGGTCTTTGGTACCATCCGAGTTATTTTTATATAAATCAGTGATAGACGCATTTATGTGTCTATTTTCATCTCTATTGTGTATATTTTTAGTACCCATTTTTGTACTAATGTTGGTATTTTATCCCTTTGTAGGTATTTTTGGGGAATAAACATTTTTGGGAAAATTGGCTCGAAAAGTTGTTATAGGCTCCTGGGAGGACACTTGCTATTCGGACTCTCATTTTGGATAAGGGGTAACCCATTTCCAAGCAGCTGCTAAGCACAGACCGGCACTGGATAGGGGGAGGTCAAATTTCTAAAAATTTCAAAACAAAAATTGGCGGGAATTTTCTTTACAGAAAACAGAATTTTTCTGTTTGATTTTTGGACGATTTTTAAGGCGATTCAATGGATGATTTTCGTTGGGTTAACTCTGTTAAGGATAAACAAGTATGGTATGGGCTGTAGAATCGATTAAACAGGGATAGAAATCCGTGTTGGAGCAAAACAGGGAGAATTCACAATTTGAGTTATTTTCGGTTTACAAAAGAATTTGTGAAGAGTTTACGGCAAGATAGGAGTGTATGGAGTCCTTATTCAGTCCTGAGAGAGTTTGAGAGAGTTTGGAAACCAAGTTAACGCGTAAAAAGAAGATTAAAATCCCATAACGTGCGGTGAAGAAAAAAGAAAATATTTGGATTAACTCAAGTAATTTTGTGGTTTGGAGGCTATATATAGGTTGATTCAAGTCATATTTATATATACAAACAATTTGGGGAAGTTTGGAGAAGTTTAGAGCTATAGAGAAGCGAGAAAAAAATCACAGAGTCGAGTTCAGAAACTTTCCTGCTGCTGCTGTAAAGAAGAAGACGAAGAACATTAGACCCTCAGAATCAGTCGCAGTGGCAGACTTATTTTCAGTGACAACGAGGTACGGTCGCATCTTCCTTCAGTCACAGAAGCTCTTCAGCAACGACTCGGACTTCTGTTTTAGACCTTCAGCAACTACAGAATCCGCTGCTTAGCACTTTTCACTCTTTTAATCAACTTTTGAACACCAAATATGTATTTTGAGCAAGTGATTAATATGAGGAGCTAAACCCCTTAGCCGAGGCGACGGAGGAAGC
>JAJJMB010010985.1:2007472-2054492 GCA_023531105.1 Papaver atlanticum
GTTCGAGCAACGAACCTTTTTACCACTACAACTACAAAACGACATCAATCAGTCTCACAGATTGCTATCTAGTTGATTTACTGATTATATTGAGAAAGAGATAAAGCTCTTTGATATCTTGATTGATTGAGTCTCACTTTTAAGTTAATGCTCTCGGAATTATATTGGAGTTTTGTCCATACAAATTGGCGAACGAAATATTGGGTGTGGTTGTTATACCCCCGCGTTTTCAAAATACTAGAGTCAACTTCATTTAGGTTAGACTAGAAAGTCTAGGAATGTTGAGACATACAAGTATCACTCCGAAGACCTGAAGAATGTGAAGAAGTAACGAACTACAACGACGACATCATCCTTCCACTTGAGGTTAGTAATATTGACTTGAACTGTTGCATTCCTAACGTATCTTTCAAGTTGTGCTATATTGAAAACATAACCGCGAAGCTGTATATACTGTACATATTGTATATAATACTCTAGTGATGAGACATGATCATAATAGTATGATCAAAGTATTAAGGAATTAGACTATGAAGTATAACACCTATCTTTTGAACTTCGTAGATATGACATCGACATAATCTTGTATATAGTGTTATTATTATGTGTATGGGTTATGGTGAAGATTTCATCCTAGAAAACAATGTTTTACATTTGTTTAAAGGAAGTACATTCATGAACTTGTTTTGTGAATCGTAAGGGAAATCAATAGGTGTATTGGTACGGCTATTCATTACATATCTTTGGATGACCAATATGTGTGAGTTGGTAGAATCGATCTTAACTCAGGTTATGTATCTTTGTATGACCGATCACAATACCTAGACTTATGATTTGGTATGATCGGTTCTAGTAATTGGTGTAACCGATCCTAAGTAATCACCATGAAATGGTATGATCGATCCTTGTAATTGGTGTGACCGATTCTGGTAATTGGTGTGACCGATCATAATAGGTTGTGTGACCGATCCTCATAATTGGTATGACCGGTCCTAGTTACTGGTGTGACCGATCACAAGTAGGTACCATGTTTAGGTAGAACCGATCCTAGTGATTGGTATAACCGATCCGAACCCAAGTATGTGACTTGGTAGAACCGATCACAACTAACCATTATGACTTGGTATGACCGATCACATAGTAGTCTTGGAGTTTTGGTAGAACCAATTCTAAACTTTTTTGGAAGTGTGGTAGAACCGATTCCAAGATGCAAATCCGATTTTCCATGATTTACATATTTTCTTCATGAACTTGTGTAGATTCGGAATTAGGGTTTGTTGTGTATAGATGTCAACATACTTTGAACACGAGCATTAACTCTTATCATTTATTGTTCAAAGATATTCCTTGATACTCAAGGTGATCCCTGGTCCGAAAAATTGAAAAGCATTTAATTATGATTTTCATAATATATGTTTTAATTACCAACAATTAAAGCATATCCTCTGTAAAATATTATTAGTTAATGTACTAGACTAATAATAGAAGTTTTCTATTAGAGTTTTCGGAAATATAGGTTTGGCATTTAAGTGGAAATAGGAAGACCGAAATTAGGTACTTTAATGCATATCTTGAAAATATTTTCGGTTTTGGAATTTCCTTGTTGTCCAAACAACCTTGGTCTATAAATACCTAAGTTTGCATTTCTATCAAAATATCCTAAGAGCCAGGTAAACTTCATTTCTTGTTGTTTCTGGTGGAGCCATCGATTCGGAGAGGAAAGTATCCTAATTAGGTGAAATCTCTTATGACCGCTCGTTTAGAGACTTCTGTGGGATCAAGAAGCTCTATGAGTACTGTTGGTGGGAAACTAGATAATTGCAGTTGTTTTGGGGTAAAAACTGATTCCGCTGTTTTTGGTAAATTTGGGTGTGTTGATGAGAAACAAATTCAAACCCTAAACAAATGCACTGCACGGGAGTACTTTAAATTCGAGAGATCAATCTGTAAGACTCTGGCCTAAACTAAGAAATGGTCGTTCCAGATTCAATTCGGTCACCAAGTGAATGAGAAGGGTTGATCTTAGGGAGGGAAGCGAAGAAGGTGTTTGAGATCAGAATGTTGAATTATGAAGGTGTGGCTGTTTTATGACTTGTATCAGAATATGGTTTCTGGATACTTGTGTTGATAACACTTGTGTTCTTTGTTGAAATAGATTGAAATCCTATTTATACAAGTCATTGAGCGCACCCCTGATCTCGTAGGAAGTGGAGGGGGTTAAGTAGTAGAGAAGTGGGGTTATTTTAAAAAAAAAAATGGTGATCACCACATTTCCATTATAGGGAAAAACTGGGCGCACTTTCACCCACTACTCCCATTACTGTTAACCGTCCGTCCTTTCCTGGCACTTTCTCGTAATGGACGTGTTGCACGCCGCACACTATAAACCACCAGACCAATACCCCTGTTAGCATCCCCTAGTTTGTGACATATTTGATGTCTCGAGTAAATGGGTGAAGTCGTGAGACTCGCCGCTAAAAGCAGCATATATTGCTTTTAGGTCAAATAATAAATTATTTACGAAATCAATATTTATAAAACATCGCTTATGATCGATGTATATAAAGCATCACTTTTAAACAAGCAGCTGAAAATAATCGATGTACAGGAAACATCGTTGTTTTAGAGCTCGTTCAAATTAGTCGCGAATTGAACGTCTTAAAAAGGTAGCATGACCGGCCACCTTTCGGCGATCGTTTGGGAACCCTATGGGTGATCTACCATTTGGTCGATCGCTCCCTGTGGAAGAGGGTTGGCCGATGATCACAACGTTACCTTGTTGGCCTCCTGAAAATAAATCTAAACCATCCGACTAGGCTAGCGAAGTTGGATGGATGAGATGATTTTCGGCAGTTGCGTACTGCCGTTGAATTATGCAAACAACGCGACCAGCCTCTTTTGGTTTATCGTTCGGAGGCCATATGAGCAAGACGTGGCTTGGCCGATCGCTCCTCATGGAAGAGGGGTGGTCGGTGATCATAGTGCCACGCTGTTGTCCATGTAGAATCCGATCTAAGTTATTCGACCAAGCTGGCAAAGATGGACGGACACGATCAATTTGCGGCAGTTACATAACGCCGCTGACTTAATTTAGGGTTTAAAGAGAGCGTGATCGCCCTACTTTGGGAAAACGGTTTGACGCGCTCTTGGATTTCTATGTGTAGTTCGATCAACCAGGTATGGAGATGGGTCGCCGGTGAACGCGTCAGCACCTCCTTGATCATTCGAAGGAATATCTAAGCCGTCCAACTAGGCTTGCTAAGTTGGGCGGTCGTGATGTTTTTGAGACCGTTTTTGCCGGTCTTAGCTCGTTTTTGCTATCTTTCAAATCTGATCAGTCGGGATGTTAGTGGGCCCGTCGGTGGTCATAAGGATTATCACCTAGTTCCGCTAGAAGTAGTCTAGGCCTATTGAATTGTGTGGACAAATCGTGTGGCCGTGATCATTTTTTAAGACTGATATGGATAGTCCAGATTTCCCTTAAGGAATTTAAACACGTTCGATCGCGCTAACTTTTAATTAAAAGATGTGTAAACACGCCGATCTCTTCATCAGAGAGTGGTGTAGCCTACGTGAGTGTTTTCATGCAGGTCTCAATACTGACATTTTGGGAGATTCATGCTACTCTGCTGTGAGTGAACATTAATCGTCATGTCATGCCAATATTAAGAGTTCGGCTGGGAACATAGCATAGGAAAATACCATGCAGGTCATGCATTAGTGAATAATGCAATAGGTTAAAATTTACAGAATATCTGGGATTGTTGCTTCACGCACCATTCTGGATAAATTTCATGAATATGTTGAATTGCTCAATATATTTGTAAGTAAAGAGGTCTGAACACTCATTACTTTTGAATGGCTCAGTCTCTTTGCAGAATAACGGCGCATTAAATACAGGGTTTTACTATTTTAGCCCTGAACTAAAAATCACCATCAACATTAAGTCCCCTGCTTAGCACGTAATAGTGACATTATTACGAGGTAAGCACTAGATGGTGAAAGTCAGGAGATAAATGATCAAGTCAAAGTGAATAAACGTTACCAGGGAAGTGGCAGTTGTCTCGAAACAGTAACTTAGGACGCCAGACCACTTTTGTACCTCTCGGGTATGTTGATTACGGTCCAGCCACACTAGCGAGCATGTTCTCTTAGGATTTCGAGTCTAACAGTCTTCTCCCGACTTTAACTAGGGTTTCAACAAGAAGAACGACTTGGTTGGCGTTGAATCCTTGTATATCGGATCAGTCTTGTTGAGATTGTTCAGCGTCCGCCTCTTCTTAGGGTTTCTGCAGCGTATATACATATGCAGGTGAAATTAAACCATCCTTCTCGATTTGGAATAAGGCTCCCTTGCTGAATCTCCATCCTTTTCATCATGTCAGACAGAAGTAGGTCATCTTCTTCCTCTCGGTCAGATCTTTCTACCAAACGCAGGAGGCTTGTATCCAGAGTATGACTTTAAATATCTCCTGATTTTGAAGTGGTAATTCTTCTTTTTCTTTTGACGTCTAATCATCGTTTTTTTTAGAGTGGACGAATCCCTGAGCCTCGTGACAATTCCCCTGTCCAGATCCTCCGAATCAAGAAGATCATACCGTTATATTTTTTCACTAGTGAACAGGTATTCATTTGCCATAACCCGTAAGTAATAATAATATTTTTTTTGTTGTAGAGGTACCCGGTTGGAACATGCGTAACAGTGGTTGACGATGATGATCTGACCACTCCTCTTCCTTCAAGTTCAAACACGCCTGCTGGTGCAGACCTGGAAGACGCTGACTTGGGTGTCTTCTCCTACGAGTACCACAATGCAGGTTTGCCGTTTGATATTCACATGAAGTGTTTATCTTCTAGTTACAAGAATGTTGGTGAATTCCTGGTACGGAAGGAGTTTGTGCCCTTGTACACGAAAATATGGAAGTATGGCCACATTGCTACTATGAACGTGGTGCAACATTGTTCATCTGCTTTGGTCACCATGGTGAACTGTCTTCTACCCATGGTTGCAGAGATGGAAAATACATCCATTCGTAACGTTGCTGAATCAACTGTTGAAAAGTGGGAGAACATAGTATCTACCTATGAATCCATGGAGTTCAACGTGAGCTGGTTACGGCAGCGCATTGATATTATCAAAGTTGATCGAGCTGGTATCATCGCCAATGTTGTTCCTGCTGCGAAATCTATCTTGGAAGAGGAAAAGGCCTTGGCTGCGGAATCTGAGAAGGTGGAACAGGAGATCCAAAATTTGAAGAGTAGGACTGAAAGGTATCAGGATAGGCTAAAAATGATGCTTTCAAGGAACTACAACTTGTTGGATGGCCTTTTCTGAGCCATACTTATGTTGTTGTTGTTTTTTTTGAATAAGTAGGCATGAGAACGTTTGATAGTTCTCCATTTGTTTTAGGTCTTGAACATTGTTTTTGGAAAATGAATTGCATTCGGTTTTGGTAAACGAATGGAGTTTACATTAATAGGCTTTAACTAATGAAGAACTTGATAACTCAGATATGAGAAGAACGAAAAATTCCTGATTGCCGTGTCGTGAGGCAACGAGGAGCGGAATAATGGTCAGGCGTAGTATGCCTTGAGCCACTTTCCATTGATGACTGCTTCCAATTTACCTCTATCCTCTTTGACTATCTTGTAGTAGCCACTGTTATAAGCCTTGGTGATCACGTTGGGACCTTCCAATTTTGGAGAAAACTTTGGTGCGGATATGTCTTACTGAATGTGCTTAGCAGTCTTTAACACCATATCTCCCATTTTAAAAACTCGTGGTTTCACAGCTTTATCGTACGCTCTGGAGATCCTATTTCTGTACGCTTGAGCATGTTCTTCCGCTTTAACTCTCCTGGAGTCCAGAGTATCTAATTTCGCAATTCTGGAACTCGATGCTAGCTTCATTCCATTGGACTCCGCTTGCTGCTGCAATCCTAGCTTATGGGATTTTAATCTCTGCTAGGAGAATTGCATATACACCATAGACAAGCGAATAAGGAGAAACGCCAATAGATCTCCTAGGTGCCGCCCGATATTCCCATAGCGCCATTGGCAGTTGTTCGTGCCACGTTCTGGGATTATCGTGCACTTTTCGACTGAGGATTCGAATCAGAGTTTTGTTGATGCTTTCGGCTTGCCCATTCCCTTGAGGGTAATAAGGAGTGGGGAAGACTTGCTTAATAATGTATTTCTCGAGCAATTCTTGTACTTGCTTGTTAGCAAAGGGAGTGCCGTTATCAGTAATGATGTGTTTAGGAACACCAAACCGACAGATGATGTATTCCTTAATAAATGCTGCGATTGTCACCCTAGTGGTTCCCCGAAGAGGAATAGCTTCAACCCATTTGGTAAAGTATTCCGTCGCGGTTATGATATACTCATGCTGTTTTGATGATGGTGGATTGATTTTCCTAACAATATCAAGTCCCCAGCTGTAGAAAGGCCATGGACTACTCATTGAATGAAGCGGGGTGCAAGGCACGTGGATGAGATTCCCATGGGTATGACATTCATGGCATTTCTGAACGAACGTTGCTGCATCATCCTCCATAGTTGGCCAGTAATACTTTTCGTGTACTTGGAGGAACATCTTCTTCTTTCCTTGGTGTTCACCTTCATGCGTCTCTCTTAACATAGTCATGATTTCAGATTTTTCCAAACATTGTACCAGATTGCCTCCAAAACTCTTGCGGTACAGGATTCCTTCATGGAATACGAATCTTTTGGCCTTTTAGTTCGTCTTGGCCGAATCCTTCTTGTTGGCAGGTAGCACACCATCACGAAGATAGTTGATGTATGGTTCTCTCCAGTCCTCAGCATAGCCCACGTTAAAGAATTCTAATTAATGTGGTGGTGCTTGACAACTGGAGCAAGAACCTTGGAGTGATCGAGATTGGGTCTCCATATCCGGCCAGTAATAGCCAAGGCATTGAAGACGTCGGTAAAGAGTCACCACTAGTGTTTGTCCACAGATCTCATCGTGAATACGATTAAGTTGTAGTTGTGCTTCTTCGTCTCCGAGACATCTTAACATGGATCCATCTGGGTTTCGGTAGTATAGCACTCCGTGGAGCATGAAGAAGTTTTGTAGGATTTTGAGACTAACCTTTCCCTGGGAAAGCGAACTATTAAGTTCTTGAATAATCGGAGTTCTCCAATCGTTATCTTCAGCATCTTTGGACTATAAAAGCCACGTATATTCCACGGTCCGCCTCCCCACTGTCAATGTTTCTTTCAGGCTTTCGAATTGCAGTTTTTAGGCTAATATAACTAAGCAATCGTTGTGTTTGTTGTTATTGCGGCCGATATGAGTTATAGTTGCATCAGCAAAGTATTTTAATAGATTTTGTGCCTCAAATCTATAGGGGGCCAGCGTTACCTCTTTGAGCGAGTATACTCCATTCATCTGATTAACCAATAGTGTAGAGTCTCCTCTTACTTCTAGATGTGTGGCTCCTGCTTGTTTGGATAGCAACAATCCTATGAGGAAAGCTTCGTATTCTGCTGAATTGTTGGTGCACTGAAAGTCCAGCTTGAAAGAATGCGAAAAGACTTCACCAGTTGGAGACACTAGAACTACACCTGCTCCTCCGGTATTACTGCTAGGGGTAGCAGATCCATCGAAATACAGTAGCCACGCTTCCTCTTTGAATGAAAAGATTTCTGGAAACTCCCCAGGGAGATCTTCGTGTAGTGCAGTAGTACATTCTCCCGGGAATGCTGCTAGTAGATCTGCTACTGCTTGTCCTTTAATGGCCCGCGGAGGGGTGCATGTTATATCGAGCTCCGACATTTGGAGTAACCATTTGGCCAGCCTTCCTATCAAGGCCGGTTTTGAGAGCAAGAATTTGACGGGATCAGCTTTAGCTATTAGCACTACTTTGATTGATAGCAAATATTGTCTGAATTTCTGAATAACGTGAATTATAGCTAGACACGCCTTTTCTGCCTTAGAATACCTGAGTTCAGCATCTCTTAAAGTACGACTGAAGTAGTATATAGGGTGTTCAATCCCTTCATCATCTTCTTGAGCAAGGAGGGCACCAACAGCAGCATCACTGGAAGCAGTGTAGAGGTACAACGGTCTCCCTTGTACGGGAGATTTCATAATGGCCGATGATGACAATATTTACTGAATCTTCCGAAAGGCTTCTTGTTGCTGCGCGGCCCAAACAAAGCTTGCTCCCTTTTTTAGCAAGGGGGTGAATGAAGCGATATGCTGGGCTAATCCAGGTATAAAACGCCGAATGTAGTTTACCTAGACCATGAAGCTCTGGAGTTCTTTCACAGTTTGCGGAGGAGGCATCATGAGGATGGCTTGAGTCTTGGCCGGATCTACCTTGATTCCTTCAGCAGTTACTTGAAATCCTAGAAATTTGCCAGAAGAGACCCCAAAAGCACATTTCAAAGGGTTCATCTTTAGTTTGTATTCACGGCACCTTTTGAACACTTGCCGCAAAACGTATGTGTGAGCCGTTCGAGTTTTTGATTTGACTACTATGCCATCTACATAATCTTCAACTTGCTTGTGCATCATGTCATGGAAAATTGTAGTCATGGAGCGTTGATAGGTGGCGCCAGTATTTTTCAAACCAAAGGGCATTACATTATAATAAAAGTTTCCGAGAGGGGTTCGAAAAGTTGTCTTACTTGCGTCATGTTCATACATCTTTATCTGGTTGTAGCCGCTGTATCCATCCATGAAGGAGAACATGCCATGTCCGCTGGTAGCGTCTACTAGCATGTCGATGTTGGGAAGGGGAAAATAGTCTTTGGGGAAGCATTTGTTCAGATCTCTGAAATCAACGCAGCACCTAATTTGACCATTCTTATTCTTTACGGGAACCACATTAGCTAACCAGGTAGGATGGTGAATGGGCTTAATAAAACCTGTGGCCAATAGCTTTTTAATCTCAATCTTGATTTGTTCTTCCACATCGTGTCTGAACTTCCTTGGAGATTGTTTGACTGGTCTGGATCCAGATATTATATGTAGATGATGAGTGACCAATTTTTTGTCTAAACCGGGCATTTCCTCATAGATCCATGCGAATATGTCTTGATACTCCTTAAGAAGATTCAAAAGTTTTGTGCGTTCGTCTGCACATAGAGCCGAACTGATGGAGATAGGCCTTGGAGAGTCTTCATCCCCGATGTTGACGATTTCGAGTTCATCAGTCGTGGAGTCGGTGCCATCCTGCAACTGCGACGGAGCATCTGGCACTTCTTCTTGCAGCTTGTCGTTATTGTTGCATTCCATTGGGCGGGGAGACTGGGAAACAGTCTCCCCTGTTAATTGCTAACAGCGGCGCCGATATACAGTTTTACCTTTTTGGTCACTACTCGCCACAAAAGTCCGTTCCCTCTTGGTATGAGGACAAGCTAAGACTTTGCTTGATGAAGAAGGATTAGCGTGTCCCGTCAACAGAGGCGCTCCGTGAGACTTGGTCTCTCTGTTCAGCGATGCAATCCGGTCTTCCTCCTCAATCGACGCCCACGTGGGGAGTGGAGTGCAACAAACCTTGTTTGATGAATCTCGTGGATTTTCCTTTGGCTCAAACAGTTCCACGCTACAAATTGGTGCATAAGGAGACAATGACGCAGGAATGCGAATGACTTCTTCATTCAGCACAGTTTTCAGGCATTGGTGATACGTTGAGGGGATGATCTTATTATCATGAAGCCATGACCTTCCCAGTATCATGTGATATTCCGGCTACCTCTCTATTACTTCGAATTTTACTTTCGATTGGACAGGTTCTACTGATAGATTAAGACTAACGTACCCGTACGTGCTGGTTTGGTTTCCTTCAAAATCTGTCATCATGGTAGGCTACCGCACAACTTTTTTTGGTCGAACCTTGGTTGTCCTAAGAGTTTTAAGAGTAATAATATTCGAGGATGCTCCTGTATCGATGAGATCCCTTTTGAATTCTGAATCCTTGATGCGTGCAGTAACATGCAGGGCTCTGTTATGACCCTATTCTGCCATCATGTCGTCTTCAGTAAACGTAACATTGTTCACGGACATCTCTAGTGTTTTGGAGATTTCTGGATGCGAAGGAGCCAAACGCGTATCTAGGGCTATCTGGTTGATTGCAACAAATGTCTCTGTTCTTTGATCCTTCGAGAGGTGTAGAAGTTCGCATAGACTTTACACTAGAGAAGCTGCTTCCTGGTCCACCGGATTCTGATTGGTAGTGAAACTGTTGACTTGAGGACGATCATCCGCCGAGAGATTTGGACGTTCTACCACTTCTTCTTCCAAATTTTTTGTCACGTGTATCAGGAAGGTGAAAAGGTTGTCAATTGCTCCCTTCAGCCGGTCCACATTTCTTGACGAAATTTCTTGTCTTCGCGCCATTTCATCCATAGTTGGGATTTCTCCATCGATTGAATCAACGGAGACAAAAGGGGTAGTAAAATAGAAAAGTTCATTATAACCAGAATTGCTCGAAGGAACGTGAGGAACATTACCATTTGAGGGATTCTGGCTGGGATTTGACGTAGTTGAATTAGCCCTAAGACCAACCATCTTTGCGAAAGCTTGAAATTGCAACCGAGAGATTAATCTCCCACTGTGGTCGCCAGTTGTTTTGAGGTAAAAACTGATTCTACTGTTTTTGGTAAATTTGGGTATGTTGATGAGAAACGAATTCAAACCCCAAACAAATGCACTGCACGGGAGTACTTTAAATTTGAGAGATCAATCTGTAAGACTCTGGCCTAAACAAAGAAATGGTCGTTCCAGATTCAATTCGGTCACAAAGTGAAGGAGAAGGGTTGATCTTAGGGAGGGAAGTGAAGAAGGTGTTTGAGATCAGAATGTTGAATTATGAAGGTGTGGCTGTTTTATGACTTGTATCAGAATATGGTTTCTGGATACTTGTGTTGATAACACTTGTGTTCAGTGTTAAAATAGATTGAAATCCTATTTATACAAGTCATTGAGCGCACCCCTGATCTCGTAGAAAGTGGAGGGAGTTAAGTAGTGGAGAAGTGGGGTTGTGTAAAAAAAAAAGTGGTGATCACCACGTTTCCATTATGGGGAAAAACTGGGCGCACTTTCACCCACTACTCCCATTACTGTTAACCGTCCGTCCTTTCCTGACACTTTCTCGTAATGGGTGTGTTGCACGCCGCACGTTGTAAACCGCCAGACCAATACCCCAGTGAGCATCCCCCAGTTTGTGACATGTTTGATGTCTCGAGTAAATGGGTGAAGTCGTGAGACTCGCCGCTAAAAGCAGCACATAGTGCTTTTAGGTCAAATAATAAATTATTTGTGAAATCAATATTTATAAAACATCGCTTATGATCGATGTATATAAAGCATCGCTTTTAAACAAGCAGCTGAAAATAATCGATGTACAGGAAACATCGTTGTTTTAGAGCTCGTTCAAATTAGTTGCGAATTGAACGTCTTAAAAAGGTAGCATGACCGGCCACCTTTGGGCGATCGTTTGGGAACCCTATGGGTGATCTACCATTTGGTCGATCGCTCCCTGTGGAAGAGGGTTGGCCGATGATCACAGCGTTACCTTGTTGGCCTCCTGAAAATAAATCTAAACCATCCGACTAGGCTAGCGAAGTTGGATGGACGAGATGATTTTCGGCAGTTGCGTACTGCCGTTGAATTATGCAAACAACGCGACCAGCCTCTTTTGGTTTATCGTTCGGAGGCCATATGAGCAAGACGTGGCTTTGACGATCGCTCCTCATAGAAGAGGGGTGGCCGATGATCATAGTGCCATGCTGTTGTCCATTTAGAATCCGATCTAAGCTGTTCGACCAAGCTGGCAAAGATGGACGGACACGATCAATTTGCGGCAGTTGCATAACGCCGCTGAGTTAATTTAGGGTTGAAAGTGCGCGTGATCGCCCTACCTTGGGCAAACGGTTTGACGCGCTCTTGGATTGCTATGTGTAGTTCAATCAACCAGGTATGGAGATGGGTCACCGGTGAACGCGTCAGCACCCCCTTGATCATTCGAAGGAATATCTAAGCCGTCCAACTAGGCTAGCTAAGTTGGGTGGTCGTGGTGTTTTTGAGACCGTTTTTGCCGGTCTTAGCTCGTTTAAGCTCATCTTTAAACAGCGCAATCACCCATGTTAGGGTTAGCGTTCAAAGGCGTTGCGGGTGTGCTAGATGGAATCCGATTGGTCGGGATGTTAGTGGGCCCACCGGTGGTCATCAGGTTGATCGCCTAATTCCGCTAGGAGTAGGCTAGGCTTGTTGAATTGTGTGGCCAAATCGTGTGGCCGTGATCGTTTTTTAAGACTGATATGGACAGTCTAGATTTACCATAAGGAATTTAAACACGTTCAATCGCGCTAACTTTTAATTAAAAAGTGTGTAAACACGCCGATCTCTTTATCAGAGAGTGGTGTTGCCTACGTGAGTGTTTTCATGCAGGTCTCAATACTGACATTTCGGGAGATTCATGCTACTCCGCTGCGAGTGAACATTAATCGTCATGTCATGCCAATATTGAGAGTTCGGCTGGGAACATAGTATAGGAAAATACCAGGCAGGTCATGCATTAGTAAATAATGCAATAGGTTAAAATTTACAGAATATCTGCGATTGTTGCTTCACGTACCATTCTGGATAAATTTCATTATTTTTTTTTAAATGCTCAATATATTTGTAAATAAAGATGTCTGGACACTCATTACTTTTGAATGGCTCAGTCTCTTTGTAGAATAACGGCGCATTAAATACAGGGTTTTACAATTTTATCCTTGGACTAAAAACCACCATCAACAGCAGTGTTATTAGTTTTCGATTTGATTTTATTGACTAACGGTTTTTGAAACTTTGATTGCACCTAGTTTGTTTATTCTTGAGAATCTTCTCTTCTGATATAAGATTCACGTAGACTAGATCAAAGTATCGACGGGGTCTTTAGAACTGTTATTATATTTAAAGACATCTTGTGATAGTCCATTGTTAACAGATTCCGTTCTGTGTGTGATTGATCACAAGAGGATTCAAGTGTTGTTGTGCAGGTATTTGAAGGCAATAAAAGTTTTGAAAACGAAGAAAAATTCTTATTAGTTTTCGTATCTTGTGGATTTAGTGCACAAATCTTGATCGGTTGGGATCCAACTAGAACCGGTTTATCTTTGATAGATCAGGTTGATTAGTTGCACGAGATCGGCATCACTTTATAGTTTCTCGTTGAGATCTTTATTGATTGATTGCAAATCTAAACTTGACTATTTCGGTAGTTATTTGATAGATTGATCTAACCAGACAAAGGATTTTATTACATTAAACATAATATCCTTTGTCAACAACTCATCTTATCGTTAACAAGATTGATTAGAGTAGTTACCAAACAGATTCTTCCTTTGCTATTTGGAATACGATCCAAAGGACTTATTCTTCATGTGCGTGACTCTAGAAGTCGAATGCGTATGGATATTGAGGGAACTAAGTAGCTAGGGGTAGCCTGCTTGGTCTCAACTATACGAAGTTGGTATTAGATATTGTATAGCGGATTAATTCTGAGAGTATTCAAAACTGGACTAGGTTCAGGGTTTTCTGCATTTGCGGTTTCCTCGTTAACAAAATCTTGTGTTGTGTTATTTACTTTAGTTCCGCATTATAATTGTTTTATATTATAATAAAGTAAATACACTTGTGCGTTAATCCTAATCACTTGATATTGATCCTATAGTAAATCGGTTTCGGACCGTAACTATTATATCAAGTGAATATCAAGTTGTCGTATTGTCTCGACTTTGTCCACAGACGATCACACTTGGTATCGGACTTATAGGTTGATATTTAAAAGATTTTGGTGTATTTGGGTACCCTCGTCTTTTCATTTTCCTTTAAAAATTTGAGGTTAAGGCTTTTATTCAATGAAGAGCCTCGTTCCTGTGAGTAGTTTTGCCATTTCTGAATTCTTAGATTCGTTTTTGGCTTGCTTCATTGTAGTTTGTTTCTCACATTCTTTCCTTGTAGGTTCTTACCGGTTTTATGTTTCATAGGATGTTGTTGCTCTGATGCTCGTCGTTTATAATCGCCTTGGGCACGTCACTGGTCGTAATGACTAGGTTCTCGTTCGTATGATTGATTCGATTGTTTTCCAATCTAAGCTTACACTTCCTCCGAACATGTCCTTCAATATTACAGAAGCAGCAGAGCTTCTGAATCCTGGTGGATTCAATAAGAACAGACTTGACACAAGAACTTTTCCTTCTCGGAGATGCAGTTTTATCTTGGTCAGAGAAACTTAACTGATCATCCTTAGTCAAAGTAGTTACACTTTGAACATGGCCTTCTACCAGAGATTTAATTGAGTTATCATAAGTGCCATTGCCAATTACTTCCTCTAACTTTTTTATTTTTAAAGAAGCCATGGATAAAGTTAATTTTTCAGATTCACATGTACTACAAGAAGTTGGAGGAGTATCTAGTAGACGTTGAAGTTCCAACAAATTTTTCTCAAGTTGAGCCTCAAGTGAAATAAATTGCTTATCCAATTTACTCTTTTCTTCGAGGAGAATCCTAATTTGTGAATCCTATTCATTAACCTTACTTATCAGGTTGTTGACTTTTTTTATTTAGCCTATTGACCTCGGAAGCTTGAAGTCCAAGACGTTTAAGAATTTCAGCACTTTCGATGGATGCTTCCATTTCTAATTCTAAATCAGACTCAATTGTCAACAATGGATTGTTTTATGGGAAAGAATGTTCATCTAATCCTGAGAAGGAAGAAGATCCAATCTCATTAATGGAGTCCATAAAATCAGTTCTTTCAATAACTGGTACTCTGTTATCAGAGATTGCACTCTTGTCCATAATACAGATCGCTTCAAACATAGACTTATTAGGTTTAATGAGGAAACCGCAACTGCAGAAAAACCCCGTGACCTCCTCCAGATTTGAACGCTAAACTGTATTAATCCGCTACAGACACTAGCTTATTATCAGACTTCGGACTGGAATATAGTTGAGACCAAACCTACCCTCCAAACGATTCAGTTACAGTCGCGCTCCTTACATCTCTTGAACCTCGCAAGGCTCTAAGCAATTGATTCCTTAGCTGAATTCCTTTACATCCTAAGAGTTGCTTCATCCGAAGTGAAGATTTTTGATACAAATCTTCCTCTAAAAGATAAGCCTATTTGATTTCATTTAGATTAAAGATCAAGGTATGGAAATCTGTTTGCAATAGACAAAGCTAGCAAACCTCATAAATTCGGAACGTATGACTCCCGAAGAACAACCTATTTTCTTAACCATCTCTCAAGAATAGTCTTCAAAAGATTAATTAAGATCAATTTTCAGATATCTATCTTGAGGAATCACAAAGTCTGAGACAAAGAGAACTTTGCGATTACTATCTATCTTGCCATGAAAGAGATTATGAAAACCTCGATAACAGAAAAGAAAGATAAGGACACACGAACTATCAAGGTAAAGATGGTATGTTAGAGCATTGCTCAGTTGAACCCACCAAGCGTTGGTATGTCAAGTTTGGTTGTCATATTTTAGTATCAAAACTTAATTGGAGTCGCTTGATTGAATGTACTAGAGTCAACTTTGTTTAGGTTCGACTAGAAAGTCTAGGAAGACCTGAAGATCGTGAAGACGTATCGACTACAATAAAGACATCATCCTTCTACTTGAGGTATAATGATACTGACTTAATTTGTTTTTATTCCTAACGTTGCTTTCAATTCGTTTAAGATTGAAAATATAACATGCGAGGTTATATTTAATACTCTAGTAATAGACTTGGTCATTTTATTACGATCAAAGTGTCAAGGAAGAATATTTGATTACGAAGTATAACGTTTATCTTTTAAACTTTGTAAATGTGACATCAGCATAATTTATGTAACTCGTTACTCAATTGTGCATTGGATATAGGTGTGATTCCATCCTAGGAAACTATGTTTGATTACATATGTTTAAAGGAAGTACATATACGAAATTTATTTCATAATCGGAAGGAAATCAATAGGAATTTTGGTCCGGTTTTCATTAAAGATATATTGGATAACCAATTTGAAACTAGGTAAGAACTTTAGTAGAACCAATCTTGACTTCTGTTGAGAATTATGGTAGAACCGATCTTTACCTAGTTTGGGATGTGCGGTAGAAACGATCTTAACTATTGTTGAGAGTCTTGGTAGCACCGATCCTTACCTATATTGAGATAATGGGTAGAACCGATCCTAGCTTTTGTTGGAAGTCATGGTAGAACTGATCCCTACCTATATTTGGAGACTTGGTAGAACTGATCTTAACCTATGTTAGGATTTATGGTAGAATCGGTCCCAAGAGAAAAACCGATCCTTCATATTCACATACTTTACGGTTTTGTGTGAGTTTGGATTTAGGGTTTGCTAAATAGGAAAGTTCTGGATATCGACATTGTTGAGGGGTGATTATGATATTGGTTCTACCCGTCCTAGTCACACCTAATGACAACACTTTCTAGAAATGGTATGAGAGAGAATTTGCTTTCCATTATACTATGTACCTCCTTTTATGACATCATGCCACATGTCCTAAACCTCCTTAATTACTATTAATGACATTCCTTCTCTAATATAACCTTCTATCTTTCCATTAATTCCCTCCTTGTCCTTTCTTCCTTATGAAGTGGACTTGGGCTTTGGTTCCCAAATCCCCATGTCTAGTGTTGGGCTTGCCTCCCCTTTAGGGGTTCCCTAGATTTGTTAAGGGGTAGTAATTTTCATGTATCAACAGACATAATTTTTACATGAATATAATTCTTATCTTTTATTGTCCAAAGATATTCCTTGATACTCAAGGTGATCCCAATATGAAATATTGAGAATATTTGAATTAAGATTTTCCATTATATGCTTTTGATTTTCCAGCAAATCAAAACATATCTCTTGGAAAGTTATATTAGTTAAGTGCTAAACTAACATTAAATATTTTGTAATGAGAGATTTTAAAATTACATGTTGGAAATTAGTTAGAAATAGGAAAACTGAAATTATGTACTTATTGCATATCTTGAGAATATTTTCGGTTTTGGAATTTCCTTGTTGTCCAAAAAAACCTTGGTCTATAAATAGTTGAGTTTGCATTTCTTGCAAACTATCCTAAGAGCAAGGAAAACTTCATTCGTGTTTTTTCTGGTGGAGCCGTCTATTCGGAGAGGAAAGTACCATAATTAGGCGAAATCTCTTACGATCTCGTTTAAAGACTTCTGTGGGATCAAGAAGCTCTACGAGTACCGTTGGTAGGAAACTAGATAATTGCATTGTTATTTTAGCTTTGGATTATTGATTTGATTGACTAACGGTTGTTGAAACTTTGATTGCACCTAGTTTGATTATTCTTGAGAGCCTTCTCTTCTGACATAAGTGCCACTCAAACTAAATCAAAGTATTAACGGGATCTTTAGAACTGTTTTTAGATCTAAAGACAACTTGTGATCATCCATTGTTAACAGACTCCGTTCTGTGTGTGATCGATCATAAGTTGATTAAAGTTTGTGGTGTGAAGGCAATTGAAGATTTGAAGACAAAAACATTTTTTCTTATTGGTTTTCGTATCTCATGATTTGTGCACACATCTTGATCGGCTAGGATCCGACTTATATCTTATTTATCTTTCATAGATTTGATCATATAATCGTTTAGATCGGCAACTATAAATTGGTGGTATTCTTCATTATCCGAATCCGATAGTTGTGAATCCGAATCTAAGTTACTGATTTGGTTTGATCTTACCCTACAAAGGAGTTAACTTGTTTAAACGGAAGAGCATTTGTCAAAACTCAACAAATCTTTTTCTAAAAGATTATTGGAGTAGTTACAAAACAGCTTTGTTCATTTACTGTTTGGAAGACGATCAAAAGGAGTTGAGTGCATAAGACTTTACATCGGTAAATCAACTCAAGATAGTGATTTTATGTTTTGGGATTCACGTATGTGACCAGATGGTCATAGACACATGGATACTAAGGGAACTATGTAACTTGGGGTAGATTACTTGGTCTCAACTATACGAATTGTATAGAGGCTTAATTCTGAGAGTATTCAAAACTGGACTAGGTCTTGGGTTTTTCGGCATTCGCGATTTCCTCGTTAACAAAATATTGTTATGTGATTTACATTTACTTTCCGTAATTATAATTTTTTTATTATAATTAAAAGTAAATACACTAGTACATTAAATCTTAATCACTTGGTATTGATCCTATAGTAAATCTATTTTGGACCGTAACTATTATCAAGTGAATATCTTGTTGTTGTATTGTCTTGACTTTGTCCATGGACAATCACACCTGGTATCGGACTTATAGGTTGAATCGAAAAAGTGTGGTGTATTTGGGTACCCTCGTAATTTCGATTGGTATCAGAGCTGGAAAACACGAAAAGACTTAACAATCTGTGTATGGTGCGATCCAACCTATAAGATTTGAATCCATGGCTGATTAAGTTAATGTATCACAAGATGTTGATATACGACATTCACAGTATACTCTACAGGACTATGAAATATATTCTTGGAATTGTTCCAAAAATGGGAATGTACGAAAACATCAATCATATCTTGTGAAAGACATTGATTGCTTTGATAGATCTTATTCCGTTTGCAATATTGATCTATTGAAAGCTCATGTCAACAACTAACCTTGTTGATTGGAACATCCTCATAATTGTGCTTAATCTCGGATAAGTGAGGAAGTTCTCAAAGAGCACAAAGGAACATATGAGATTTATTTGAAATCCTACATTGAGATTCAAAGACTAAACAATTTCTCAAGCAATTAAGCACAACAAGAAAAAATTCATAACCAAGATCATTTAATATTAAACTAAGAGTTTCATCTAAGCCCTAGCTAAGAAATTAGAACATGATTGAAAAATACTGAAAATAAACCTAATTACTGCTTGGTGCACCGGCTACTCCGGGCTTCCTTTTTCATCTAAAACCCACTCCCAATTTATACAAAATATTCAAGTCCAACAATCCCCATAATCAATAAATACAATCAGAAATGTAGAGATTTGATGTTCTTGAAACTCACCACCACTGATGCATAGTCTTCATCACACACAGCCACCCTATTACTTTCAACAGATGATGATTTTGATGTTGCAGAGAAAACAGGTTCAAACCTAATTTGACAACGTTGTTGCTCGTGTTCACCACAGCCACCTTACAACGCCACCTGACTTTGTCTCCATGTCTTAAAACATCAAATCAGTCTTTATGCCATGCTTCTAACACTAGAAGAGAGGCGAAATTTCCGAGAACGATGTAGAGATCGATTTAATGTGAACTTGCACTGGGTTGAGAAACAAAGAGAGCGAAATAGGGATAGAGAGGGATGGGGCTGGTAGAGTTAGGGTTGATTTCAGCTAACAAAGAAGGTATTGTGACTATTGTCACTAGTGTAAGAGAGAAAGGAGAAGTTGTTTCTGATCCAGACTTGAAAGTAAAAAATGAAAGATGGGATTTAGGGTCCGCTTGGGTGTTATGCACAAACATATGGCTTAGGTGTATAAGTCTTGGTTTTTTTTAACCTTTCTGTATATGAAAAGCAACATGACTTTGAACTTTAACCCACCCTCACAGCTTGACTACTTTCTTGTATTTGTTGTGCCACCAGGTCCTCAATGGCCACTCCCTTCGTATCAACACACTGCTCTCTTGTTCACCATTTACTAAACCACCTGCAACACAGTACAAAATGAGATTATTCTGACAAAATTTCTCGTTAATGGACATATGCGCAAAATATAAGATTTGTTATAAAATAGAACATTAAAACACTAGAGACGTGATAAACCACAAAAAAAATGCTCTAAAAATATGCATTATAAGGCACCGATCAAAATGCAAACTCAATTAATTATAGACCAAGGTTGTTTGGATAACAAGGAAATTCCAAAACCGGAAATATTCTCAAGATATTCAATAAGTATCTAATTCCGGTTTTCATATTTCCAACAAATATCCAATTCTGAAATCTCTCATTAGAAAATATCTAATATTAGTTTAGCACTTAACTAATATAACTTTCCAGGAGATATGTTTCGATTTGCTGGAAAATCTAAAACATATAATCGAAAATCTTAATTCAAAGATTCTCAATATTTCGGATTGGGATCACCTTGAGTATCAAGGAATATCTTTGGACAATAAAAGATAAGAATTATATTCATATCCAAATTATGTCGACATCCAGAACTTTCCTATTTAACAAACCCTAATTCCAAACTCACACAAAACTGTAAAGTAATATGTGAATATGAAGGATCAGTTTTGCTCTTGGGACCGGTTCTACCATGACTCCTAACATAGGTTAAGATCGGTTCTACCAAGTCTCCAAATATAGGTAGGGATCGATTCTACCACATGACTACCAACAATATCTAGGATCTTCTCTACCATAACTCCTAATATATGTAAGGATCGTTTCTTCTAAGACTCCCAACAATAAAGGATCGGTTCTACCATGTATCCTAATATAGGTAAGGATCGGTTCTACCAAGCCTCTCAAATTAAGTGAAGACCAGCTCTACCGCATATCCCAAACTAGGTACAGATCGGTTTTGCCATAAATCTCAACATAAGTCAAGATCGGTTCAACCAAAGTTCTTCCCTAAGTTCGAATTGGTCATCCAATAGATGTTCAATGAAAACCGGACCAAAACACCTATATATTGATTTCCTTTCGATTATGAAACAAGTTTCCTATATGTAATTCGTTTAAACATATGTAATCAAAAGTAGTTTCCTAGGATGAAATCACACCTATATCCAATACAGAATCAAGTAACGAGTTACATAGATTATGTCGATGTCACATTTACGAAGTTCAAAAGAAAAACGTTATACTTCATAATCAAATATTCATCCTTGACACTTTGATCATAATAAAATGACCAAGTCTAATACTAGAGTATTGATTAATATAACCTCGCATGTTATGTTTTCAATCTTAAACGACTTGAATGCAACGATACGAATGGAAACAAGTCAAGTCAGTATCACTATACCTCAAGTGGAAGGATGCTGTCTTCATTGTAGTCGATACGTCTTCACGATCTTCAGGTCTTCAAGGTAATACTTGTATGTATCTAAATTCCTAGACTTTTTAGTCTAACCTAAATGAAGTTGACTCTGGTACATTCAATCAAGCGACTCTAATTGAGTTTTGATACTAAAATATGATAATCAAACTTGACATACCAACGGTTGGTGGATTTATCCGAGCAATGCTTTAACATATCCAACCTGTAATTTCGAAATATCTCTTTAGAAAATATCTAATAGTAGTTTAGCACTTAACTAATATAGCTTTTCAAGAGATATGTTTTGATTGCTGGAAAATCAAAAACATATAATTCGGAAATCTTAATTAAAAGATTCCCAATATTTTGGTTTGGGATCACCTTGAGTATCAAGGAATATCTTTGAACAATTCGAGATAAGAATTATGTATATGTTAAAACTATGTCGACATCTAGGACTTTCCCATTTAGCAAACCCTAATTCCAAACACACACAAAACCGTAAAGTAAAATATGAATGTTGAAAATCGGTTTTGCTCTCAAGACCGGGTCTACCATGACTCCCAACATAGGTAGGGATTGGTTTTAACAAGTCTTCCAATATAGGTAGGATTGGTTCTACCATGACTCCCAACAATAGCTAGGATCGGTTCTACTAAGATTTCCAATATAAGTAAGGATCGGTTCTACCAAGACTCCCAACAATAGCTAGGATCTGTTCTACCATGTATCCCAAAGTAGGTAGGGATCGATTCTACCTTGACTCTCAACATAAGTTAAGATCGGTCTACCAGAATTCCCACCTTAGGTTCGAATTGGTCATCCAATAGATCTTCATAGAAAGTCAGACCCAAACACCTATTCATTTCTTTTCGATTACGAAACAAGTTTCGTATGTGTACTTCCTTTAAACATATGTAATGAAACATAGTTTACTAGGATGAAATCACACTTATATATAATACATAATCAAGTAACAAGTTACATAGATTATGTCGATGTCGCATTTACGAAGTTCAAAAGATAAATGTTATACTTTGTAATCAAATATTCTCCCTTCACATTTTGAACATACTAATCTGACCAAGTCTAATACTAGAGTATTAAATATAACCTCGCATGTTAAGTTTTCAATATTAAACGACTTGAAAGTAACGATAGGAATGGAAACAAGTCAAGTCAGTATCACTAACCTCAAGTGGAAGGATGATGTCTTCATTGTAGTCATTACGTCTTCACGTTCTTCAGGTCTTCAAGGTAATAATTGTATGTCTCAATATTCCTAGACTTTCTAGTCTAACCTAAATGAATTTGACTCTAGTACATTTAATCAAGCAACTCTGAGTTTTGATACTAGAATATGACAACCAAACTTGACATACCAACGCTTGGTAGGTTCACCGAGCAATGCTCTAACAACAAGCATAGCCAGTAGGAAATTTTCAAAAAATAATATAGTGTAGTGGAAAACAAACAAAACGATGGATTAGAAGCATAATTAAGAGAACAACACAATCAATGCATCAAAAGCATAATTACGCTCTCTCAATTTTCGACTGATTTCTGTTTAGTTTCTTTGCTAGAGCACATTTCCAGGTTAACTAATTAATTTCTTAAATTGTTTTCAAATCTTTTGTTTACAGATTTCTGGTTCAGCCATTCCATGTATTTTCTTGCAATTTTATAAATGAATTTCATACTCTGCAATGTGAACCTTTTATTTTTATAGGTTTCTCACTTCTTGTCTTAATTAGACTTTCTAACAACATCTTAAATCTTTTAGACTTACACAAACACTGTCCACCGTGACACACATAAATGTGGCCCTAAACTCGGCACTTGCCAACCGGCATACGCAAGCATATTAGCTATTGCGGCCTAATCCCGTTATACACACAACAACAACTACCAACCAGTTTTCACAAGCATAAATGCTTTACGGCCTGATCTCAAGATACAAACAACAACTACTGCCCACCGGCTCTCAAAAGCATAAAAGACATTACAGTCTGATCTCAGCATATAAACGACAACCACATCCCACCTAAAAAGTGCGTCTCTGATCTCGGCATAAATATTCCAATAATATGTGCTATAAACTGACTAAAAATTCTTCCAATCAATATTTATTATTGGTTTTACTTCTTTAATTAAACTCTTTCTTTGCATATAATATTTTTTTAAGGTTGCAGTTAACAACATTTCATTTCTTGAACTATTTTATTTACTTCCAAACATATGAAAACTGTCAAGTGTACTGATACGTTTTCAACCGACAAGAGGTGGCTTAATCTTATTAAGAGAATCTCATTTCTTTACTATTAAGATTTAAAACACTTTCTTTTGTATCCATTCCACTAACGTCTATATCTAGTAAAACTAAAACGGAATTGAGCTAGGACTCATTTAAAATAAAACACTTTTTTTTTGTCCATCCTACTGAGGTACGTTATATCAACCAAGCGATTCACAGAGAAATGAAAGAAAACTTAGCTCGACCAGTGGACTTAATGCAAGAAACTTGATTGTCGACAAGACAGGACATCATAATCAAGAAAAGGCAGCATGACAATGACCAAGGATTTTCATTCATAAATATTTCTAAAAGACTAAACTATATTTCCCAACATTGAAGCCTTTTCAACACAAATAGCTCCATGGTTGGCAGAAAACTCTACAGTTAAGCGTGTTCAGACGGAAGCAATATAGGGATGGGTGACCTTCTGGGAAGCTGTTGATGGATTACCGCAGAGGTATCTGTTAAAAACCCCACACTTCCGGATGACCGCAGTGGCTTAGTGGGGACAATATCGGTGGATGGATGAGTCATTACAAATGGTATCAGAGTCGATGACGGGTCACCTGCCGAGGATGAGAGAGTACGTTGGGCGGGTTGAGTAAGGTATTATTCTCATGAGGGGCAGGAAATGTTGGAGATCTGGGCTTGAATGTATTTCGTAGACGAGAATAAAGGTGGTGGTATTGGAATATTTTGATTCGGCATATTTGCCGATTGGAACGTAGGTAATGGTTTGTCCTTTCGTAACACCAAGGCTTTTTCACCACAATTAGCTCTAGAGTTGGCAGAAAGCTCTGCCGTTAAGCATGTCGGGCAGGAGTAATCCATAGATGGGTGACCTCTTGGGAAGTTGTTGCCGGATGACCGCAGCGATGCCCTATGAAAATCTCACATTGTCGGATGACCGCAGTGGTTAAGTGGGGACAGTATCTGTAGAGGGTCGGGTCATTACAAATCCAATTTTTATAATGAGGATTAACAATTCGATTATACTAATTTTCTCTAGCAGAATATTGATCACGACAAGGAAAAATACCATCGAGAATAAGCTTTTCAACCTGATTTTTTTTTAAAGTACAAGAGCCGGGAGATTAAAAACTCCGGAATGTATTGCGTGGATCCATGAGTTCAAGAAACTGAAGTTGAAAAATGAATATCAAGACAAAAGAAACTACTTGTTGAAACAAATGACAAAGAACGAATAATAAAAATCAAGAAATGAAAATTTGATCAAGAAATTGATATCAAGATTCCTGAAGAAAGTCACTAGATTCACTCAAGAAATGAAATCATAGAGATAAGTTCTTCACCAAAAAAAAATTGAAAAGAAAGAACTAATCAAATTTTGAGACACTGGTGAGGAATAAAGAAACCTAAAACTCCATTAAAGGATGATTTTTTTTTTTCTGCGAAGCTTTCTAGTTCTGGATACCATGATAACAGAGGTAACAAATATAGACCCTCACAGACATGTGTGAAAAGCACGAGGATAAACATCCAGATCTTCACGTGCAAACAAATGGTAGACGATTAATTACCCATAACAGTTTAGAACTTCTCCGATGGTCAATGTGGTTGTTTCATATGTGGCACCACCTTACCATATAAGGAAATGAATCCCTAAACACAAGGAGTACACAATTTTAATCTTCAAACCCATAAGATTACTGATTTAATTGGGGGGCCCAAAAAACAATTAGGGGCCTCACACTACAGGGAAAAAAGGGTCATGAAATAACAATTGGTGGCTATCCCTTATCCCATTTTTTTTAAATGGCTAAACTACTCCTAAATCATTAGTGTTAATTAAGTTGTTAATTAGTTTAGTTAGATTAAAATCAGATTTAGGGATAAATCTTTGATAAAAGAAAAATTGTGTTTTTGTGTTGTGGAGAAAAAGAAGTTGAGTTTTTGGGGGAAAAGTTAGGGTTATTTGAAATGAGTGATTTTAGTGGAGGAAATGATGTTGGTGAAGCTTCAAATAACAAACATGATTGTGTTGATGGTGAGATTATCTTGCATTCTCATTTGGATTGGATGTATGATGAAGACATGTTAGTAGAGGAAGCCATGAATAATGGTGCAAATGAAGATCCCATTGCTCAAAATGAAGGAACCAACCCTCAAAATGAGGAACCCGAAGCTCAAAACAATCAGGTAAACATCTTATACCCTTCGATTTATTTGTTTGTTGCTCCAAGTGGTCGAATCATCCACACAATGGAACAACTCAGTGTAAGGCTCGTCATAGTCGGGGGGTGTATAGCCAAACGACTCTTTAATGTCGTTACTTTATTGACACTACCAATGACGACTCAAACCTGCAACTTTTCCAGGTTATGAAAAATCGTTAGGGTAGTGTGCTAAACAATGACGACCCTTTAAGCTAGGTCACTTAGAGTCGTTATGTTGTTTTGTTTACACCTAGACGACTCTAAAACCGAAACTCTCTGTACAAAAATAACACTTAGGGTCATCATAGATGTAGTCATATGAAATGACGATCCTAGGTAGAAATTACTAATTTTTGTTAGAGTCGTTAGGTTTAGTAGTTATATATAGTAACGACCCTTGCCCCATATTATCATAATTTTTGATTTCATAGAATCATTTCATTGAATCGTAAAAGGATTACATCTTGCATAGCGTTGCATTGAAGGAAATGAAAAACAATAGATAATAACGGTGCACTTAAACACTTAACCATAAACGTTGTAATTATAGGTAGTGCCTTCGAAGATGAGGTAGCAATCGTCGAGCTCAAACTTTTTTCCATGAAGAACCTCGTATCAGGCATACGCCTTCCCCAACTGAAAACGCAAAACACAATAAGTTAGTATCATTCAAAACTTGGGATTAGTTTTACCTCTTGTTTAAATACTTACTCTTATAGCACCCAACATATTGGGTAAGGCTTCCCTTACGGCCTTCATTTCTCTTTTGAAAGCTTCAAATTCGAAGAATATCTCCTTGAACCGTTCCTTGACTAGTTTCAAATACCTTGAGTTATAATTTCCGTCTAACGCTATGAAAACGATGAATACACGGTTCCACCAAGAATCCGATGTTTGATCAATGTCTTTTCCTAGATCTTCAAAGTGGTTTTTGAGTGTCAACCAAGCTCTCGCAATGGCGCAATTCTCTTCGGAAGTGTAGGGAGTAGCCATGGTGTTTCCTTTTCTTTTTGCTCTTAGATGATAAATGAATGAGAATGAATGTGAAGGTTGAGAATTATGGTTTGGGTTAAAAAAGGGTGAGATATGGGTCTCTATTTATAGAAATTAACGACCCAACAACCATTTTTTTGAATTTTTAACCGTTTCCCGACTCAACCACATAGGGTGAATTCAAAATTCACATTAACTGCTAAATGGATCATTACATGATATATTAACAAAGTGACGACTCTTTCAGAGTAAAAGAGTCATCTTCTGTTTTGTTTATTGGCTGACGACTCTCCAGTCAAAGAGTCTCTGTGTTAAGTGACATTTAGAGTCATTAATACGACTTTCTCCAGAATGACGACTCATACCAAATATTTCAAATAAACTTTAGAGTCGTCACTCGTATATATATAACCCTTGACGACCCTTATTGGGAATATTTACTTAACAAAAACTTGAACTCATTTTATTGAATCGAAAAAAACATACATGTACTATGAAATAAAATAGAAGAAAAAGACATAAAATAGTTCAATACATTGCGCTTGAAAACCTAAACGAGTTTAATTATAGAAAGCGAATTGCCATTCGCTTTCCTCCAAGAGACGATAGCAGTCCTCGTGCAATGGTACATACACAAAAAAGGAACAAATAAGTTAAGTATTTCATGCTATCAGAACAAGGATCGTCACTATATTCTTTAAAATATAAGCGACTCTCAAATAGTATATGACGACTCTGAGGAAAAAGGCGACGACCCTAAGCTACAAAATGACGACTCTCGGTGAAATATGTGACGACCCTATCAATATTTTGGACAGAGTATGATTTTTTTTGAACCGGGGGTCGTCACATGTTATTATAATATATAGAGGTAACGACTCTAATCTAGGGCAATGACGACTCGAATACATCTATTGACGACACTTCCAATATTTGGACACTTCCAATATTTGGGACAGTGAGGTTGTTCGTATTTCATCAAGGATCGTTACTAACTAAAAAAGGGTCATTCAAAATGGGTCGTCAATGGAATCAATTACATAGGTAACGACTCAAAGCTAGGGAAAAAAATTGTAGTAGCAGAATAAGGGTCGTTAACTTAAACATTATACAGGTTAACGATTTTTCATAGTGTATACATGCATTTGAAGAATCGTTAAGGTTTAACAAAATACAGAGTAACGACCCATTAACTGTAACTAAAAAAATCAGTTCCAATACTCAATTTCACATTCAAAACACAAGAAAAAATCAAAACAAAAGTGGGTTATAGTTCACTTACTTTCTAATCGGCGCCATTTCTTCTTCTAATTCTTCCCGGCTTGATATTTGCTTGGTTTTGAGATTAATCTTCAATTTGGGTTTCTCTACCAATTTAGGGTTAGAAAACTTTCCTTTATACCCATTAGTTTGAGTCATTGTGTAGAAGAAGTTAATCGTCGATTAAAGTTTATTCGTAACGATTTCGACGATGAATCGACGAAGAAAAATAAAAATAAAATTAGGTCGTCAATGGTGGAAGAGTGCTCATGTGGGAGAGGGAGGGGAGGGGAGGGGAGAAAACTGATTTTGGTTTTAGAAAATGAATTGGGGGCCTTATGTTTAGGGTTAATAGGTTTTTAAGTAGAAAGGGTATAATGGTATTTTCACCATTTTTTGGACTCCCCTTTAAAATTTGGAGTGGGTATAAAATTGGTGAGGCCCCTAATTGTTTTTTGGGGCCCCAACTAAATCACCATAAGATTTTGTAACTTTTATTTATGCGTACAAACAAAACAAAAGAAAGTAAACCAAAAAGAGATCCAAAACTGAAAGTTAAGTCATGACGTTAAGATAAGAATATTCGTCCACTGACGGTCCACATCTACAATGTTTACATCCTTTGAAATCACATGGAGCGGAGGAGCTATTACTCGAATGGTAGCGTTATACCACGACTCCGACCGAATCTTAACTTTAGATGAGTGCGACTTTGTGCACCCTGATTTAACCGTGGTGCACATTCCTCCCCTTTCTATTATAGAAATTAACGTTTAGTCCCAAAGTTGTTGGGCTTTAGACATTCTAGTCCAACCCTTGCAGGCCTAGTACGGGTTAGTCCTAATTTACCAAATGATGAACGGGTTAGTCCAAATCTTGACGATTCACTCAAAATTGAATTTTGTTGATGACTAAAATGACCCTCCTATATAATCTACTTTGCCTGTATCGATGCCTCGTCTCTCTCCTTCTTCCAGTCAATTTTCTCTTCCCACGATCTACTTTCTTATCCGCCGAAAAATTACTCACAGTCGTTTCGATCATCAAAACTAGGATTTTCTAATTGATTCAGTCTTTTCAAAGGTGATGAAGAGCAAATCATCATCATCATGTGAGGAAAAAAGAGTTGATGTGTTTAATTTTAACGAAGATGATGCACAAATTGGATTCTTTTTAAATCAAATATGAAGGAATTCCAAAATTCTTCTACGAATTCCATGCAAAAGTAATCCAAGAAAGCTACAAATAAAGCTACCTTCCCAATAAGTATACAATTCTCAATTGTTGTAAGTATTTGTGTTTTACCGATTAGTTGAATCACTAAATTTAGTTATGTGATTTCTATTAGTTTCTCTAAATTAGGGTTAGTTATTATTATATAAACTAATTCAATTTTGTGTGAGAAAGTTCTTAGTATATCTTTAGATGATTTTTTTCTTTGGTTCTGTAGATTTTAAATAGGCATGTGCAGTATTAAATTCTATTTTTTTGTATTTATTAGAATGGAGAAGAAGAAAGTTGGGGTACCAGCGGAAAATGAGATTCAAAAACAATTAGTATAAGGGGGAACCGATTCAAGGTCAGTTCTAAACAATTTAACTGTGTTTTAAATGAATTGGAAAATTATTATGATATCTAGGTAACATGAAATATTGTGATTTAATCAAATAAGGGAATATGTGATTTTTTGTTGCGGCTCCACATTTAACTGGTTTTGGTTTAAAGCTTTTTGTTTGGGCTACTAAACCGTTGATAAGGTCATTATTATTGTCAATCTTGAAGAAACAGAGTAAAATGAATGAGGTTGGTTTATGCAGCACTGGTTTCTTCTAATGGGATTTTCTATGTATAATGCTTCTATACCATATGAGTGTTAATTGAAACTATTTATTGATTCCTTCTAATTTGCTGGTGTTAAGAAATTTATTTAACCAAGTCAACTTGATGATTGGATCATTAAAAAAAATTGTAATAATGGTAGGATCGATCTTTTATAACGGGGTGATTCTAAAACAATTACACTTACAACTGTATATTGTATTAATTATGAGAAAGATTCCATTTGACTCCCAGTAGTTAGTTTAGATTATCTTGAAATACAATGTTGAAACTATCTGAGTAGTTAAACTTCAGTATTGCAAAGTTCAAATAGTACAGCAAGCGGAACAAAAGTAATTCAAATGTGTGTGTAATTGTACACATGTTAATTTTAAATGTGTACATAATTGTACACATGTGAATTTTTAGTGTGTACATAGTTGTACACCTGTTTATTGGTAATGTTTACATAGCTGTACACACTAATAACTTTTGATTTTTTTAGCTCTTTTAGAGATATTTGTCTATGTTCATTATATTTTGATTTTATATACTTAGTTTAGCCATTAGTTATACTTTCTAGTTTAGCCATTAGTTATGCTTGAAGTTTTGAAAGTGCTGGTACTGTCTCTTAGATTAGTAAGAGGAATACTTGTTGGCGTTCAAATGTTGACTTATAAAATTATTAGAATAGTATTTTCCTTTCTACCTCGTCCCTTGGTGTTAAAAATATTTCCGTTCCTTTTAACTTCAATATTTCCATTCTACCTCGTCAATTTACGAGTTTGCAGAGCTCTGCAAAATGTAATAAATACTTATTCTAGACTTGAGTCTTGAATTTGCCGAATCTTTTAGAAAAATTAGTGTGAATTTCGAGACTATTAAAATAGAGAAGTGTTCACTGTTAAAGAAGCCCATTTGATACCAATCAGGTAGTGGGGGTGCAGTAATTCAAACTAATTAGTAAAATTGCTTCATTTATACAAAGAGATTAGACACAGGCTGAAATGACCCAGTGAAGAAGACTAGATGTGATGCGAGTATTGAGGGGACTAGTGATATTCAGCAATTTCAAAACTACATTTAGATCGCAACTAATGAAGGGGTGGCCATGCACGTAGAGAATTACAAATATAATACTTGTAGCAATTGTGATAACAGTAGTGATGGCATTATTCGGCTGCTACAGTTACTAATAGTGAACACTGCAATCTACAGTATCTAATTATGGTGTACATATTTATACGCACGTTCATATTATGGTGTACAAAGTTGTACATATGTAGCAATTGTGATAACAGTAGTGATGGAATTATTAATGTGTACATATTTATACACACGTTGTTATTATGGTGTACATAGTTGTACACATGTTATTGTTTTTGAAGTTGGGCATATCTTTGCAATCTAGTTATTTTTTGTTTATATGTTTTTCTTCAAAGCAACTAATTGACGTCTAATTTTTTATTTTTCAGGTTGAAGATCATGAGGATCATATCTAAGAGATGCATAGAAGCTGGAGAAAATTTCAACAATAGACTCACTTCCACTTTTAACTTTTGTTCCATATCTATAAAAAAAATATTTATGGATGTCTTTTCAGGACTTTTGTTCCATGTCTATAACATTTTTATTTTATGGATAACTTTTTAGGAGATTTTTTGGCATCATTAGCATAGGTTTTTTGGCATCATTAACAAAAAAAATTCAGGAGATCTTTTAAGTAGTTGAAGCTACGTAGAGAGTCACCAGTAGTATAAAAGCTATATTGAATGGTCGGTGTGCAAAATCTATTTTGTGCTCACTGCTATTTTTTACGTTAACCCTTGATCATCTACTTTATTTGTATTTTGTTTTCTTTCATCCCATCTTGGCTTGTCATGATTTCTTACATTTTTTTCCAATAGGTAACAATATCGGCACTAGCAAAACGAGTTGCATCTCACAATAGTAAAGTTGGCAAGGTAAATTCTTCACATGTAGCCTCTCTAACCATTTACTTATTTCCTTGTAAAATCTGTGAAGATAATCTGGTAGGATTCTTATGTGCGTTGCTTTTATTCTCCCGATTGTACGAGGTGTAGTTATTTGTGCACCAGTTGTACGCAGTGTAATTCTTACTACACCAGTTGTAGGCAATGTATTTTTTAGTACACCAGTTTTCGAAACAGTTAAACTTTTTGTAACAGTCTTAGTTGTAGCCTTTTTGCTTTAGGTTTTTATTGAAACCGTAATGGGTTAATTAAGTTTTCTCCAGAGTGTCCTTTTAATATTGAATACTTAATGTGTACATAATTGTACACATGTTGATTCCTAATGTGTACATAGTTGTACACCTTGTTGATCGTTAATGTGCACATTAACATACACCTGTTGATTATTTAATGAGTGGTTTTTTAACAAACATGTATTTTTTGGGTTAGTATGCATAGATTCATAGTTAGATGCAAGCCACGTTTGGGCCACTTTTACTGTACTCCATGTTATGCTTTTGATGCTTAACTTTGTGGAGGTCTTCTTTCTAAACAGAATGATTGATGTTGGACGACCGTTAATTCATCAGCTATAGCGTTTTCATCTTTAGTTTCCACCCCGGCCGGCTAGCATCAAGGAGAAGTTTGAAGAAACTAATAGAGTGCAAATTTCTGCTAAAGTTTGCCTTGATAGATCTTTAGAGATGATGTGATCCTGATATATTCATTTATGGGTTTTGATTTAGGGAATATAAAGAATGACACAGTAACAAAAATTTTGTCAATCCATCCATTCGGATATTGCAGATCTACATCATCAGTTTACCATCCTCATATCGCAGAGCCACATGATTATCATCTTGAGATTGCAATGCTATATGACCAGTTTGACCGTTCTCGATCATCAAACCATTCTATCGAGTTAACCGAGGTTCGATTCTACATTATTCTATTTACCTTACATTATCACTTGGTTCAATTATATTAGCAGAGATTGTGTTTGTATTGATAATCTTTTTTGAGTTATGGGTCACTGGACTAGTTAGTAATGGTTTTGTAATACATTAAATTGCATTCTAATGAATTGGTTGGATAATGTATTCGTCGTGTTTGAAACTGCAGGTCACTTTTATTGAAATACAATTAGTTTGTAGCTGTAATGAAACTAATTCAGCACGAGGGGGTGCACAACAAGTTGTATGTGGTGTACAAACTGGTGCACCTTGTCTTGTCATAAGATTTTCTGGATTTTTGTAAATGACATGTTTATACGCAAGAGTAAACTAAGATTTTAAAAAAATGAGAATTATATAGTCATATGGGTACTCTTTTTGTAGCTCTCGGAAAGAGCTTTCTGAATATATAAGGTTTGCGAATTTTGGACAAACGGTTCGAAAGATAAATTGTTTTTTTTTTATATATATTATTTAAAATTGCTGACATCATCATGAGTCACTTTGGACTAAATTGTAAATCAGGAAGGTTATATGTGTATTTTCTATATTTTAAATAGTTTTTGGACTAAACTGAACCTAGTTAACTCGGGATGGACTAATCCGTACATTTTCACACCTTTTTGGACTAAACCGTTTTCCCCCTTTCTATTGGCATTTGTTATGGACGGCATTGTTAATAGGAATTTCCATTTCCTTAATGACTTGGTATTTATTTTCTTCTTCTCCTTAAATTGGGTATTTATGTGGCACAAGTTTCCGTATCTTCTCCTTTCCATATCTTGCAACACATAACATAAAATGTATTGTAGATTGTTCTTGATCTTCTCCTTCTTTCTTCTGATTTTCTATTTGATCCTGTGCTTAATTCACTCGCCATTTGCATGTCTTGGGTGTTAACTTGGTTTTACCGTTTCTTGATAATTTAAATGTCTTCGTACGATCTTTCAAGCTATACTATAGCCATTATAGTTGAAGAGAAACACTCAACCCCATTCATTCGCTAAAACCATCCAACAAACAATTTAAATACTGAACTTAAATCTAAGAAAACATATAACCCATGTAAAGAAACGAGAGATCAAAGATATTTTCGATTTAACTTGGGATGATATAAGTGATGCAAATAAGCTTATGGTACTGCATAATTCAAGTTACAATCAACTTCTCCCTTCCATGTTCGTGAATTCCAATTTTATCATCAATAACAACCTTATTCAAAACCCAAATTTACAAACTTAACAGTAATCAATAAATCCAAATTAATAGAGTTAACAATAATCAACAATCTCATCGACGAAAACCATGAATTCTGAATCAAAAGAAATTTCTCGTAGTGAATTCGTTCTTCTCTTTATGAATTCTGAATAAGTTAACCGAAAGATTTTTCTCTAAGAAATCAATTATGAATTCTCTCACATAATCCTAGAAACACGGATAACAATAAAGGAAAAAAGAAAAACCTCCTTGAATCGAGGAGATAGAAATCGAGGAAGTTTGCGAAATCGGGGAGATAGAAATAGAGGAGATGAATGTTACTCTATCTCTTATGCCCGCCAAAACCTTACCCAAAACAACAACCATTTCTGAGTTCCCGAACAACCCTAAGACGCTAATATTAGAACAATGCAAAACTATCAAAGACATCAATCAAATCCATGCTCATGTAATCAAAACTGGTCTTATTCTCAATCCTTCAGTAGTAGAAAACCTCCTTGAATCCACTGCAATAGTTCTTCCAGGTAGTATGGATTATGCCTTGGCCATTTTTAATCAAGTCCAACAGCCTCAACCAGAGGCTTATAACATTTTGATTAGAGGATTCAATTTGAATCGAAACCCAGAAAAAGCAATTTTATTATTCAAACAAATGAAAGAGAATTGTATAGAACCTGATAAATATACCTTTTCTTGTATTTTAAAATCTTGTTCTAAATTACATGGATTGCAAGAAGGTGAACAGATTCAAGCTCATATTATGAAGTCTGGGTTCGGATCTTCTGGGTTTGTTCAGAATACTTTGATTCATATGTATGCGAATTGTGGGAAAATCGATATTGCTCGTAGGGTGTTTGATGAAATTTCAGATAGAGGAGTCATTACTTGGAATTCGATGTTTGCGGGTTATACTACAAGTTCCTGCTGGGAAGAAGTAATTGAGTTGTTTCAAGAGATGTTGAAGTCTGATGTTGGGTTTGATGTGGTCACGATGATTAGTGTTCTAACTGCTTGCGGGAGATTAGGGAATTTAGAGTTGGGAGAATGGTTGAGTGACTATATTGTTGAAAATGGTTTAACTGGGAACTTGAACTTGATTACTTCTCTTATTGATATGTATGCAAAATGTGGTAAAATTGGTGTTGCAAGGAGTTTATTTGATAAGTTGCCGAGAAGAGATGTAGTTGCATGGAGTGCTATGATTTCGGGTTATAGTCAAGCTAGTCGATGTAGAGAAGCATTAGATTTGTTTCAGGAGATGCAAAGGGAAAATATAGAACCAAATGAGATTACTATGGTTAGTGTTCTTTCTTCTTGTGCAGTTATGGGTGCTTTCGAAATCGGAAAATGGTGTCATTTCTTTGTGAAGAAGAAGAGAATAAAACTTACAATAACTCTAGGTACTGCTTTGATGGACTTTTATGCGAAATGTGGATCAGTAGAGAATTCCCTCGATGTGTTCAAGAAGATGCCTGTGAAAAATGTTTTGTCCTGGACTGTATTAATCCAAGGACTTGCAAGTAATGGTGAAGGAAGAAAAGCTCTTGAATACTTCTCCCAGATGAGGAGTAGGAACATTGAACCAAATGAAGTTACTTTCATTGGAGTTTTATCTGCTTGTAGTCATGCAGGTTTGATTGATGAAGGTCGTGAATTTTTCGTTAGCATGAACAGAGATTATGGTATTGATCCGAGAATTGAGCATTATGGATGCATGGTTGACATTCTTGCTCGAGGCGGATTCATCATAGAAGCTTATCAATTTATAAAGAACATGCCTATGGAACCAAATGCTATTATCTGGAGAACATTACTGGCCTCATGTAAGGTTCACAAAAATGTTGAAATGGGGGAAGAGTCTTTGAGACAATTGGTTAAGTTGGAGCCCGCACATAGTGGGGATTATATACTTTTATCTAACGTCTATGCATCTGTAGGCAGATTTGAAGATGCGACCAAAATAAGGAGTGAGATGAGGCAAAAGGGGATCAAGAAAACACCAGGGTGTAGTTCAATCGAGATTGAAGGTGAGCTTCATGAGTTTTTTGCAGAAGACAGTGCACATCCTAAATCAGTTGAGATTTATGATGCAGTTGAGAAAATGATGAAGCGAATTAAGTCAGCTGGCTATGTGCCAAATATTGCAGAGGCAAGATTAGATGCAGAAGAAGATGAGAAAGAGTCGTCGATTTCTCACCACAGTGAGAAGTTAGCCATTGCTTTTGGTCTTATTAAAACATCTCCCGGAACTACAATTAGGATAACGAAGAACCTCAGAGTTTGTAGTGATTGTCACATCGCGACAAAGACGATCTCAAAGGTTTTCAATAGAGAAATTGTTGTTAGGGATCGAAACCGATTCCATCATTTCAAAGACGGATCCTGTTCTTGTAATGATTATTGGTAAAATGTCATCTACACCATTTTAATAAGATTCAGTTCTGGATGGAATTCTTAGAACCCGGATAGTCATCAAACTGGGCTCACTGAGAAGCAAAACTGGCTCAACCTGGCCCATAAGTTTGTCTATGTAAGACTAGAATTTCGGAACGACTCTTTATATAAAATAAAAGGGACGTTTTTTTTTTAATCAGACGAGGAAAAATTACAAAAATTAGACAAAAACCAGACTGTTTTTGGCACGATTTATAAAAGGATGCCAGTATTACTAGGGGATACCATTTCATATAAAAAAACCCTTAAACGATCTTGACCGTTGGATCGACCAAATATATCCCCTAGTAGTCCTGGTACCAGCCCATATAATTCATGGTTTTTGGGGACCATCCTGTTTTTTGTATTTTTAGTTTGGATGATGTCATTATGAAGCAAATTAAAAATACAGGGTTTTTAATAAAATGTCCATGTGGGGAAATGCAATTAAAAAAATGCCCACGTTTTTTTCTTCAATATATATTAAATGCCCATATCTTGACCTTTTCCATCCCGTTTTATTGAAAAAACGGCTAACGGCCGTTAGACAACAGGTGGCTTTAAATCGGTCATGTCAAAAGTCATTGTTGCCCCTGAATCAGTGAGTCAATCCGACTATTCTTTGAGGTTTTTTATCGAACAGTTGAAGTGCAGTTCCAGGTGCTCACCTCGGTACCTTCTCACTGATTTTTTGAGCTCCTCTTTATAGCTTCTTAACCTGTAATTTTTAATTTCATAAACACCCATAGTCATCGACATATGCAAACTCTCCAAGATATCAAATCTTGACCGTTTAACATCCTAAAACGTCTGCAAAGTCAAGTAGTTAAACACTTTTTTCATGGAGTTGTCGACACTTTATACATAGCATAAAATTCTTCTCATATGACCTAAATCCTTACTCCATTTCTAATTCAACTAAAACTCTTAAGCTTTAACAACCCATTGTGAATACCAATCTACTGTGAGTATTCTTGGTACGTCTAGTGTTATTTCCTAACTTCTTTTGGAGTTCAATGGTTGGCTGCAGCTAATGTGACCCGGACTGAATACCCATTCATTACCTCAATCCACGACCAACTTCCACTGCAACAACAACATATCTTCTTCCCCTGTTTAGCAGTTGAAATCTCCTCCGAAACCACCACAATCCAATTCATGAACCAATTTCATGTCTCAATTTTATCAATGGATTGTAACAGCTACAATCAATGGCAGCAGCAGTTCCGGTTAATTCATGTCCTAAGTTCCAATTTCTTCTTCCCCCTTTCCACACATATAAATAACCATAATTAATCAGAACTCACCAAGAATCCTAATTTCAGAAATTATAAACCCTAAACATCAAACTGCATCAATTGAAAATCATGTATAATCAATTGATGTAAAATTTCAACTACCCAATTTAATTAAAATTATTACCTAACGGAAACGAGAATCCCCAATTAAGTTGAATCATTACATAACATAAATCAAATCCCCAATCTCCATACCTTTCTTTTCTGTAATTTATTTGTCTTAAGACGATCCAATTGAGATTACACCGATGATTTTCGATTGTAAGACTAGTGGTGATTGACTGTAGTAGGAAAAACTGAAATTTTGTTGGCCATGAAGATGTAAAGTATGAGAAATGTTGTTGGAGGCGGAAAGGAGAGAACGAACCGGAAGAGATAATGAGTTATTCATGGTTTCTCAGTCAACTATACTTCGGTTTTATGGATCCAATCGATTCCCCAATTTAAATGGTAAGATGCATTTTTGTTGAACACGTGTAAACATCTAGTCGATTTAATCTTTGGCCGTCAATTACTCAAATTCGTGGACGGTGAAAGATTATTTTTACATTTCAAGACTAATGGGTAGATATATAATTGTACCCACCAATTTCTCATCTCGCCTGATGGCAAATTGACTAAGTAAACGAGATTTTACTCAATTGGTGGAACCTGACCGATTTCTTAACGGCATGGGCATTTAATAAATATTGACAAAAATGTGGGTATTTTTTTAAATGCATTTCCCCATATGGGCATTTTCTTAATTTGCCCAATAAAAACTCCTACCTCTTAAGAGTTTTCATTTTTTTTTGATCGGTCTCTTAGGAGTTAACTATGCCGGATTAGTGGTGTACTGGTACTTTGGTGGGATTGTTGATACATGAAAAATATTACCCCTTAATCGGGCTAGTGTGCCCCCAAAAGAGAGGCAAACCCAACTGTTGATGGTGGTTTTTAGATCAAGGGTAAAATCGTAAAACCCCGTATTTAATGCGCTGTCATCCTGCAAAGGAACAAAGGCCATTCAAAAGTAATGAGTGTTCGGACCTCTTTACTTACATATGTATTGAGCAATTCAACATATTTATGAAATTTATCAGAATGGTGCATGAAGCAACAATCCCAGATATTCTGTAAATTTTAACCTACTGCATTATTCACTAATGCATGGCCTGCCTAGTATTTTCCTATGCTATGTTCCCATCCGAACTTTCAATGTTGGCATGACATGACGATTAATGTCCACTCGCAGCAGAGTAGCACGAATCTCCCGAAGTGTCAATATTGAAATCTGCATGAAAACACTCGCGTAGGCTACACCACTCCCTGATAAAGAGATCAGCGTGTTTACACACTTTTAAATTAAAAGTTAGCACGATCTAACGCGTTTAAATTCCTTAAGGAAAATCTAGACTGTCCATATCAGTCTTAAAAAACGATCACGGCCACACGATTTGGCCACACAATTCAACAGGCCTAGCCTACTCCTAGCGGAACTAGGCGATCATCATGATAAACACCGGCGGGCCCACTAACATCCCGACCGGTCGAAATCCCTTTAGCTCATCCGCTACACCCTCAAACGCTAGCCAGAATATGGGTGATCGCGCTGTTAAAAAAGAAAACTCAAACGAGCTAGACCGACCATGACGGTCTTAAAATCATCACATCCGTCCAACTTAGCCAGCCAAGTTGGACGGATTAGATCGAGTTTTGGGCAATCAAAAAGGCGCCAACGTGATCACCGGCCACCCAACTCAATCCCTGGTCGATCGACCTTCCCACGGCACACCAAGAGTGCATGGAATCGCTTGCTCAAAGAAGGATGAATGCACTGTTTTGGAAACCCTAACTTGTGTTGCGGCAACACGCTACTATCGCAAATCGATCGCATGCTCGCTGGCAACCCACCTTTGCACATGGCCGATCGTCCTACTCAAACTAGCTCCCAGCGCTTTCAATCGATCAGTCAAAATAGGTTTGGCCACACGGCTTCTAAACCCTAATTTAAATCAACGGAAGTAGGAAACTGCCGCAAATCATCTCGTCCGTCAAACTTTGCAAGCCTAGTCGGATGGTTTAAATTTATTTTCAGGAGGCCAACAGGGTAACGCTGTGATCATCGGCCACCCCTCCTCCACAGGGAGCGATCGACCAAATGGTAGCTCACCCATAAGGTTCTCAAACGATCGCCCAAAGGTGGCCGGTCATGCTACTTTTTTAAGACGTTTAAATCGCGACTAATTTGAACGAGCTCTAAAACAATGATGTTTCGTGCACATCGATTATTTTCAGCTGCTTGTTTAAAAGCGATGCTTTATATACATCGATTATAAGCGATGTTAATTTCATAAATAATTTTATTATTTGACCTAAAAGCACTATGTGCTGCTTTTAGCGGCGAGTCTCATGACCTTACCCATTTACTCGAGACATCAAACATATCACAAACTGGGGGATGCTCACTGGGTATTGGTCTGGCGGTTTACAGTGTGCGGCGTGCAATGCGCCCATTACGAGAAAGTGTCAGGAAAGGACGGACGGTTAACAACAATGAGAGTAGTGAGTTAAAGTGTGACCAGCTTTCCCTCATAATGGAAACGTGGTGATCACCACTTTTTACACAACCCCACTTCTTCACTAGTTAATCACCTCCACTTCTTACGAGATCAGGGTGTGCTCGAACATGATTTGTATAAATAGGTTCTCAACCTATTTGGACAAAAAAGAACGAAAGTGTTATCAACACAAGTATCCAGAAACCATATTCTTATACAAGTCATAAAACAACCACACCTTCATAATTTAACATTTTGATCTCAAACACCTTCTTCGCTTCCCTCACTAAGATCAACCCTTCTCCTTCACTTTGTGACCGAAACAAGACTGGAACGGCCATTTCTTGGTTTAGGCCAGGATTGTATAGATTGATCTCTCGAATCTAAAAGTACTCCCGTGCAGTACATTTGTTTAGGGTTTGAATTCGTTTCCTATCAACACACCCAAATTTACCAAAAATAGCAGAATTAGTTTTTACCCCAAAACACCAACATGAAACATGGGGACTTGGGGAATAAAGCCCAAGTCCACTAAGAAAGTATCCATAAGATGGAAAGGACAAGGGAGGAATTAATAGGAAAGAAGGAGGTTGTATTAGAGAAGGAATGGCATTAGTGGTAATTAAGGAGGTTTAGGACATGTGGCATGATGTCATAAAAGGAGAGGGCTTTTGGAAAGTCTATATAAAGAAGCACAAGGTACAATAGAAATGGTAGGCTCTCTCATACCATTCCTAGAAAGTTTTGTCATTAGGTGTGACTAGGACGGGTAGAACCAAAACCAAATTCCACCCTCAACATTTGGCGACCACACCCGGAGGCTCGTGCCTAGCCCACCATGACACACCAAGGGAGCACTAGGTCAGGTGCGCGTTAACCCAATTCTCTCGAGTAGCATATCATCTCATCATCTTTTCTCTCCAGGTCTCCCCCTTTGCACCCGCATCTCATCCGTCCTTTCCACGCCCTTCTTTCCACCCTCGCTCACACCGCATCTTGTTTTGCCACCCAAACCAAACTTAACCCCCTCCACGTCTATTATCACCAAAGTTCTACTTATATCAAACCAACTCCACGCCTCATTCATTTTTCATCTCCATGTCCACCACTGTCGCTACACCACATCAGCGCTATTAAACTATGTCGATGTCAACAACTACCCTCAACAGCGTGGCTTAGCCCTCATCCTCGGAACAACCATCACTCCTCCTTCCCCTTTTTCCATTTAAAGAACAGTACCGGTACCAAATCCGTTTCATCGACAACAACCTGAGATTTCCAGCGTTCAAACAAGGATAACCTTGATTCGAAAAAGGAGACATTCATCATGAACAACCAAATCGGGGGATTCAACAACAAAAATTTTAGAAGGAAGTATGAAACTGCTAGGCGCGTATAAAATAGCAAAAACCTTGTCCAATCACCTGAGTACACTCCCACGGCGCACAACTGACCGCCCAATCCACTGCCGTTTTGCACGTGATTCACCAAAGGTCGGGAATCGACGAGAATTGTCACTTGAGGAAGAGAGCTTCAGCTCCAGCCACCTATCAGCGCCACTTGAATGCATCAACGCCACTTTTCCATTGCCTCTCATGCTCACAAGACCACGGATAACGCACTAAAGAGTAATTCGAGATGATTTATTGTTGTTAGCTTCCGCCAGTCACTTAGCTGGAATACTCATAAAACAAAAGAAATAGCCGCTGGAAACAAAGACGGATGGATGAGATTGTAGTGTACGGGAGGTGCTAAGAAGATTTTTGGAGAGTCTTCTAGCCGTGAAATTAATAGGGAGGATCTGAACACGGGGTTGCTAAGAAGAAACAGTTAGATGGGCGTGTCGTATTTGCTTAAATGTCAAGCACCATGAAACAGATCAGTTTCAATGATATATGGAGCAAATTTCAAAAACAAGTTGAGATGGATTTCAGAGACGACTACAAATTGTATTGAAAAGCTTGGAAAGCGCAGCGTGTTAGACTAACCGGGCGACAAAACTACTCCCGTTCTAAACACACATATCGTTTGGTACTCCTAACTTGACCTATTTTAATTTTTGGCACTACATCTGTTTGGTAGAAAATAGAAAAATCTCTATTCAACGGCACATGTTCCATTACGATTAGCTATGTAATTATTACGCATGTGCAGATGACACTAATTTAGGCCGAGAATACATTTTCTCATACCTATGAAGCATGAAACGTAAACGAAGCATGAAGTGTAAATGGGGGAGGTGCTAGCCGCCTAGTAACATGTATAGGGTGTCAATTTATTAACACACTTAGTTCATGTTACTATTGTTGAAATATTTGACCAACTATTGTTTAAGTTAAGTGTTTGCCTCCATAAGACCTGTCACGAGTTCCTATTTTGAAAATCAGCATTTGTACACACCATTGAAGTATATAAAATGAAAAGGCTTGGCTCGCATGTGTAGGTTGTCACTTTCTTCACAAATGCTACCACACACCTTTATGGGATTTGCTTTCATAATGCCCTCACAATTTTTTTTATCACGTGTATGAATATTTGCACTTCATGAAATATACATGTCATCTAGTCACATGTGTAGGTTATCACTTTATTAACTTCACAAAACATCAATACATCATCTTGTCTGGAATCTCATGATCGGCTTCAAAAAAATATGGTAAACGTGCTTCGGGCACCATGCTAGCAAGGGTCCATAGAGGCCGCTTGAACAAATACAAATTTACAAAAGGCTATGGGAATGCCAAAGGCACCCGGTCGGCTGACAAATATACAAAAGGCTGCGGGAATGCCAAAGGCGCCCGGTCGGCTGACAAATCTACAAAAGGCTACGGGAATGCCAAAAGCGCCCGGTCGGATGACAAATCTACAAAAGGCTACTAGAATGTCAAAGGCACCCGGTCGGCTGACAAATCTACAAAAGGCTATGGGAATGCCAAAAGCACCCGGTCGGCTGACAAATCTACAAAAGGCTACGGGAATGCCAAAGGAGACCAGTTGGCTAGCAAATCTACAGAAGGCTACGGGAATAGGCACACCCTATCCTATCCTATACAAAAAAGAAGGGGGAATAGGCACACCCTAGCCCATCCTCCACCAAAATGAAGAGAGGATTAGGCGCGTTTAACCACACGCCATAGCCGATCCTCTACAGAAAAGAAGGGGGAATAGGCACGCCCTAACCCATCCTCTACAAAAAGAAGAGGGGAATAGGCACGCCCTAGCCCATCCTCTACAAAAATGAAGAGGGGAGTAGGCGCATTTAACCACACGCCCTAGCCCATCCTCTACAAAAAAAAAGTAAAAAAAGAATGGGAGAATAGGCACGTCCTAGCCCATCCTCTACAAAAACAAGAGGGGAATAGGCACACCCTAGCCCATCCATAGGCACACCCTAGCCCATCCTCCACCAAAATGAAGAGGGGAGTAGGCGCGTTTAAAAACACGCCATATCCCATCCTCTACAGAAAAGAAGAGGGAATAGGCACGTCCTAGCCCATCCTCTACAAAAAGAAGAGGGGAATAGGCACACCCTAGCCCATCCTCTACAAAAGGAAGGGGGAGTAGGCGCATTTAACCACACGCCGTAGCTCATCCTCTACAAAAAAAGGAGAAGGGGGAATAGGCACGCCCTAGCCCATCCTCTACAAAAAAGAAAGAAAGAGGGGAATAGGCACGCCTTAGCCCATCCTTTACAAAAAAAAAAAAAAAAAGAGGGGAGTAGGCGCGTTTAACCACACCCCCTAGCCCATCCTATACAAAAAAAAAACAAATATAAAAAAAAAATAGAAGAAAAAAGAGAGAAGAGGGGAATAGGCACGCCATAGCCCATCCTCTACAAAAAGAAGAGGGGAATAGGCACACCCTAGCCCATCCTCTACAAAAAAGAATAGGGGAGTAGGCGCATTTAACCTCACGCCCTATCCCATCCTCTACAAAAAAAAAGTAAGAAGGGGGGAATAGGCACGTCCTAGCCCATCCTCTACAAAAAGAAGAGGGGAATATGCACACTCTAACCCATCCTCTACAAAAAGAAGGGGGAGTGGGCGCGTTTAACCACACGCCCTAGCCCATCCTCTACAAAAAAAAACAAAAAAAAAGAGAAGGGAGGAATAGGCACGCCCTAGCCCATCCTCTACAAAAAAAAGAGAGAATAGGCACGCCCTAGCCCATCCTCTACAAAAAGGAAGTGGGGAGTATGCGCGTTTAACCACACGCCCTATCCCATCCTCTACAAAAAAGAAGAGGGGAATAGGCACACCCTAGCCCATCCTCTACAAAAAAGAAGAGAGGGGAATAGGCACGCCCTGGCCCATCCTCTACAAAAGAAGAAGAAGAAGAGGGGAATAGGCACGCCCTAGCCCATCCTCTACAAAAAAGAAGGGGGAGTAGGCGTGTTTAACCACACGCCCTAGCCCATCCTCTACAAAAAAAAGGGGGGGGGGGAGGGGAATAGGCACACCCTTACCCATCCTCTACAAAAAAGAAGAGGGGAATAAGCACGCCCTAGACCATCCTCTATAAAAAAAATTTGGGTAGGTGCGTTTAACCACACTCCCCATCCCCCTCATCGAGGCATGATACGCGCTACCAACTTGTGGATATCCTGTATAATCGTCTTTAGCTTGAGCCCCACGCGCGAATGAAAGAGTGTCTCCATGTTCATCATATTCCTTACGCGCTTTGTCTTGACGAATCAGTCTGAGAGTCCATAACATACCCACTTCCTCTCTCAACACCAACGGGCGCGCCAGTTCGTCCTGGAGGTAAGACGGGGATACAAGCCAAAGACATCCCCAACCATGCGGAACAGTTAGAGAAAGAAAAGGAGTGGGGCTAAGTAAAGTCTACGCCATGTCTTCATCACACTCACACTGAGACCCTCAAATTGTGCTGGTAATACAATCCAAAGGTCTAAGGAAATCTTCAGTCATTTCATTCAAAATTCTTGGAAAATGCCTATCCAAACACCCGCGTGCATGATGAAAATTTCTTGCAAAAAACTATATCTCATTTCATAAATTCCTCAAACTTGCGAACTGGGGACTCGACTCGAGAAGACAATACAAGGGGCGCTAGAATGGAATGTAATATGACTATCGGGTTATTTGAAAATTAACCCAATAGTCAGGGGACTAATGTTGATACATGAAAAATAGTACCCCTTAGTCGGGCTAGTGTGCCCCCAAAAGGGAGGCAAACCTAACATGAAACATGGGGACTAAAGCCCAAGTCCACTAAGAAAGTATCCATAAGATGGAAAGGACAAGGGAGGAATTAATAGGAAAGAAGGAGGTTGTATTAGAGAAAGAATGTCATTAGTGGTAATTAAGGAGGTTTAGGACATGTGGTATGATGTTATAAAAGGAGAGGGCTTTTGGAAAGTCTATATAAAAAATGACAAGGTACAATAGAACGGGAAGGCTCTCTCATACTATTCCTAAAAAGTGTTGTCATTAGGTGTGACTAGGACGGGTAGAACCAAAACCAAATTCCACCCTCAACAGGATAACCAACCTTGAGTGCTCTTACATACAAACTATATGTATATGAGTATATCTATTAAGCAGTAGAGTTACGTGCTAACTTACCCTGATATGAAAATGATAAAGCACTGACTCAAAAGGTAAGAAGTGGGGATGTTATTAAGTTCTGTTCTCTATCTTTTTAAATAACACCAAAAAAGGGTATATATAGACCTGGTGCATGTTTGAACCAACTGAGTCAATTTCGGATTTCGACCGAGACATTGAGACAATTTTATTCCGGGTATGTTATTAGTCAGTCACCTCTTGAGGCTGAAACGAAGACGATCATTCTTGCATTTGACCTAGCGGAGAAGATGAAGTGGATGGACATTATAGTTGAAAGTGATACAGAGAAAGTGATTAAGGTGCTGAACAATGAAAGTTGGATTTTTCCTTGGAAACTAAGACCCATGATTCAGCAAATCAGGAATAGAGTCAAGGCTTTTACAAGAGTTGATTTTACTTCAAAAGAAGTGGGCTTCGCTCAACCCATATTCCAGGCCTGCTCAGGATCAGTAATATTATAAGAGGCTAGAACCTAGAGCAGTAAAAGAAGCTAAGAATTTCACAAAAGATGAAAGATGGCTTGCAAGCCATTTCTTTCACAAAATATGGCTTACGAGAATTGGAGAACCCGTGAATTTTGTATGTGTGAATCTAAGCACTCAACCACAAATACACGCTTTCCATTGATGTATAATGCACATACTTTATAAAGATTACAATAAACTAGAAAAATATTTATGTGGTGTTATGTTTTTTATTTACATTGATCTTCAGATTTAGGATCGGGTCTGATGATGCTACAATATAAAATAACCGAAGTCACACTGTCCAACTTTTACATAGTGATTCGGAAGTTATGACCCGAAATTGAAATCTCGTTTTCAAAGTAGCTACCGAAATCTCATTTTCGAATTTTATACCTAGTATATGTATGTCAAACATATTTCGAATATTTTCTACACTTGGTTATGTATAGATATAATAGAATACCACCAATTTTATAAAAATAAACAAGCCTTCATTAAAAATAGTAGAAAACCCAAGATCCATACAAATTTTAAAAACTTCAACGGAGATATCCGACCAATTTCGGCCGAGGCAACCGAAATTCAACCAAGAATTCTGACCAAATTCCATCTCTGCGAAATCAAGCATTTCGCCACATGGAATGTCGAAACCGGAATTTTCGACGAAATCTCGGCCGAAATTGACTACATTGGCTTGAACAAACATAAAATGAGCACGTGTAGTACACTTGTTCAAAATATATTTTGCATGCACTTTCTGCTTATCTTAAACGGTGAGTCATCCACATTTATGACTGCCGCGTCACATAACACTCCCCCTTGGGTGACCACCGTTCTAAGAGTGTTGCCTCGTTAAAATCTTGTCGGTAAACCCAAAACCTCGGACAAAGGAAAAAGAGTACAACAAAAATATCCTAGAACAATGTTGGACACATATATGCTGCCTCGTTAAAATCTTGACAAGAAA
>JAJJMB010010985.1:2054502-2134503 GCA_023531105.1 Papaver atlanticum
GTTGGACACATATATGCTGCCTCGTTAAAATCTTGACAAGAAAAACCTACTGGATAAAAACCTTGACTAATAAAAAAGAGCACATCGCATCATAGTCCAAAACTCCCCCTCAACAAAACCTCAATCAATTTTTCTGCTTGTATATGTGGCGCATTCCGATTCTGTAATCCAGCTTCCGGAAGAGCTTTGTTGGTAATGACTTGGTGAATAGATCAGCATAATTCTCACATGACTGAATCTTCTGGAGGTAGTGATAGTAAAATAATTTTGGAGAAATATGTTTTGTTCTATCACCTTTGATGAATTTGTGTTATGCAAGCTGAGTTCTCTTCACAAATTATTGTTAGCATCCGATTATGAATGGTAGACCTCAATAACTTATGATGTGCTCGACTAATGATCGCATCCACACACATTATCGACTTGCTTCATGTAGTCCAATTATTTTGGAGTGAGTGGAGGAGGTAGCTGGCATGCTCTTCTTACAAGATCGCAATGAAATTGCAGTTCTGCCGCTTGTAAAGACATATCCTGTCTGAGAAATTGCTTTGTGTGGATCCAAAAGATAATCTGCATCTGTGAATCCTTTAATCTTCGAGAAACCTTCTGAGTCTTTTGAGTAGAACAATCTCATGTCTGTAGTACCGCGCAAGTTATAAAAAATGTGTTTTACTCCAGTCTAATATCCTTTTGTTGGCGTAAACTGCACCTGGATAACAGATTTACTGCAAAAGAAATGTCAGGTCTAGTCCACTAAACTAAATACAATAACATAACGATGACCATCAAATATGGCACTTCTTGACCAAGGAGTGTTTCGCCTTCATCTTTAGGAAAAAATGGATCTCTTTTGGGATCAAGAGATCTTACGACCATCGGAGTGCAAAGCGGATACGATTAATCTATATTGAAGTATTTGATAATTTTTTCTATATACGCTGACTGATGGACAAGAATTCCGCCCTCATAATGCTCAAGTTGTAGACCAAGGAAAAACTTTGTTTTACCGAGATCTTTCATCTCGAATTCCTTATTTAGGCATTTTTGTGCTTTGAATAGTTATTCGGGAGTTCTAATAAGATTGATGTCATCTATATATACAACATTTATAGCAGATAACCCTGACTTAACAAGTATTTACTAAGACGATTATACCACATTCGTCCAGACTATTTCAAACCATACAAGGATCGATTCAGTTTTAGTGAATACATATGGCATGGTTTATCTGCTGATAAATGAAAACCTTCAGGGATTTTCATATAAATGTATCCAGTTTTTCATACAGATACGTGTAACTACATCCATTAGATGCATACCGAGTCCTTCATGGACTACAAGACTAATCAAATACCGAAAGGTAATTGCATCTATTATAGGAGAATATGTTTCCCCGTAATCAATCCCTGGTTTCTATGAGAAACCTTGTGCCACTAGTCTCGCTTTATAATGAACGACTTCACTCTTCTCATTTCGCTTGCACACAAACACCCATTTGCAGCCAACTGGGCTCACATTATTTGGTGTTCGGACTATAATACCAAAAACATTGTGCTTAGCGGGAGAAAGTAAATTTGCTTGGATTGCCTTTTTCCATTTCAGCCAATCATCCCATTGACGACATTCCTCTATAGAGTCTGTAGTGCCTATAAGGCGTTGCAAATTCCCGGTTTTAAGATGTTTTTTTCTAATTTTAATCATTTGTAAACACTTTTGAGCTATGAATATATATTTTGAGCGTGTTTCTACCATGATGAGCTAATTCTCACGTAACCAAGGCATTAAAGGAAGCTATTTACGCATGATTGATGAGTAACTATTTTTAATTATTTTATTTTCTCTAGTTAATTCATTTAATTCACTTAATCATTGCTTTTGAGGAGTTTTAAATTGTTTGCATAATTTTTATAATTACTTGTGATTCAATTTGATAGGTTGTACTTTGTTAAATCAATTGATAATCTATGCTTAATGAGTATAATTAATATTTGAGAATTTGCCTGATTATTAGTGAATTTAGAAAAAAAAGAACTTAAAAGGCGACTAGGGTTTTGAGATATTCATAATATCATTCAATCATGTGTAGTAGTGGAATCCAGTGTCTTAGTTTCTTTTGAAAATCTTGATATCACTTTCAATTTAATTTTTCTTGTTATAGCATTAGAAATTAGGTCTAAAAACAAATCTTTAAAATTCTGAGAATTGAACACTTTTCTTATCACTATCACGACTATATCAGCGACATCAGAAGTTGAGACGGAAATGGTCACAACAACAAAGAAATGATAACAATAGGTTGGTGATTGATAGACACATTTATGTGTCTATTTTGTTCTTGATTCTCTATATTGTTAGTACCCATTTTTGTACTTATTGTGGTACTAGGGTATGACCCTTGCCGTAGCGGCACGGGCTCTGGTTTGTTCCTGGTACCTTGCATCACAAAAAGTATGAAATTTGTGCCATTTATGTTGCTTTTTGTTCTGATTTGATCTATCTTGTGTGCATGGACTTACAAATCCTCCAAATGAAGCAACAAAATGGAAAACATTATAAATGAGAGGTTTGAAAATAATTCAAAATAGACAAATCACATAAAAAGAAGAAAATCACATGTTTTCAATTCTAAGACGTACAAATTGCAATAAAAATGGTTAAGAGGTGCTCAACGTCGCTAAGGCTTAGTCCTATGGTGTGCTAATCTAGCAGCTAGATTAGCATTCCACGTCAGCTAGGGAAACCTATTAGTCCTATGGTAGTACTAATCTAGTAGCTAGACGCTAAATAGAACAACATTGGGCGCTGAACAGTACATCGCACTGGGGACGCTGAATAGAACAACGCTTGACTTGGTCAACTAGGTGGACCGCGCCGCACCGAACAGCGCCAACGCCGAACCATTCAGCGCTCAAAAAATAGATATCTTCCACAGAAGATCGATCTTCCTCATTTCTTCCCCCATTTCTAGAAATTTAAGTTTTAGGTTTTAAGTTTTATGATTTTTGATTATCATGATATTATTCAAATTGATGATTGATATTAGTTATTTAGATGATTTAGATGATATGTGTATGATTTAATTTGATTATTTGTGATGAATTTTTTTTGGGGATTTAATTTGATTATTTGTGATGAACAAAAAATGAAATTTTGATTTTTATGACGAAAATGAATGATAATTTGTATGAGTAGTTTGTAGGTAAATTTGTATGATAATTTGATTATTTTTGATTGTTTGTATGATGAAAATGAATGATAATGAATTATAATGATAATTTGTATGATAATTTGATTATTTTTTATTATGATTAGTTTGTATGAGTATTTGTGATGAAAATTTGTATGAAATTTAGTTTGTATGATCGATATTTTTTTCATGTTTGTTATTGATTGTAGTATGAGTATGGATGAATCGCTAGATCATTTGGATATAGTATCGTCAAAGACTATTGATAAACATGTATGTAAAGATACGAAAGATCCTCACAAAGTAAACTTTAGAAGTAGTTTGAAAGAGGTTGAAGTGTATTATAAAATTGTAGTGAACAATAATTCGGCAACACAACGATATTGTGACAATTGTGGGTTTTCTTCTGTTTTTGAGTTTGATTTCGCCAATGGAGATAGAGGAATCCATAGCTGAGAGATGGTGGGAAAAAACGAAGAGCTTTCATTTTCAAGAGTTTGAAATTGGCCTCCTTCCTGTAGATTGGTACATGTTGACGGGAATTCCCACTGGTGACCATAGTAAACGACCAGTAGTTGTGCCGCAGTTGGGTAGTGATGTAACATATCCTGCTCTGGATGATTTATATTTCTTAGATATCAAAAATTATCATGGTGCATAGGACTCTAAGAAAAATTAATTATCCTTAGCTATCTTGAAAAACTACATTAAAAGTAGAGAAAACCAGGAAAATATTGGATGTGCAGAGACATTGACACGAGCATTCTTTATGTGGTGTTTTGGTCATTTTCTTCTTGCGGATTCTAGTGGAAGAGTAGATAAGCGTTGGGTTATCAAACAATGGCAGGAACTACGACAAGGGGTACTACCTAGGAGATGGTGCATATCCTATGTATGGTTGCATTGTGCAAGCATACAAACCCGCCGCAACCAATAGAGAATCTCTTTTAAATCAATACCAAGAATCCAAAAGGAAGGACATATAACGTGCATTTGCTGGTCTAAAAGGTAAGTTTGGCATTATATTGAAACCATGTCGTTATTATAAAAAATCAGATATGAAGGCAATTATGAGGGGGTGCTTGATAATGCACAATATGTGTGTTGAGATGGAATATCGCAATGAGGAATAGAGGATGATCACGGTGGATGTACCTCAACCGCCAATTCAAGGAAACGTAAGGCTAGCTCCTCATATATTGTACAACCCTGCGCTTTGGGCGGAACTTCGCTTGGAAATCACTAAACACATTTGGCAACGACATGGAGAAGGTTTGAGAGATGGTGATATTCAAAATATGGTGATGGATGATGCCTTGCCGGAAGTTCATGAGGGTACAACTGACGTGAATACCGATGAAGATCAATATGACCCTCAAGAAGATGGTGCATTTTATGAGAATGGAGAGTAAATTTCATATTCTCCACTTTATTTAACCATAATCTTTTTTTCATTCAAGCACGTTTTCATTAAGTGGACATTTTAATTAGTTCTTGTAATAACTCCATAATACACTTTTTTTTTCATTTAAGTACGTTTACAATTACATTACATATTTAACTAGAACTTCATAATATTTCTTCACGCATATACTTCAAATCATCTTCGAGCTACACCAAATATCTCCAAAGTGGTGGTATGAATGAATCTCATTCCTTGATCCGTTTGGTATAAAACCATAGCATCTTCACGATTACCATTTGATTCCCTTAATGAAATGAAAAAAAGATTGCAATAACGCTTGATGCTTGCTAACCGACATTGTAGGATTCCTCGGCTTCTTCCATTAGCATTACCATTGATTCTCACAAATTCTTCAAGAACTTGTTCCCAAATATTATTATGTGTTTGAGACGTTGTGTCGTTAATTTTGCAAAAACTTCTTACCAAGTCATTGTCTTCGGAAATTGAGAATCCAACAAATCCGGCGATGCTTGAATTGAGAATTTAGGATAAGAAGAAAAGAGTGAAACTTCACAAGTTTGGGGTGGGGATTTTGAGTTCATCTGTTGAGTTTATATAAAGGGAAGAAATGATCTGATTTTTGGCTGGAAATGTATCCGTTAGATAAGCGCTGAACTAAACAGCTCTTTGTCTAACAGCCGCAAGATCAACAAATAGCCGCTTATTTTCAACGGCAGAGAAGGTTGCACTGTACCATTCCGCACTGCATCGCTGAACCATTCAGCGTTGTCTAGTTTCAGCCATCAGATAAAAATGACCGTTAAATCTGAACGGTTTAGATTTAATGAATGTTTGAAATATCAACATCTATATATTCAAGCTACCCTATAAATAGAGAACTACTTCTCCTTCATCCCTCACACCAAAATAAATTGATTCACTTCTTCATTGATTTTCTTCTTATTCTTCACATGATTTTGTTCTTACAAAATTATGGCACACTTTACTACAAAAGAGGATGAGGCACTGATTTATGGTTGGGTTATAGCAAGAAACGATACGATTAGAGGGAAAGATTAAAAAAAAAAAAAAGGTGTCGAATTTTGGAAGGAGATTATTGAAGAGTACCTTAAAATATTTCCCAATGGTGGAGAAAGGGACAAAAAGTCATTGCAATCAAGGTGTAACTGATAGACACATTTTTGTGTCTAAATGGTTCTCAATTTTCTGTATTGCTAGTGCTTGATATTGTACTTATTATGGTGTTTTATGTGTGTGTAGGCGTTTTTGGAAATAAACATTTTTGGAAGAATTGGATTAAAAGTGTTAAAGGCACTTCAGATAAGGGCACCCATCTTGTTAAAGGCACCCAGCAAATGGATAGAGGCACCCTATTCTTCTTCATTTTGAAACAGATTCACGGAATTTATGGGAGATTTTAAAGATTTAGGGCAAAGATATCTTCTTTCCTATTATACATGAAGTTACCATATCTTGAAGCTAAAAGAGATAATATATTTATGAGTTGGTTTTTATTGAAAAGGAGAAAAAATCTAAGGTTTTATTTAAAAAAATAATATCCCTAGGATTTCATTCTAGCAAATAAAGAAGATTTGTGATAAATGGAGAAAGAAATTATTCCTGAGATATCTTTCATTAAAGAGAAGATCTGGTGGAGTTATGGAAGAAGATTTTGAAAAGATGTTTGAGTAATGGGTTGTTGTGTAAAAATAGGGTGCTAACGGGACCAAACTGGGGGATGGAAAGTTTGGGGATCTAACAGAGTGCTCAGAATCGAGTTTTTAGAGAATCACCATTGCTGCAGAGAGGAGGAAGAAGAAGAACACGGAACAGCAGTAAAAAACAGTCGCAGAAACCGTTACCTATACTTTCAAATTCAACATCTTTGTAACAATTATTTCGAAATCGCAACAGTCTGTTAGTGTTTCTCTGTAACGGTGGGTTTTGCAACAATTATATCTGTTACAAACGCACTGCTTTATACCTTTCCTTCTTGCAAACACCTTTTTGAGCAATGAAATCAACTTTTGAGCGTGTTTCCAACATGAGGAGCTAAACCAAATCCCTGGGGCGATGGAGGAAGCCATTTTTTTCTGTAAAAGTGATATATTTTTAATTAAAATTAATTATAGCAATTTTATTATGATTTTTGCATTGAACTAAAAATGGGTTATATGATTTTGATTAGTTAGCTGTATTTTCTCTTGATAGAGCATGCTTGCTTTAAGGTTTTGATATTCTATGCTTGCGATTAACAGTTATTCTTTCGAAAATCTACATGTCTAGGCAATACTATTAGAATCAAATTGAATTTTGAATTGCATAATTATTATTTTATTAAATCACTAATACCGGCCTACGGTGGAATCCTTGCCCCAGTCTTTCCACAATATTCACATCACCTTTTTATTTGAGTTTGTTATTTTTATATATAAATATTAAGTCTAAAAAATCTGCTTTCACAAGTCTTGAACGAACCGTATTACTTATCACTTTACAAAACCATATCAATTTTTGGCGCCGCCGACACCGACTTGTCTTTAGGTTAGAATTTTTAGATTTCTTTTTATTATTTTTATTTGTTCTATTTTACGTTTTTGGGTATTTGTCTTTTTACTACAGATTTTGAATTTTGGAGCGAAAGAAAAAAGGAGTTGCCAAAGCTTTTGGTGGTCAATTAAAGAATTTGGAGTCAAAAAGACAAAGCGAAAAGAACGTTTTATATTTTTTATTTTTTATTTTTCTTTAGAAATTGTATTAGGAATCTTTTATTTTTGTAATTTTCTTTTTATTTTGCACTTTCCTTTTTGAACATTGGACTTTGGACATTATCTTTATTTTTAAACCCTAAGGAAGGGTAATTAAATATAAAACTGCACAAGGAAGGACGGCAATTACGATATTGCCTCGGCCCCTCGGGTTCGTACACTGACATAGGAGTCGGTTGCCCGAGTCGACTTCAGCGGTTCATCCCCCGTCTGGAACGGGAGGTAAGTTTGTCTAAACACCCGTGAATCCCCTTTCAGCGGGTTTACTGTCGTCCTTCGTATGCATATATGTTGAGGACTAAAAATGGTTTAATTTCCTAGTAAAGGGCAAGGCCTGGCCATACAAGATAAGGGTTAGGATTTCATCACGGTTCTCTTCTTGCCCGCTTTAGGAAAACGATACCAAATGCGAACCCAAGCTTAAAATTTGACTAGAACGAGACCAATAAGGTAACGATCTTATAGGAAAGTCGTATAAAAGGATCGTATTGGGTATCTTGTTAGCCTAGCTCAAAGTTCAGGAAGATTATTGGAAGTCGATTAGAGCCTCCTTGTAACCCAGGGAAGCGTTGCCAAAGAGGTGGGGGTATCAAAGCTCCTCTGAGCTTCTCCTACTTCTCTTCGACTTACTTTATTCGGATCGTCCTACGAGGTTTGCTAAAATTGTACCTAGTTGCCTCTTGGAAGAGTAGAAGATGGTCTAGAAACAATCTAAGGGAGCCATCATGCTTGTTGTTTTCTAGAAATCAGTAGGTTTGCTTTGGTGGAGTCATCTTTGTGTGTGTTTGCTTAGAACTTCCCTTCCTTTTAGGATTTTTTTTCTTCTTTTTGTTTTTTCTAGTGTATGCCCAAGGTCATTAGAGAACGGGCTTGGAAGGGGACACTCTAGGTCGTTTGATTAGTGAAAAACCTAGTAGTTCTTCTTGTGGAAGCGGGGAGCTCGAAGAATCTTATTTTGAGAGCCCTGTTTTCGGAAACTTCAGATTTGAAAACTTAACACTTAGTGAAGAAAATACTCCTAGTCCTTTGGTAGTGCCAGAAATAGCAACTTTGAAAGCTTTGTTAAACCCAACTAGGACCTCTCGTCCATCATGTATCAAGTTAGCTGAAACTGAGGCAAATTATGAACTTAAACCTTGAACCATACAGATGCTCCCAATCTTTTTAGGGAAAGAGAATGAAAACCCCTATTTTCATGTTAGGGAATTCGAGAAAATTTGTAGTACCCTGAAAATTAAAAACCTAGATGATGATGCTTTGAAACTTAGGTTATTCCCCTTTTCCCTGAAAGATAAAGCCAAATCTTGGCTATATAGTTTGCTTTCTGAGTCAATTGAAACTTATGACCAACTTACATCTGCCTTTTAACAGAAGTTTTTCCCTAGGCACAAAACATCGTCTATTAGGACACATATCTGTACTTTTGCTCAACAAGAGGGAGAATCTCTATATAGGTATTTGGAAAGGTTTAATGATTTGATATCCTAATGTCCTCATCATGGTTTAGAGAAGGTTAGGCTAGTTCAGATCCTTTACGAGGGTTTAGATTATTCAACAACAACCATGGTTGAGTCTTTATGCACAGGTGGGTTTGAGAATAAAGATGTTGATCAGGCGATGACATTTTTGAATGAAATCGCCGAAAAGACCCAGCAATGGGAAAATAGTAGGGAGCCCCAGAAAAAAATTATTCTAAGTAGAGGAAACGTTAATAGGGTAGAAGAAAACTTCGAATCTGATGCCAAAATAGCAGCTATAGCAAAAAGGTTAGAAGTTTTAGAATTGAGTCAAACTAGTGGTAGAGTAGAGCCTTTTTGGGAAGGACAGACTACTAAAGAGCAAGCCCATGCTCTTTATAATAACGCTAGATTTGAGAACCATCAGAAGTTTGACCCATATTCAGAAACCTATAACCCTTGTTGGAGAAACGATCCAAACCTTTCTTGGTCTAAGGGCCAGAGTCAAGGTCAGTCTAGTAATTCTTAGGTTATTCCCCCAGATTTTAGCTATGCTAAGAATCCTTCAGCACCAACACAGTTTCAGACCCCTTCAGATAAGAAAATCAAGTGTTTAGAAGAGTCTCTCACCTTGTTAACTCGAAACACTATAGAATTTCAGCAATTGGTTGCACAAGGTCTATATGAAAATAAAAAGATGGTCCAGGCCTATTTCCGAGTTAAAAATCCAGTTTGGTCTAATTGCTGAGTCTTTAAGAGAAAGAGAGAAAGGCAAGTTCCCTAGTCAACCACAGCCCAATCCTAGAGGAGTCCATCAAATATCTTTAGCTGGTGAGAAATCATCAAACCATGTAAACTCTATAACAACTCTTAGGAGCGGTAAAACGGTAGACAATAAGGTAGCCATGCCTAGTGGACATACTGTAGTTCCACCCTCTACTTCCCAAGAGGATCCCATAGCTGAGGAAACTGAAACAATTTCTAAGGAGTCCCAAGAAATTCCTGATAGGACTACCTTTGTGCCTACAGCCCCATATCCACAGTTGTTAGCCCCAACAAAGAAGGAGTCGATTTTCAATGAGATAATGGAAACATTTAAGCAGGTAAACATTAGCATTCCGTTAATAGAAGCAATTAGTCAAATGCCTGCTTATGCCAAGTTCCTTAAAGATCTTTGTACACGAAAGCGTAAGCTTAATGTCCATAAGAAATCCTTTTTAGCTGGTCAAGTAAGTTCCATTCTTTAGAACCAGACACCCCTAAGTATAAGGACCCTGGATACCCCACCATATCTTGTGTGATTGGTAATCATGTAGTTGATAAGGCATTGCTTGACTTAGGAGCTAATGTTAACTTACTCCCATACCATGTGTATACCCAGCTAGGTCTTGGTAAGTTGAAACCGACCAAAATGACACTTCAATTAGCTTATAGGTCTGTCAAAGTGCCTCGTGGTGTCATAGAAGATGTTCTTATTGAGGTTGATAGGTTCATATACCCAGTGGATTTTGTTGTTCTAGATACCCATCTTGTTCAGGACCCAAGTGCTCAAATCCCGATGATTTAAGGTCGCCTATTCTTAGTCACATCTAATGCTGTCATCAATTGTAGAACCGGACTTCTGAACATATCTTTTGGTAACATGACTACTGAGCTAAATGTCTTTAATGTTATTAAGTCTTCTGAGGTGGATGATTTAGAAGTGGTGAACATGATTAGCACTTTAGTTCCCGATCCTTTAGCCTGCACGATGTTTGATAATCCATTATTTGATGAACCTTTCAGTGAGTTGGAGGAAGTAACCATGACGAACACATTAGTTGATGAGCCTATGCTAGAGAGATTTTCTTTGATAATCCATTATATGATGATGTTGTTCGTTTAGATGACCAGTCCCCAAAAGAAGCTAGTCATTGTGTTGACTTTATGGACCCTAGAAACCATCCCATAGATTTTGGTCCATTTGAGGATAGTGTTCACCCTAAGTTTGGGGGTAATGATGATTCTGGCGATCATCAAGTATCCCTAATTGAAGTCCCTAACTTGGGACTCGATCTTTGTGCCTCTAAGGTATTACTTGAGTTTCTTCAAACTCTGCTACCCGATCCTCTAGATACTGTCCATGGGGAAATCCCGTTCTTAGAGACCTGTCATTCGATTGAACCTGTTTTTCTAGACACCCATATAAAGCCCAAAGAGACATCGCATAAAAATCTAGTTTCCTTGAGAGAAGCCCTAGATAAAGTTGTGTTCCGTATGTTCATTTTTCTAATCCAAGATGGTAGTCTTATATTTGTGTCTGCTCTATTTGGTTCTGAGGACCCGCAGCTATTTCGGCTATTGGTGTATGACTTTGGAAGGTGAAAATCCTTTTTGAGGTATTTGATGTCTGGCTGAAGACTTTAAACTTAGCACTCTTTGGGAGGTAACCCCATCTCATGCAACACGGTAATATCCTTTCTTATTTCCTTTCCTTCGAGTGGTAACAGTTTCTCCTTTTTCATGCTTTTAATTTTATCTTTAGAACATTGAGGATAATGTTAGATTTAAGTTTGGGGGTAAGGGAGAAACTTTTAGTGTCACATAGTATTCGGTTAGCTAAGTTTACATATTGTTTCTCACCGAAAAAATGGGAATTTGAATTGCTAGGGATAACATTCTAGTGAGACATTAGAGAAAAAGACATTATTGAGAAATCATTGACACTCATGAGAGATAACTTACCTTTTAGAGGGTAATCGTGATGGACCTAACCATCCATGATGAAAAGACAATTCGGTCAGAAGGAAATGCCAGAAAGACAAAGCAACCTCACAATGTAGTCTTAGTTATTGGATTACGACTCTCTCTCAGTAGAAACTTGTCATCATCAACAAGCGAAGAGACATCAAAATCTATGAAGAAAGTTGAAGACGTTTAAGGTTTATAAGCAACAATAGAAAAGCAGAATTCAAAATCAAAGTTGAAGACTTAGTTACTAGAAGTTATAAGAGCAAAGAAAATCAAACGATGTAAGTTGTTGAAGTTCATGATACCAAGACATTACAAATTGTGAAGATCCAGGTGCTAAAGTCCTTCTCTCATCGCCATATAAATTTTAGTCTTGTTATTTTTGTGTAAAAAAAAATATGAAAAAATGAAAAAATCGGAAAAAAAAAAATGAAAAAATAAATAAAAATAAATGAGAAAAATAAATAAAAAATTATTATATTTAAATTTTGTAGTTAGCTTTTTGTTCAATAAGGCCATAGGGAAGTAGAAATCCATAAGGAAGTTTCAAGCAAGAAATTGAAGAGAAGAGTTAATTGTCAAGGTTCTACGAGGTTCGAGGGTTTATCATCAACAGTTGAAGCCGAAGAAGACGTTGTTTCTACTGAACACTATGAGAGAGTCGAAGAGAGATGCATATTGGTTGCTTTGTTAGTCCGCTTTACATCTGGCACAAGATCTCTATAGCACTGGTTCAACTCATCACACGTAATTTATCCAGCTGTGTAGCAGATGTCCCTCTCATCTTTATCTCTCTCCTAATCTTATCCAACTGAAAAGCGGATACATCTCATAATGTTTATCTAGCTGTATAGCGGATATCTCTTTATCCAACTGCAAAGAAGAGTCTCCCCTTTCCTTTATTCAGCTGTAGAGCGGATACCTTTTATTTCTCTTGTATTCTAGTTACTTGGCGATAGGTTGAGAATATGTATGCCCTCATAGCTTTTTGGATACTTGTGACCAATTAGAAGTCAAGGTTTTGTGGGTACACCTCTTGTAAACCCACCCGAGACTATAACTCGGTCACTAGGGCCACCTAGGGGTTCAAAGGCTTACTGCACATGCTAAGTGCAATCGCGATGCCTACGACAATGAGTTAGGATTTTATTTTCTAGATTAGTTTTGCTCGAGGACTAGCAAATAATAAGTTTGGGGGTATTTGATAGACACATTTTTGTGTCTAAATTGTTCTTAATTTTCAGTATTGCTAGTGCTTGATATTGTACTTATTATGGTGTTTTATGTGTGCGTAGGCGTTTTTAGAAATAAACATTTTTGGAAGAATTGTCTTAAAAGTGTTAAAGGCACTTCAGATAAGGGCACCCATCTTGTTAAAGGAACCCAACAAATGGATAGAGGCGCCCTATTCTTCTTCATTTTGAAACAGATTCACGGAATTTATGGGAGATTTTAAAGATTTAAGGAAAATATATCCTCTTGCCTATTATACAGGAAGTTTCCATATCTTGAAGCTAAAAGAGATAATATATTTATGAGAAAGAAAATCTGGGATTTTATTTAAGAAAATAATATCCCTAGGATTTCATTCTAGCAAATAAAGAAGATTTGTGATAAATTGAGAAACAAATTATTCCTGAGATATCTTTCATTAAAGAGAAGATCTGGTGGAGTTATGGAAGAAGATTTTGAAAAGATGTTTGAGTAATGGGTTGTTGTATATAAATAGGGTGCTAACAGGACCAAACTGGGGGATGGAAAGTTTGGGGATCTAACAGAGTGCTCAGAATCGAGTTTTAGAGAATCACCATTGTTGTAGAGAGGAGGAAGAAGAAGAACACAGAACAACAGTCAAAAACAGTCGCAGAAACCGTTACCTATACTTTCAAATTCAACATCTTTGTAACAATTTCTGTAACAATTATTTCGAATTCGTAACAGTCTGTTAGTGTTTCTCTGTAACAGTAGGTTCTGTAACAATTATATCTGTTAAAAACGCACTGCTTTATACCTTTCCTTCTTGCAAACACCTTTTTGAGCAATTAAATCAACTTTTGAGCGTGTTTCCAACATGAGGAGCTAAGCCCAATCCCCGGGGCGATGGAGGAAGCCATTTGTTTTGGTAAAAGTGATATATTTTTAATTTAAATTAATTATAGCAATTTTATTATGATTTTTGCATTGAACTAAAAATGGGTTATATGATTTTGATTAGTTAGCTGTATTTTCTCTTGATAGAGCATGCTTGATTTAAGGTTTTGATGTTCTATGCTTGCGATTAACAGTTATTCTTTCGAAAATCTACATGTCTAGGCAATACTATTAGAATCAAATTGAATTTTGAATTGCATAATTATTATTTTATTAAATCACTAATACCTGCCAATGGTGGAATCCTAGCCCCAGTCTTTCCACAATATTCACATCACCTTTTTATTTGAGTTTGTTATTTTTATTTATAAAGATTAAGTCTAATAAATTTGCTTTCACAAGTCTTGAACGAACCATACTACAACATTGTAAAAATTTCATCAGTAACACGTTGAAAGCCGAAGTGAGAAGATATATTTCACAAATTAGGCCCTACTTCCGAAACAGACCTACGGGATTGACAATCCAGGATTATGTAAGTACTTGAATTTTTTTTTTTTTTTTTTGATTTTTTTTTTCCATTTTGATCTCTTTCTTTCTTTCTCTAAATTTTCTCTTTCATTCTTTCTCTAATACATTTTTTCCCAGTATTATCATGGAAAAAAGAATTATGAAGCAGAGTTTAAGAGACTTTGGAAACATGAATCGGTTTTCCAGATTCTGAAGACCTATCAACCCAACTACAATCCTGAGGTGAATAATGATGATGGAGCTGGTACTTCCGCCCAACCTACTCAAGACAGTCAACATACTCAAGGCAATGAAGTTGATACTTCCGCTTCAGTATCTATGGATGAAGATTTGGAGGATATGGCAATGTTTGGCAGCTCATCATCTACTCATAATTCTGAAACCTCAGACATATCTCGTAGAAGACGTTTTTTCGAACAAACAGATGATGTTAGAAGTGCATGGAGAGATAATTCAAATAAAAGGGCTCGTGTGGCTAAAGCATCGCAGAGAGCAGATGACAAAATGGATAAGCTCATCGAACTTCTTGAAAAATCACAAGCACAAAGGGTTTCCAAGTATGAAACAGAGGAAGAGTACCTTAAGAAGCACATGGAAAACTCTACAATCTTGGCAAAAACACAACAAAGAGAAGCTGACTTGAAGATCCTACGGAAAAACTTGAATGAAGTAGAGGATTGGGAGAAACCCCTCTATAAACTATGGAAGAACGAGATTTTGGTCCGTAATGGATTATCCCCTAAATAAAGTGATAATTTAAGTTATTTAGAAGTTTTATTTAAGTTATTTAGAAGTAGGATTTCAATTTCAATGTACTTTTTAAATTTCTTCAAAAAAACATTGTAACCTTGTGTTGCAATGTAAACGAAAGATTTCCTTTACTTTGGTAAATTTTCAAATTTTGAAACAAACAACCATTGGAACAAATTGTCAAACATTTCACAATTCAAAATTTGAAAACATAGCCGTTGATGATGTAAACTAGGTGTAGGAAAAAAAAAAGAACATTTAAAAATTCAAAATTTGAAAAAATAGCCGTCGGTGGTGTAAAAGGGGTGTAGGAAAAAAAAGGTCAAGCGCTGAACCATTCAACGCTTAACCTTTTTCGGCGAAAAGGGTCATTTTTCTGGCGCAGAACCATTCAGCGCTATTATCTCGCTGCTAGTTCAACTGCGAGCACATGCTAGGAGAGAGAACTAGTGTTAACAAATAGACAACACTTTTTTTTGTTGAATTGCAACACTTTTTTGCTAATCTAGCAGCTCAATATAGCCCATAGGACTTAGCCTAAATGCAACAAAGATTAAAAATTGCAGAACCAAAATAGCATAAGGGACTTCATTGGACCCGTGTTATAATAAAAATTGTTCCTAAACTTTAAAATGGTATCTGAGAGGTGGGAAGTCCCTAAATCTCAATGAAGATATCAGAATATCTAACTGTCTGATGAACCTAGCCAAGGTCAAGCAGTTCACAATGTTGTGTAGTTAACAGATGTGGGGTGGTTATACAAAACAAAGATCACCTATATCTACAGTTAATTAATTTCTTGTGCATGATTTGAAGAGAATAACTAAAGCAACATACATTATCAACATCTATCAAGTCATGCATGTTTACTATGGAGATCCCCTATCCAATTTGTATGATCTGCAGTCCAGAATATAAAAAAACCATCAAATGTGGGAGAAGGAAATCTAACAATAAAACTTATACCAACGCTATCAATAAAATATTATAAAAATGGGAGAAGACCAATATATAAAACCATATGACTTTTTTTTTACATGTTTCTTGAGATTTAAAACATATCAGATACCATAATTTAATTTGTTTTTTCTGATTTCCGAATGAAACAAAAACTGTAAAATAGAGAAGCAATTCTTTTCTGTGAAGAACATGATACTGTGCAAAAACATGTTGCTTCCCTCACCAATTTTTAAATTCTGACGATAAACATGATACTGCACAAAAAGATGTTTTTGTCCTCACCAATTATAGACCTTCGTCCATTGATTCAAAGTTAATCTATCAATCATTCTCTAATTTTACATAAAATAAAAAGAAGACGCTAGATCAACCACTTTGAGAACTAAAAATAAATCCATTGGTCCAATATAGAGAAAAAGAAAGGGCTACTTATATGGATTTGTAATTGTGGGTTAGGAAAGGTTTTCAAGTCTTCTATGGAGATGTTAAGCGAGCTTCTATCGTCCAACACACTAAGATAAGATCTTCTGTGATAATACTCCCGGGGACACTTAACTTGCGTAATCTCAGCATATGAGGAAACATCACAAAAAAAAAAACCCTGAAAAGACAAAGTATTCATGTTTACCCGCATCCCAATCTCGATATATGTATATAAGCATTCAAGTCGAATGGCCATGTAACCAACCGTGACCTGGAACAAACAAATGATTTTAAGATGGTCAAATGTAGCTGAAAGACATGCGCTTTTCTATCGCTAATACAACATTTCCAAAAATCCAAATAAACAAATCCCCAAAGTGAGATATTCAAAAATACTCAGGAACACATTAACAGATTCTTAAGAACTCAGTACAAACTTAACTATGTCCCACCCCATGAACGCTAAACAAAAGAACAATTTTGAAAGTAAAGAAGATCAATAATATTCAGTAATTAGGGGCCAAGGGTGTTCATAGTTGTTTTCGTAACATAATAGTTGAAAATACACAGATATTGTTGACGTATTTCAAATAAATTCTATTACCCACCCATCATTTAATGGATTAAATACAGTCACACCTGAAGAAAGCGGTTCAAAGCTATCAAACTGCGTTGCATAGAAGGCTCATCTTGGTTTATGAAGTCTAATTCTTTTGATATGGCGATGAACACCTCACCAGTTACTCGATCAGGTGCACCCTGAAATATAGCCCAGCACAACCCAAAATAGAGGTAACTAAGTAAGTAAGAAAGACTTTGCAATCACAGAAAAGTAGGAAGACAACGTATTAGCTAAAAGTATGAGAAGGTTTCTACCTAATTTAGTTACATTTAATCGAGAGACATATATACTTATAATGCCAAATTATGAAAACAAAAATAATGGTCAAATGTATAGCCACAATATTGAATTGTCGATTGAGTACCTAAGCAAAAGCATAATTTGCTTGTTCATTTCCACTATACTACGACTTGTTGTTCATCTTTTGCTATCGGTTTTTGTTACCAAACTGTGCCATGTTCAAATCGTACCAGCTATCCTTTTGAAATTCAAAAGAGAAACTCAGTCAAGCCTAATGCTAGCTTCTTCTAGTGTATTTTCAATTTCCACACCTCACCCTTTTGCCATGATCAAGAGCTTGCCTATGTGACTATGTCCATGATTGGTCGGGAAGAAAGATATAAAAACTTCATACTAAGATAACCACTTCCTTCTATTTAACATTACTTGTAAATTATTATAAAAAGGACGGTGTTGGTTAAAAGAGAAAATGGCTTTGCGAATCTTGAATACTGCGTCAACGGTTTTTTGCTAATAAAATGGCAGTTACGAAGCAGCCAGAATTAACAATCTAAAAACCACACAATAGTAACCTCTCAAACGAATTGAAGTTTGATACCTGTTTCCTCATCCACTTTTTTTACCCTAAAGCCATCTTGAGCTCCACATAAGCCTGTCCACCAACCAATTCTGTCAAGAGTCCAATAGCAAACTGTATTTTTCAAGGCTATGTAAGCATTTCATCATTTCTTCTATACATGATACCTTCTTAGGCATGTCTTCTGGTAGCCAGGTGTGTATATCAATTAAGATCAGTTGGTTCTGATAACATTCAGTAGAATTGAATGTCTACATTGTATTGAGACGGTTTGATCAAAATTTTGATTAAGAGAAGATGATTATTACAGATAGTTTCAGTGAGTTTATATGCTCGACTGTGTTCACTGACCGACACTCTCACGTGTGTCTTGCACACTTATATAACTAGGACCTGACTGTTACTCTCAGCTCATGTTTCATGTATTACAACCTGACCTGGACTCATCTCATACTATTACCCTCCCTCAATCTCTACTGGGCTGGAATACAACTTGAGATTGGACAAATGGACTTATCTCACACTACACTGATGAAATCTCAATTATCCAGAAAGGCATATAAGTAAACAACATGAGTAGTAGTTACAGTTGAGAAGTAGCTGCAGAAAATATGATGGTTGAGCAGTATGGCAAAAACAATTGACGCAATAGGAGAGACAGGAAGACCAATTGGTGCAGAAGTATCTCAGTAGCACTTGGAAACATGGAAAAACAACTTTATCAAGACACAATAACTTATTTTTCTGAAGCGCAGACATGTTGCAGCAGCAAATACTTTGACAAGCCTGAATCAGCTAAACACAGTGGCAATAATTGGTGATATAATTGTTGCAGTAGGTGGTCAATTGATGCATTAGGTGAAGTACTCACAGTTGGTGTAGTAATAGAAATAAAGCAATATGAACAACCAACCAAATAGAAGCACCTAAAGATGTAGAAGTATGGAAGTATATATACTTGTAGCAGGAAGTAAGTGTTAGAGCACTGCTCTGTCGAACTCGCAAGCGTTTTTATCTCAAGCTTGTTTGTCAAGTTTAGTTGCAAAAACTATAAGTCTTGATTTCTAGTCTACTTATAGCTAAGTCTCGGATTAGGATAGAAAGTGTAGTTGAGCATTAGACTTCACGACGTTCATCGATTGAAGACGAAGAACTACTAAGGGGATCTTGTGGAACTTCATCAACAAAAGGTATATGGAGACTTGAACTCATCTATCACTCAAAGCCTATCTACTCTATCTCCTATTTGAGACAAAAGTCGTATAGTTATATAGACTTCGATTAAACACATTTGATATTTCGAGCTGAGTTTAACCCGCTTACATATTTCTCGAAATATGTGTTGGTATATTCTTGAAGAAAGTCAAAAGATGATCATTTGAAAATCGCCTAGTAACATCTTACATGATTTGTGTGAGATAGTCATTTGATGTAGACGGAATGTTTCGTATTGATCTATCGAGAACCGAGAACCGAAGCCTTTATCCAGTAACAAGTACCAGGTAGGCTGGAGAGAGAATCTCCGAAAAGTTTAGCATAGTTTTAACACCGGCTTTCCACGCCTTGCACTACCCACATTACGTATTGATCTATCGATCACTTGAAAATTGCTTTGAAGCTAATAGTTTGTGTGAGACAGCTATTGTCGTCTTCTAAGAATGTTTCAATGATTGAAATGGGAGTTTAGAACAATTAATCATGATTGGATATAGCACAGTATGCGTACTTGTATGCTAACTGTTGCAAGTTATTCCAAGTCCGGGAACCATAGTATGCATACTCGTATGTGTACTGGTTGGTTAGTTGAAAGTCCGGGAACTTAGTATGCATACCCGTATGCGTACTGGCGAAAAGTTCAAGTCCGAAAATCAACTGAGTTTTGAGGTATGCGTACCCGTTCGCATACTGGCGAACCCAAACTAAGTCCGGCCACTTAGGTATGCGTACCCGTTCGCATAGTTGAGTAGGTTATGTTCTAAAATCGGTTTGTTCATAAACTAATACATTTATATAATAAGGAATGCAATCTTTTGCAAACCGTGGATATAATGTTCATGAATCGATTCGAGTGAGTCAAAATCGATTTTGCTTCAATTGTGTCTTGTATACTTCTATGAGAATATAAACAATTGAACAACTCTATAACTAGTTTCATTTGAGTCATTTGAACTAGTTGTGTTAAGATGAAAAAGGTTGATATGAAAGTGTTCATATGGCTAACTGTGGTTAACTATTGTTGAGCCAACAAGGTGTATACGCTTAGGTACGGTTACTCGTATCTAAATAAAGTCACTTTTCATTTATGTGTAACAAGCTAAGTTCGATCTAACGGTTGAAAGATATTAGCTTGAGTCTAATCAGGTTTTCATCTAACGGTGAATATTGAATGCTTTGTTACCAAGGTAGCATTGATTGCAAACCCTCATTTGAAGACTATATAAGGGAGAACTCTAGAAACTGGGAAACCTAATCCCCACACCTCCTTGTGATACTAGTTGCGACTAGAGTCGATTCTCCTTTAACCTAGGTTTTTCTAAAACCATTATAGGTTAACGACTTAAAGACTTCATTGGAATTGTGAAGCCAGACCCAACTATTTTCTCTGTAGTTGCGTGTTCTGATCTTGCTGTTTTCTATCGTGATTGAGTACTATCTTCTCTAAGATTTGCTCAAGATTTAATCTCCGATAGGAAAGATAAAAAGTAGTCACAAACATCTTCGTCTCATCGTTTGTGATTCCACAATATCTTGTTTCGCTACCATACGATTAAGATTATTGTGAGGTGATTGATATTACTAGTCTGTTCTTCGGGAATATAAGTTCGGCTTATCAATTGGTTCCTGTTCACTTTGATTTATCAAAAGACGGAACAAAACTCATAGGTATTTATGTGGGAGACAAATTTATCTATTTAATAGATTTTTCTGTGTGAGACAGATTGGTTTATCAAGTCTTCGACTTTGGGTCGTAGAAACTCTTAGTTGTGGGTGAGATCAGCTAAGGGAATCAAGTGCGTAGAGTCCTGCTGGGATTCATAGGCGTAAGGAACGCGACTGTACCTTAATCAGTGTGAGATTGGTTAGGGCTCAACTACATTCCAGTCCGAAGTTAACTTGGAGTAGGCTAGTGTCTGTAGCGGCTTAATACAGTGTGGTGTTCAAATCTGGACTAGGTTCTGGGGGTTTTCTTCATTTGCGATTTCCTCGTTAACAAAATTTCTGGTGTCTGTGTTATTTATTTTCCGCATTATATTTTCTATATGTGGAAATTTCTGCGTAACCCAAATACTTACTCTCTTTATTTTAGAAACCCATCGTTAAGATGGTCTATATATAATACCCATAATATAAGAATTTCGGTAGAAGATACTAAGTTTTTGGTTGACTCCGTAATATTAGTTATTTATCATGGCTAAAATCCCCTTTATTTTATTTTTTTATTAACAAAATAGTAATTACGGTCAAAGTTGTTGTTACCATGATTTAAGGTAACTCTCCTCCATTAACGTTACCTTTTCCTCTACTTTCGTTCCATCACGTTTTTCTTCTTCTTTTCTATTACAGTAAACTCCATTCTTGGACCTCGTTTTCTTCACGGACATTAATTACTTTATACTTATTCCACCTATGTTCGGATGGTATATTCTTCTTTATCTTTTGTGAGAATGGGTGATAATTGTGATTGTGTATAGCAAATCTAGACTAACGAAACTGATTTAAGAGAAAATTATAATTATCACAAATTATAGTTGCTTATATTAATTCTTGATAATTACACTAATCACACCTTCAAAATGTGATTCTTGCTGATTTCACTAACCGTAACCGATGATAGTTTTAGCTATCACATCTAGTACAAGTGATAATTCTATATTTCACTAACTGTGATAATTTTAGATATCACCACTTGAATTGTGATAATTTTAGTTTTCCATCTTCTCGGATAGATATTATTAGGAAATAGATTTCAATATGTGTAACTGTACGTGTGACTCATTAAAGAAACTGTGTGAAGTGTGTGTGTGTAACTTTCAAATGTCAGTTGGTGTTTGGTGAGTGACAGGTTGTATTGGATTGGTCACCTGCTAAACCAGTCAGTTAGTTTCAGGTGTTTAAATTGAGAGATCGGAGAGAGAGTCTGTAAGAAGAATGATTTCAATTGAATTGTAAAACCTGTGGAGATTGTCTAACGACATTATATCTTCCAACATGGTATCAGATACAATCTCAAAACCCTAAATTCATCTTCCTTTTCAATTTTAACTTCAAATTTTGAACATCGTCTTCAATCTTCCATGGCTAATTCATACAAACACATACCATTAACATTCAAACCTCCCTCGAAATTGTCTACAAACAACTATCCTCTCTGGAAATCTCAAATAGCTCCACTACTACGAATCTATGATCTCTTTCGATTTGTTGATGGATCTTTTCACCGTCCTGTGAAATATCTCAGAAAAACATCTACTATTGGTGCTGCTATCGTCAATGCTCCAGACTTCGTCAATTCTGATCCTGATAATGAATTTGTCTCAAATCCAGCTTATGCTTGTTGGGTAAATCAAGACTCTGCTCTTTTATCTTGGTTATTTTCCGCTTGTACTAAAGAAATTCATTCTCAAGTTATTGATTGCACTTTTTCTCATGAGATTTGGAATCGATTGGAACAAAACTATAATTCGTCTACTAAATCTCGTCTGTTACAACTTAAGACTGATTTGATTAGTTTAAAGAAAAGTTCAGACTCGATGTTAGTTTATTTCAATAAGGCACGTTCCATCTCACATAAATTAGCTCAGATTGGTAGAGCAGTGTCTGATGAAGATTTGATAATTCATATTCTTCAAGGTTTACCGTCTGAGTTCAATGCTTTTAAGACCTCAATCTGTACTCAACAACTCAAGAGTGAAAATCTTATCACCTCATCAGAACTTTTAGGCTTATTGTTGTCTGAGGAAGCTATAGTAAATTCTGAGTCTAAACTTGATCTTACTGCTGCTTCTACAAATGTAACACACCAACACAAACCTTATCCACACTCATCTCAATTTGATCACCACTACTCTAACTCTACTTCCTATTCACCCAACACTCCTACACATAATGAGTATCCACATCAATCTGGTGTACCTTTCTATGGCAATCAATCCTGGTACAACTCTTCTCATCCACCTAATTTTGGAAGATTTGCAAATTCTGGTTTTAGAGGTAATAGAAATAGTGGGAGATTCAGAGGAAGTTTTAGAGGTGGAAGAAATGGTGCTAGATGTGGCTCTCAAGGCAATTACAATAATTTCTTATCTCCTCCAAGATACAATAACTTCATAGAATGTCAACTCTACAAGAAACCTGGCCATTTAGTTCCACAGTATAGGTACAGATATGCACCTAGTGACAACTCTATGATGCAAGATTACTATACTCCCACTGATTCATATGGTGATGATTATGATGACTATTGGTACCCTGAACCTGAGGCATTTGTTGTTTATCAAGATGATTCTGGTGCTTCTTCTTCCTCTTCTGGATGGGTACCTGATTCAGGAGTTACGCATCACATTACTTCAGATTTATCCAATCTTAACTTGCATTCTGAGTATCAAGGTTTTGATCAAGTGAGAGTTGGAAATGGCTCAGGTTTGACCATAACTCATGTTGGCTCTTCTATATTACATAATGACTCTGTTAAATTCACTATATCTAATGTTCTTCATGTCCCATCCATTACTAAGAATTTGATAACTGTCATACAGTTTACTAAGGAGAACAATTGTTACTTTGAATTCTATTCTGACAATTTTTTTATAAAGGATTTGGTTACCAACAAAGTCCTTCTCCATGGTCCTGTTAAAGATGGCTTATATCACATGGAGTTCACATCTGCTCAGCTTAAGCAAGCTTTTTCCTCTGGATTATCTTCATCAACAAGTTGGCATAATAAACTTTGTCATCCAGCATACCAGACTCTCAAGCATGTACTTTCTTCAGTCAATGAGGTTATTGATTCTCATTTATCTTCAACACTTTGTTCATCTTGTCAGTCAGCTAAGAGTCATGCTCTTCCTTATCCTACATCTTCAACAAATAATGTGGCTGGTCCTTTAGATTTAGTTTATTCAGATGTTTGGGTATCACCACTATGTTCTGTGAATGGTTACAAATACTATGTGTCCTTTATTGATTCCTTTAGCAGATTTACATGGTTGTATCCACTTGCTTATAAATCTGAAGTTCTTCCAACTTTCATTAAATTCAAGAATCTTGTTGAGAACCAACTTACTAGAAAGATCAAATTTGTTCAATCAGATTGGGGAGGTGATACAGAAATGTTTCTACTTATCTTGATTCTTGTGGCATAGGACATAGAGTTTCTTGTCCTCATGCTCAAAATGGCACAGCTGAGAGAAAACATAGACATATAGTTGAAACTGGTTTAGCTTTACTTTATCATGCATCTTTACCCTTATCCTTCTGGTCATATGCATTTGAAACTGCTAATTTCCTGATCAACAGACTGCCAACACCTAAACTTAATCAATTGTCTCCATTGGAATATCTGTTTCAACTCAAACCAGGCTATTTGTTCCTACATATATTTGGATGTGCCTGTTATCCATGTTTGAGAACCTTTAATCATCAAAAATTGGAACCTAGATCAGTTCAATGTAAATTTTTAGGCTACAGTCACATGCACAAAGGTTATAGGTGCTTCAATCCTAACACAAACAAGATTATCATCTCTAGAGATGTTAGTTTTGATGAAGGCAAGTTTCCATATGCTTCTTTATTCACTGCTGAGCCAACTAGTGCTACACTGCCAACTATGTCTGTTACTTCATCACCTGCACCTTCACATGATTTGTCATCTCCTGCTAGCTTGCTTGCTGTTTCAAATGAAGAGGTTGTACCACCATCCACTTGATAGGAGCCTACATTACATCGTTTGAATATCAATTTCTTATGCTTTTCTTTATTATTTCTCTTGTATTTTTGTATATTACGCTTCTTTTGCATTTTATAGGTACTTTGGAGTCATGTGGTGCGAAAGAAGATAAACCGGAGCTTAATTCGTTGCTCGGCGACATTTGAATTTACGGACTTGAAGCGTGGAAAGATAGAAGGTTCCTTCTCATCACAAACAACAATTACTGGAGCACCAGGGACTCAGTACTCGGGGCTTCCAATGAAATCCTCTTGTTAATTGCTAAAGACAGACTAAAGTTTGTTAGGAGGCACCAGTTCTCATTTACCATTTATACAGACAGAACTTGGTCAGATGTTCTCCTCAATTCACGACCAAGCTATTTCTTCCCGCCTGCATCCCATCTGCCGGCGACCAAACCATGGTTCGTATGAGTGCTACCCAAGGCTTAGTGTCAGTTAGCCGAGATGAAGAAGGTACAGGTTTCAAGGAGTTTTGCTTCTGATTAGTTGTCAACTAATCCGGGAAGAATGGCAGTTGGTGCTGATTGATTTTGAGCAGTAAAAGTAGGAGATTGAAGGTGTTTTGAAGTGTCTGTGATGAATAAGAGGATGGGTTTGTGTTGGATTCGAAGTTTACATCCAGTGAAACTCAAGATTTGATACCCAGAAACCAGTCAAAGGGAGTTCTCTGCCACAGCTCAAAGTTGCACATAAAATGTTTGTGAAAAGGACTGAACGACCTCTGCTTCCAGCCAAGACTGCCATCGACCAACCATGTTTCTAATTACTGCGTTCGAACGGCTAGGGAAGATGGGTTTCTGTTCAATACCATTGTGGACAGAGTTCATCACCGAGAAGTCAGAGAAGATAGGGGATCGTTGCCATCGATACAGTGGGTTAAGGGACGAAGAAGAACTTGCCTGTCGTGGATTTTATGAATGTATGTTGAGTAATGAATCGATTAAGAACATGGGTTGTGTATGAATATGCATTTGCAGGGAAGGAATCGAACTGGGTAGTCTCCAAGGTGCAGCCATTATACATCCATCACCAGTCCGTAAGATGCATACAACTTGTTCGATAAAATGGCTGACCGAGTCAGCACTTCAAGTTTAGCCACGACCAGTCTACTGTGCCAAGTTTGCCAAAGTTCGAGGAGTGTGTACAAGGGTTGGTTGACTATGGCTTGGACACGATTTAGAAGTTAAGAATAACACGGCAAATTGGGTACCAATTGTTTCAGTCTTAGGGAGTTTGACCGAGAAGTCAGGTTGTGGTTATGCAGAGAGCTGCTGCTGTCGATTTGAGATGAACGGTGACTGATTGTTTAGTACTTTTGGAAGTTGCGAAGAAGCTGGGTTCAATCTGATTCGAAATTGCAGGGTTGAGAACTATAAAAGAAGAACCAAAACACCACAGAAGATCATTCCATACCCCCTTCAACTGCCGCAACCCTAGTTTCAGCGAGCAAAAGCTCGCTGAACAACCACCACCACCATCTGCATACCACCTGCATTCATCTCTTCCACGGCATCATCTCATACATCATCTCCATCAGTTTGCATATCCACCTGCATATCCAGTTCACCACCAGTACCATCCCTTGCATCCATATACCACCATCACTCTACCTGTTCGCAGTAACCACAACAGCACCAGTTCTGTGGCAAGCAACAGTACCATACCAGCAGCAAGAGGAGTTCACAGCCACGACACCAAGCCTTCCAGTTCACCTCCTTGCACCATCACAACATACTGGCAGGCAACTACTACAGCAGCAACGCGCTTTCCACTTTGCCACCACCAATCCATTGTCATCAGGCCATAAAACATCATTACACCTCAGCTACCATCTGCTGTTTGGTTTGCTTGTTTAGTTTCATATATTTTGTTTGCTGTGTTATTTTGCCATGAACTCCAGTAGCTAATTGCATTTTGATTAGGGACGATTTCGACGTCCGAACTTGAATTCGAATTGATATTTAAACTGCCTGTTTCTTGCAATTTATTTCGTTATTGTTCATTCTCTACCGTGCTAATAATGTTTATGAGTTATTTGTGAATCGTTTAAGTTGCAAATTGAATGATTAATTGATAATTCTATTGCTAGTTAAGACCTCTTCGATCCGTAATTGTCTAGAGATTCTTAATACAAGTAGCGATATATGGATATTGACGATGGGACTTTGTTAAATATTCGTATGTATTGAATGACACTAGTAGATGAATCGAACTTTTGTATTTGTCACTAGGAATAGCCTATCTCACGGAGCTTAATGCATTTGATTAAGTCACACCTAGAGAGCGTACTTCTAGGAAACTTGATAAGTAGAATCCGGTAGTCGAGCGCTTCCTTGTCCGGTGAATTCTTGAGATTGCGGGATATTTGAGCGTATTAAATATTCCAGGGTTATTAGTAATTGGTGATTGCAGAAACATAGCTATACTGATAAGATTTTTGTTCCGTGGCTGAGAAAGAGTCCTTGATCATTCTCACCCTCATCGTTTGCATTTATTTGTTTTGCATTGTTCAGAAATTGAATTGACAACTTTAGCTCAACTCTCCCTTAGGAACGAACCTGCTTGTCATTGTACTACTAGTTAGTGTAAGAGAAGTAAGGAATTTATTTTTACGAGTTTGACACCTCGTCACCACTACAGAAAATACTTCTATAACTGCCACACCCATTACTGAGGTCATTAATGCACATCCAATGAATACAAGAGGCAAAATGGGAATTATCAAACCCAAAGCAAGAATTTATGCATCTGAAGTTCAATCAGTTTGTGAGGATATCACTGTTCCTACATGCTATGCTGAAGCTTGTAAAGTTCCAAACTGGAGAGCTGCTATGGATGAAGAAATCAATGCACTGATACAAAATGGGACTTGGAAATTGGTTGTTGCTGATGCAGGACAAAATGTTATAGGATGCAAATGGATTTTCAGGATTAAAAGAAGAGATGATGGTTCCATTGAAAGGTACAAATCCAGACTAGTGGCCAAGGGCTATAATCAGGTGGAAGGTATTAATTATCAAGACACATTCAGCCTTGTGGTTAAGCCAACAACAGTGAGAATTATTCTTTATATTTCTCTTCACAAGCATTGGCAGATTAGACAGTTGGATGTTAAGAATGCTTTTTTGCATGGCCACTTATCTGAAAATGTTTATATGGTCCAACCACCTGGATATGCTGATAAACTACTTCTCAATCATGTGTGCCAACTCAAAAGATCACTTTATGGACTGAAACAAGATCCAAGAGCTTGGTTTGATAGATTGAGTCACTTTCTCTTCAAAAGTGGATTTTCTTCTTCTAAAACAGATACTTCTCTCTTTTTCAGAGTAACTTCTACATCAGTCCTTTATATCTTGATATATGTTGATGATATTTTAGTCACAAGAAGTTCTCTAGCTGCTATAGATTCTTTAATTGATGCTGTGAGCAGGGAATTTTCCATCAAAGATTTGGGTGAGTTGCATTTTTTTCCTAGGTATTCAAGCTATCAAGAATTCTGCAGGTGTGTTGTTATCTCAGCAGCAGTACATTACAAATTTGCTGACTAAAACTAAAATGACCAATGCTAAGAGCTCTGCAACACCATTTCATGCTTCTAATGTTGTTGACTCCACTCCATTTGAAGACCATGTTCTTTATAGAAGCACAGTTGGTGATCTTCAGTATGTCACTATCACAAGACCATATATTGCATTTGCTGTTAACAAGGCATGTCAGAAGATGCAACATCCTTCCATTGCAGACTGGTCAGCTGTTAAAAGAATTTTGAGATATCTGGTTGGTACTCTCTCTTATGGCTTGCAGTTTAAAAGAGCTTCTTCTCTACAGTTGCAGGCGTATTCTGATGCTGATTGGGCAGGAGACATCACTGACAGAAGATCCGCCAGTGGTTTGGCAATCTTTCTAGGTCCTAATCTCATTTCATGGTGCTCTAAAAAATAGAAGACTGTCTCCAGATCAAGTACTGAGGCAGAATATCGTTCCTTAGATGATGCCACCTCTAAGTTAATATGGATTCAATCTCTTCTCAGTGAATTGCATTTCTCTTCTCCAAGAGTACCTGTGTTATGGTGTGATAATATGGGAGCTACATATCTGACATCCAATCCAATCTTTCACAATAGAATGAAACATATTGAGATAGCATTTCATTTTATGCCAGAATTGGTTGCTTCCAAAGCTCTGGTTGTGCGCTTTTTATCTACACAAGATCAATTAGTAGATATCTTCACGAAGGGACTATCAACTACTAGATTCTCTGCTCTGCGACTCAAGCTCAGTGTCTCTGCTCCTGCATAGACTCTGATCTTACGGGGGGTGTTAGGAAATAGATTTCAATCTGTGTACACTGTACGTGTGACTCATTAAAGAAACTGGGTGAAGTGTGTGTGTGTGTGTGTGTGTGTGTGTGTGTGTAACTGTCAGGTGTCAGTTGGTGATTGGTGAGTGACAGATTGTACTGGATTGGTCACCTGCTAAACTAGTCAGTTACTTTCAGGTGTTTAAATTGAGATATCAGAGAGAGAGTCTGTAATATGAATGATTTCAATTGAATTGTAAAACCTGTGGAGATTGTCTAACGACATTATATCTTCCAACAGATTTCAAGAATCATTTATGGTGATTGAGTTACTAAACAATAATTTTATCGACCTACTAAGTATATTATGATCTTATGAATGTAACTCCAAGAACTAGAACAAGATCATGTGGGCTTCATCACGAAACAATACTGGGGTTTTTTAAGCACGAAGCAACGACTGTGATAATCATGAAAAACTAATAATGACTTGAAGTTTATAAATTAATTAAGAATCCTTAAATCAGCGGTGACAATTGGGATTTTTTTTATGGAAGAAACTTGGTAAGGAAGGTGTCCACGACTAACTTCTTAGACATGCGGCATTAGCTATGAAGCTCTAAAAATTAAGATCTAATCTATTAGGCAACAGTGGTAATTATTAGTGTTTTTCATCGGAAGAATTTTTTCAGGGTTTAGCTTCTAGAGTCCAAGCCACAAATAAAGCGTGATTTCCTATTGGGAAAGTATTTATAGAGATTTTCAAGGGATTAGCATAAATCAAGTTTTATTGATGGTTAAAAGAAAATATTTATTTTCCGTATTTAGCTAAAAGGTTATTTTTGTAATCAAATGCTACTTTTATTAATTATGGGTTACATACATAGAGTATCTTATTGGTGGGTTTTTCACATTTAAAAAAAAACTAATTGGGCTACAAATAATTTTCCCCTTTTCTATATAATTGAAATATCACAGGTTGTGCGTAGTTCAATCAATTAGATAATCCAACCTTTGCTTGTTGATATAAATTGATTGACACTTGAACATTGGTCTTTGGTACCGTTCAAGTTGGTTCACATAATAATCAGGCTCGCGGATTTCTATCTGTTTGATTTGCTGATTACATTATGAAACAGAGATACAACTCTTGGATATATTTTCATTGATTGAGTCTGACTGTCTAGTTGATTCTCTTGGAATTATATTGGAGTTTGTCCATACAAACTGCCTAAACGAAATATTGGGTGAGGTTGTTAGACCCCCGCTTTTTCAGTAAGATTAAGAAAATTTTCTCTGCAACTTACCGTGTGCTGAGGTCTTGTTGTGGCATATCATATGAAACTCAAAATAAACAACAAGCACATACCCTTGCAGTGAAGTATTCAACTACTGCAACTTCAACAGAAACTGTACCAGCTTTCCATTCACAAACTCACATAGATGCACAATATGGAAAAAGTAGTTGAATCATAGAACACCAAGCAGGCCACAAAAACAAAAAACTGTTTCACTTCAGTTGCTTAACAACATGACTAACTTGCATACACCAATGCCATGAGAGAAACAGGAAGATCTCGAACTGATATCCATCAAATTATTAAAAGTACTGAGAATGAAAAATACTTATGAGCTGTACCATTATTATGCTCTAAAAAGGAATGAAAAACAACTGAAAAGATAACTAAACCAAGCTACATCAGAATTGAATGTAGACTCATCTAGGAGAACATCAACCTGTACTTAATATAACTCTTCAATTCCAATCCTATAACATCATCTTTAGTTTCATCATTGAACTTGCAAGCCAACTCACTCATAAAAAGAGGACTGTACCAAAGCCAGTACCAATGGGATGAACTGATAATAAGCTAATTAAGCACATATAGTGTTGTAAACTTTCATTCCATACACACAACACTACACATATGTGATTAAAAGGAGTTTTTCCTTACTTTCAAGTGGAACAACTTTAAGATTCTCTCTTGTCTAGACAAGGTGTATAGGAGATAGGCATGCTCAAACTTAAAAGCGCTAGGTATCAGCACCAGTAGGACTTGATGGGGAAAAAAGTTGCCACAAACTAGTTATGATGAAAAAGCTTTTGAAGACGGAATTGTCAGGTTCTGAGCTAGTGATGTAGAAGCTGAACATATGAGGTTAAAACTAAAGTAATCTAAAGATAAAGTTGGAGATTACCAGCAAAGACTCAAATTTTAGTTGATGAGGTAAGAGATTCCAATCCAAAACAACCAAACTGGAAATTGGAATTACCAAGAGCTCAAACCCCAAAACTGAGTTTTGGATCCAAAATCATGCTTAATCCTCTTGAAGACGTTGCAATAATAGCATCAGGATCAAATACAACTTCACACTACTAATCTTCAGTAATCACAATTCCATACTAGTTCCATGAAAAATTTGAAAACAAACTCTACAAGCAACATTGATGAAATAATAAGAACTCAAACCTGTTGAGCCGTGCACACCAACTCCAATACGAAAATCAAACTCAGCAACATCATTTGTAAATGCAAGATTCTTCAACACATAGGTGAGGACTACCTTGAAGTAAGATGTGAGACCAAAAACTTCCCAATCTTCTGCTGAATCTAATCGGTGGAACGACTTTAAGTTTTCGCCCTAACTAGACCTTGGTGTAGCGGACTAGAACACGCTCGCACTATCTCGGCATCAAGAATCAAGAATAGCAGATCTTGATGGAGAAATTAGCTGCAAAAAACAAACTAATTATGATGAAAATCTTTGTTTAAAGGTGAAATTGGAAGATGCTGTGGTAAGAACTCTAGATATGAGATTTAATTCTTTGTAAGATAAAGAACAATCTGTTGATTTTTGATAAAGAACAATCAGAGTTGTTGATGAACAGCAGCAGGAGATGAAGATTCAGGTTGAATTAGTGGAAAATTGGATCGATACCCCTAAGAATTTGATTCTTAGGTCTGATACCATGATAACATTCAATAGAATTGAATGTCTACATTGTATTGAGACGGTTTGAATCAAAGTTTTGATTAAGAGAAGATGATCATTACAGACAGTTTCAGTGAGTTTATATGCTCGATTGTTTTCACTGACCGACACTCTCACGTGTGTCTTGCACACTTATATAACTAGGACATGACTATTACTCTCAGCTCATGTTTCATGTATTACAACCTGACCTGGACTCATCTCACACTATAACTGATAAACTCTCAGCTATTAGGTTCAACCAGTGCACAAAGAAGTTAGTCCAAGAATAAGAGGATGAAAGTGAGCAAAGACTGAAAGGATGGTGCAGAGGATGAGCATCAATACATGACTGAATGTGTGGTGTAAATTAACAACCTCCTCTACCATATACATAATTAAGCAGATTTTAATGAAAACCCAGATTCGGAAACACCTAAAACCAACTTAAAATGTAAACTTTAAGATAACCCATATCACAAAAACTAAAAAAAAATACTTTGGAAAACCAAGACAATACTTTGGAACATACCTTCATAAGCCAAAAAAAGAATAAACCACCAGGAATTGGTGTACCTAGATAGAATGATACAAATTATTTTCGAAGGGAAATTTTTTCTGTAGTTCACTTAAACTTAACATCTTAAAATTTAAGAATCTAAATTAAGTAATGATAACTTCAATTACAACTTACATAGAAAGAAATTCCTTTCATTGAGTTTGCACCACCCAAAACTATTCCCTCCATTGATAGTTTTGAATCGGCTGGAACAAAACAAAATCCACCAAAATTAAGGAATTTAATCATACACAGTTTCAAATTTTGAGAACTGTAAAGAAGAATTGGAAAAAAAAAAAAGAATCAAACCTAAAAGCTAGGAGATTTGGGTTACAGAAGTGAATCAAACCGAAAACCAAGCTGAGAGTATCATTGTGAAATCTCATATGTATTTCAGTTATGGTAACATTTAATTATTCATCGCATTAATTTGAGTTAATGGCGAGAGCATAAGAAAATGAATGGTTTCAAACATGCGTTACGTTTTTTCTTGAAAGGTAGTCTTTTATATACCCAAAATGTAAATCTTCACAAAATCTCAAAACCTAGGAATTATGATTGATCAGGACCGTCCTTTATGTGTCAAAAATATATCTACCCAAAATATCAATCAGGACAGTCCTTTATGTGTCCGAACTGTAGATCTCCGTCCATTGGTAAAAACACCATTGTCCCTTATTATATAGATTTTATGTGTTTGTAGTTGTTTTTGGAGAAATAAACTTTTGCGGGGAAATTGACTCGAAAAGTAGCATTTGAACCTCCAAAGAAAATTACTAAACGCACCCCAAAAAAGTGTTAAAGGCACCTAGAGGAGTTGATAAAGGCACCCCAAGAGTTTTACTGTTTACAGCCCAAAATTATTACTTTGACCCCAAAAATTGCTATCTGCACCCCATGAATTGCTATTTGTACCCCAAACTGCAAAAGGGACACCGGAAATGGATAGGGGGGGTCATCTTCTCAAATTTTCAAAACTAGCGGGAAATAATGAGTTTACACTGGAAGAATTAGGATTGGAGATATGAAGGGGTTTTGACGAGATTCAATCTCGGATTTTTATTGGGATGGGCCTGTTATGGACAGAGATGATATAGGTGTTTGATTGGGCTAGAGTTGGCTGGATAATCGAGTTTTTTAAAAACAGGGGAGTGGACTTTCACGGGTTATTATTTGGTTTGATTTTTGATGATTCAGTGAGACTAAAGGCTAGCAAAGATTTCCTAAGATTCGTATAAATCTAATAGACAGTTTGGATCGATTAGGATAGCTCAGAAGCGCGTAAACAGATTAGGAAAGAAGATTTTGCCACAACTTGCTTGGAAAGGAAAACAGAGATTAAATCGGAATTTCTAAGGTTGTGGAGGGGTATAAATAGGTTAGTTTGAGTCCCAGGGAGGCTAGAAAATGTTTAGACGAAGTTCTGGGAAGTTTAGAAGAGCACGGAAAGAGTAGTCAAGAGTTGCAAGAATTCATCTCTGCTGCAGCTGCTGAAGAACACGAAGAACATTTGGCTCATTAGAACTGTCGTTAATTCTGTGATACTTGTCTTTTATTGTTTTCTATAACAGTCAACTCGGTAACGCTTATAAACGTTGCAGATTCCCTACTTTACACTTTTTATTATTTTTAATCAACTTTTGAGCTATAAACCAATATTTTGAGTCAGTGATTAATATGAGGAGATAAACCCCTTAGCTGAGGCAACATAGGAAGCCATTGTTCTAAGAAAAGTGGTATATTTCTATTTTTTATGATTTTTGCAATATATTTTATGATTATTTTCCTTGAATAAAAATTGAATTAAGGATTATCATTAAGCAGTTGTGATTTCTTTTGATAGAGCATGCTTAGCCTAGGGTTTTTGATGTTCTATGCTTTCGATTTACAATTGTTACTTTGAAAAATCTACTTTTGCAACATATTAGAATCACTTTAAACGTAAAGAATTGCATGAATATTGAAAGATTGAACCACTCAATTGGTTAATGGTGGAATTCTGAGTCTCGGTGCTATTTATAGTCTTGATAACAACCTTGTCTTGAGTTTTCTATTTTAATTTTTTAATTTAAGTCTAAAAAAATCAACCTTCACAAGTCTGAAAATAGAATCTTTTCTTATCACTATAAAAATTACATCAGTATCGTCTTCTGATGTTGTGAAATATTCTAGAGAAGATGACGTAGAATCTGAGGCGATGTTCTCTCTGAGTAGATGAGCGCCTGTAGGCGGATGAGGTCTCTCTGAGGCTAATTCACTCCAGGAGCCTTAGAATCTTCATACAGTATCTATTTCTGACGTTTGACCCCAACTTTTGAAGCTAGAGATTAAGCTATCATGTGCAAAAAGAATCATCTAATTCAGAGTTTGTATGGTCAGTCAACCATGCATGCACATTTGTAATTTGTAATCCCGTGTAAATTTATAGACTCCATTGACTTTAGCATAAGATCCATATCTCTCAGCCTGTGTATACGATTTACGCGCCCATTTGGTATGTTGTAGCAGAGACGTGGATGAACACTTCTCGTTAAGAATGTGTTTCCCATTCCTCATCGATTGTTGCCTATTTCATGGTTTTGGAATGCAGATGTGATAGTAGGGGTAACAATGACAAAATAGAAGAGATTGTGATGATTGGTGAAAAGATGAAGACTTCATGGAGATGAAGGCTTCGTAGATCTCCAAAAGGATGATGACGCTCCGAGAAATAAGTTAAGACTTCACGACAAGCGATCCATTGGATGACTTCAGGGATAACGACCTCATGACAGGCTTCATGGCTGACCACCTCATAGAAAACGATGAAGGCCTCATGGTTAGGAGTTTCTTACAAATCTTAGAAAACTTCTGGCTCGGGCATGACGTTGACTTATCATAGCCATGTTTCTGGTGAAGACTGCTGAAGAAGCAAGATGAATTATTGATAAGATAAGAGGACCACTAGTATGGATCAAGCCGAGAGGACGGAAGCAAGGCATGAGATTTTCGAGCACGTCACTGAATTCTTGATGGCAGCTTATAACCCCATATTCCGGAGGTTGAGAAGAGAAACCTAAATATGAAGTGGTCATGCCTCTGTTGATTATTCACTGTGTGTTGGACATGGTTGTAGATGCTTCGTTACCAGTGATAGCTGAGATAAATATCATAACCATGAGCATTTTTTTCCAGAGCTTGAAGAATGACAGGAGTTGATGATGTCACCTTGAGAATTCCTAATTCAGCGTGTCTTTAATAGTTGACAAGTTGTATGAGAGTTCTGATGTAGAGAGGTTTTATAATACTTTGTTTTCTTTATCACTAACATCAGGTTTCAATGACTTGGCTCTAAGGATCACGTTGGTTAAAATAGTTTTGAATTGATCTTCTTAACAAGATCAAGTACCCAAGTGTAAAACATCCAAGAGGTGTTCATTGACTAGAGAGGGGGAGACACGTTGAACCAGTCCATGACACCCATGGATGAATGATGTTGTATCTATCTTAGGAGTCTACTTCAGGAGTATTACGACTCTATGTTTCCCAGGACATTCTGATGAGGTAGCCTAGCATCTGTACGAGGGATAAAGTTATGCTATGCAAGATGTGAAGGTAAACTAGATGAGATGTTACCTATTCAGGATGATGTGAGTAGACGGTCTTGTTACTAATACCAGTGTTGATCAGATCTTCTGGAAGAAGGAGGTGACTGCGTTGAATTTCTAAAACTAAAGGAGATTTCAGTCCCCAGGTGTATCTACTTTGACCTGCTACTAGACAGAGATGATTTGATAGTATCACCATGAGTCCATGCCTCTAGGATTTAATCAAGCAAGGGAAACCAAGAAGGTTGAGGTCTTTCTTTGTTGTTGTTGTCTATGTCACATCAAGGCTGAAGCAAGATTTGAAGCCCTCGTTGGTGTCTGGGATATTGAGCCGCAACTGTGACGTTTCCGAACTCATGAGCATTGATTGAACGAAGTTGTGTCTTATCTTGACTTTTTGGCTCATAAGCTTATTTCACCCTTCTGGATGTGATGATTGTATGCTTGGAAAATCATATGGGCAAAGTCCTCTGGAGACGTTGAGAAACCTTATACAATTACTAATTTTATGTCTTGATCGAGCCAAGTCGCTAGTAGGTTTTTATTCCCAACAAGCGTGAGATTTGATTTAGAATTTTAAAAAACACTTTCACTTGGAGAATTCTTACCACCACAAAATCATCATCACAATTTTTTAGTCGTAGAAACGGATATTATACTAAATTAATAAAGAAAATATTGAAGGTGTTAAATTTGAGTTTCTCAAAAGATAATCCCATAAGATAGTACTGAATTAATTTTTAGTGCTTTGTTCTATCAACCCATAAGATAATGGTTATTTCATATTTCCCTAGTTGAATTTGATGGAACCCGACATGCAGGCCGGTTAAGAAAGTACCTGATATATGACCGAGAAATATCGGGCCCAGATCCCTCGTACCCTATGCGGTAAGTGTGTGGATTAAAATATTAAACCTACGTGTCCAACCCGCTGTGTTGTTTACGAGTGGAAGAAAAAACAAATTGATTATATGAAAGGTCGTGGTTTTTTAATCCCTTTGTTTTCGCAAAATGTAATGGAATATGTTTTACGATTGGTATAACTTGACTTTACCCAGTAACGAGAATGGATTGCTAAAAAAATTAAGATATAAATCCTAGTTGATATAGAAGAGTAGAGAAAGAATTGACTCAGTAAATCGGCAGTTTCACACAGGCACTCACCATTTGAACAACATGGATACATTTGTTTTGGATTGTATCCGCTTTTGACGCATGCGTATGACGTACCAATGACGTTAGATACAAAAAAAAATCCATTACTAATTTATTAGTTGAAAAAACCGCCAACTTCATTACATAAATGCGTCTTGAATTTTTTTAAAAATTATTCATCTTTGAGTCTGCACCGCATCGTTTGCGTATATTTTGTCTACATCAGAGCTTCTCACCATATTTTATATTATATATGCTGGGGAAATTAGCACCTAGAGTGCAGCGGAACACAGGATCACAAAGTGCAATTGGCGATTTCAACCAAATAGAAGAAATAATAAGAGAGATAGAATATTATAAGAAAATTACACAACCAACGCAAGATATATGTGGTTCACCTTACAGGTTACATCCACGACCAACACCACCAGAAAAACTCTATTTTATTAAAATCATTACATGCTCTTTCGTAACCCATAAGAGAAGACCCAGATAGAAGAATTAAGAAGACATATCCTATAACACCATTGGAGAAACCTTATAATTCAACTCTATAAACCATTCTTCAAACCCAACCTCGTATCTTTTCCTTTGCACCTCCAACACAGTCGTTAATAACATAAGGGAAACAAGTAAACACTCTAGAAACCTGGTTTAGGAATAGAACACCAAAATACTCTCTCTACAAGTTTTTTTGTCACATCGATATTGATCCTCAGGGTAGAAGTTCACCCTCCCTAACAAAGAGACCAAAAACATAAGCACAAGATTGTACCACTCAATTCTAGGTTGGATTGCTTTACACCTCCAACTATAATCCGTTATATAGAGAATACAAACTTAGCCCAAAAGAAACCTGAAATTTAGGAACAAGTTTTCCTAAGCTTAATTACCAAGTTAACTCTTTCCTAATGTATCAGGAAATCCATTTAATATGGAAGAGGCCAAAAACAGCAAACCCACCTATTTACTTACAATTTCCATCTTGGATCAAGCTTTAAAGCATGAGACGATCACACAAAATCACCTTCATCTTCTACCAAAGTTGTTCATCATCTCTATATACAAGTAGAATTACTTTTGAACCTCACATCCGAACTTCCAGCTTCATAGAAACATCTCTTCGACCAAACACCATAATGTTAATAAAAGTCTTTAAACTATTTTTTACATGAGAAACACTTGTGAAATTGATCATGTTTCATAAACACGAATAAAATCTTCAACACCATCGACGACTCCTTGTACAGACTCCACCATTGATCACCAAGAGAACCATCCATAAGAATTACAGTTAGCTCCACCTAACAAATATGCTAACAACATATTGAACTCTAACTCAAAAAGGAAGAATTAGCTTGAATATCCTATACTAGAACATGCCATGTTTGTCATGTTTCTGATACACACCATCAGATATCTCCACCGTGATTAACAGGCTTAATCCTTTGAGAGATTCCCAACCATCATTTATTTGACATACTTTTTACCATCATCACACCTAACATACTCATTCAGAATATATGCCATATCAATGCTCATATAACTATCGTACATGCTTCCGAGATGGTGTACATTCTTGATATTGAAATTACGAGGGTACCAAGTACACCACAATCTTTTCGATGTCAACCTATTCCTTGCGTGATCTAATATAGACAGAGACTATCAAGAAGTTAGCAATAAGTTCAGACCGAACAACTATGGGACCAAACCAAGTATTTGATTAACGTACAAGTATATTTACTTTAATTATAACTAAATAATAATTAATATTGCGGAAGGAAAAGTAAATAACACGACAAAAGATTTTTGTAACGAGGAAACTATAAATAAATAAAAACCCTGGGACCTAGTTCGGTTTTGAATACTCTCATAATTAAGTCGTTATACAAAGACTACTACCAACTTCATATAGTTGAGACAAAATAAACTAACTCCAAGTTACCAAGTACCTTCAGTGTGCACCTACTACCAATCTGGTCAACGCACGTGAACCCTAAGGTAGAGTCCACTATCTTAAGTTTCTTCATCCGGGGTGAAGACTTCTACTACTCAACTCATTTGGATTGTATTTCAGAACAATAAAGGACTAATCTTTATTCCGTAACAGCCTTTGTTGAGTTATACAAAGGCTCTTCCATTTGAATAATATAAACTCCTTTGTATCAGTTTAGATCTAGATTATCGAGATAATCAAATCTTAGTTTACAATCTATCAGATTTAGATCGTGAAGAGGACTACCAAATGATAGAAATCGATCTCTACGAATAGCTATAAGATGTCTATCGAGATAAACAAGCTATGTCGAATCCCAGCCAATCAAGTAGGCACGAAGTATATCACAAAGATCAGAGACCAATCAAAAATCTTTTCGTCCTTAGATCTTCGGTCTTCAATGTACCTGCACAAATAACTTGATTCCCTTGTACACAGAACGGAGTCTGTTAATAATGGATGATCACAAGCCTATCTTAAGATCTAAAAACAGATATGAACTTTGTCGATTCTTGATCTAGTTCGAGTGACCTTATATCAGAATATAAGGATCACAGAATAAACAAACTAGTGATTATCAAGGTTCAACTACCGTTAGTCAATTAAATCAATGATCGAAAACTAAAATAACAATATGATTCTAGTTTCTCACTAATAGTACTTCTAGACGCTTCTTTATCCCACAGAAGTCTTTAAAGAGCGAACGTAAGATATTTCGCCTAATTAGGTTACTTTCCTTTCCAGCATAGTATTACGAATAATACTAACAATCAGCTATCACACTGACTACAAAATGAAGTGCGTGTGTAGGTATAAGTTTGTAAGAATAACAAACTTCACTATTTATGGACCAATGTAGTTTGGACACTAATGAGTTTCCATAACTTAAAAATATCAAAAGATATGCAACAAATACCAATTTTTGATTTTTTTAATTCCAACTAATATACTGAAATTTCTCATGGATGGCAACTCAATATTAGATAGTGTACAAGTATACTTTACTAATATATTCCCCAAAGATATGTTTTACTTACTAGGAAAGTAAAGACACATAAATTCGCAAGCCCAAAAAAAGATTCCCAAATATTTCGGGTTTGGGATCTCACCTTGAGTATCAAGGAATATCTTTGAACAACACATAAATAAGATTTTAGCACATGCTCAAATTACTCATTATGTCGACATCTTGAACTTTCCTAAATAGCAAATTATATTCCAATATTCACACGAACCCTAAAGTGTATATGAAACCGAAAATACGTTTTGTTATCAGGGGCCGGTCCTACAAGAGATCCCCAATAGGGATCGGTCCTGTTATAGATCCCCAATAGGAAACGGTCCAACAAATCCCTTTGATTCGTTTCAACTACGAAAAAAAGTTTCACAATGTTATAGCACTGCTCGGTCGAACTCGCAAGCGTTGCTATCTCAAGCTTGTTTGTCATATTTAGTTGATTAAAACCATAGTCTTGATTTTTAGTCTACCTATAGCTATGTCTCGGATTAGGATAGAATGTGTAGTTGAGCTTTAAACTTCTCGGCGTTCATCGATTGAAGACGAAGATCTACTGAGGAGATCTTGGAGGAACTTCATCAACAAAAGGTATGTGGAGACTAAAACTTATCTATCACTCAGAAATCTATTCTATTCTATCTCCTAATGAGACTAAGTCATATAGCTATATAGACTTTTATATTATACACATTTGATATTTCGAGCTGAGTTTAACTCGCTTATTTGTTTCTCGAAATATGTGTTGGAGGCTTTTTTGCTTTAACTATGTTCATCATTATTCTTGACAAGTTTAGTTGGAAACAATTTAATTGTTGGAAACCAAATAATAAGTCAAAAAAAGATCATTTGGAAATTGCCTTGAAACATATTACATGATTTGTGTGAGACAATCATTTGATGTCGACTTTGAAAGTTTCGTATTGATCATTCGATCACTTGAAAATTACTTGAAGTAATAGTTTGTGTGAACAACTATTAATTGTCGTCTTCTAAGTATGTTTCAATGATTGAAATAGGAGTTTAGAACAATTAACCATGTCTGGATACAACACGGTATGCATACCTAGTATGCAAACTGTTTTCTAGTGATTCAGGTCTAGGAACTTTGCTTGCGTACCTAGTATGCGAATGGTTTTTACTGTTAAGGTCCGGGAACCTTGTTTGTGTACCTAGTATGCAAACGGTTCTACCTGAGTTGGGTCCGGGACTGCTGGTCGCGTACCTAGTATGCGAACGGCTGGACAAGGCTAAGGTCTGGAGCTGTTGTTTGCGTACCTGGTTAGCGAACACAGTGATTAAGTTCTAAAATCGGTTAAGTATGTTTTTCATACTCATGAACAAATACATTTATGAATTAAGGAATGCAATCTTTGCAAACCGTGGCTTAATGTTCATGAATTGATTCTTGTATAAGTACTTTGTATGATTACGAATCAATCCGATTTTGATTCAATTTGTTCTTATATATTTATATGAGATAGTGAACATTTGAACAACTCTATATGAAACACAATCAGATTCATTTGATTATCTTTCATGATTGATTGATCATCATATTAGATCTAGAGGTGTTAGATGAATGCGGTTAAGAAAAAAGTGTTCATATGGCTAACTTCGGTTAACTGTTATTGAGCCAACTCAATATACACGTTTAGGTACGGTTACCCATATCTAAATGAATATGTGAAACACAATCAGATTCATTTGATTATCTTTCATGATTGATTGATCATCATATTTGATCTAGAGGTGTTAGATGAATGTGGTTAAAACAAAAGTGTTCATATGGCTAACTTCGGTTAACTGTTATTGAGCCAACTCAATATACACGTTTAGGTACGGTTACCCATATCTAAATGAAGGTATATTTCATTATTGTGTAACAAGCTAAGACCATCTAACGGTGGAGTTTAATTGCTTTATTTCTAAGCAGACTTAGTTTGAATCTTAAATCAGGATTTCATCTAACGGTGAATATTGAATGCTTTGTTACTAAGATATCTTAGCTTTGATTGAAAGCAAACCCTGATTTGAAAGACTATATAAGGAAGAACTCTAGCAACTGGAAAACCTAATCCCGGCACTTTCCTTGTCCTAGTTGCGTACTAGAGTCGATTCTCCTTTAACCTAGGTTTTTCCAAAACCATATTAGGTTAACGACTTGAAGACTTCATTTGGGATTCGTGAAGCCAGATCCAACTATTTTCTCTCTAGTTGGGTATTTCGATCTTACTTGTTTTATCGTATTGAGTACTATCTTCTCTAAGATTTGCTCGAGATTTATCTCCGATAGGTAAGATATAAAAATTAATCACAAAGTTCTTCGTCTCAGACTTTGTGGTTCCACAGTAACTTCTTCTACTACCATGTAGTTAAGTTATTGTGAGGTGATTGATATTTCTAGGCTGTCATTGGGAGTATAAGACCGGATTAGCAATTGGTTCCTGTTCACCTTGATTTATCATAGGACGGAACAAAACTTCATAGGTACTTCTATGGAAGACAGATTTATCTATCAGAATAGACTTATCTGTGGTTGACAAGTCTTCGACTTTGGGTTGTAGCAACTCTTGGTTGTGGGTGAGATCAGCTAAGGGAATCAAGTGTGCAGAATCCGGCGTGGTTCTAGAGGTGTAAGGAACGCGACTGTACCTTTATCGGTGTGAGACTTGGTTAGGGATCAACTACATTCCAATCCGAAGTTAACTTGTAGTAGGCTAGTGTCTGTAGCGGCTTAATACAGTGTGGTGTTTAAATATGGACTAGGTCCCTGGGTTTTTTTGCATTTGCGGTTTCCTCATTAACAAAATTTATGGTGTCCGTGTTATTTATTTTCCGCATTCTATTTGTTTATATAATTGAAATATCACAGGTGTCTGTTAACAAAATTTATGGTGTATGTTTATTTCTTTTCAGTCAATTGGTAAATCCGACCTTTGTTTGTTGGATATAAATTGATTGACACTTGGGCATTGTTCTTTGGTACGTACCATCCAAGTATTTCTCACATCAATCAGGCTCATAGATTTCTATCTGTTTGATTTGAGAAAAATAGATATAACTCTTTGATATCTTTCTTGGTTGAGCTCGCTTTATAAGCTGGTGCTCTCGGAATAATATTGGATTTAGGCCATACATATTTCCAAACGAATTATTGGGTGTGGTTGTTATACCTCCACTTTTTCATACAAGTTTAGTTCATTGAACTCATGTAGTTAAACATAGTTTTCTAGGCATGGAATCAACCTAAAGTTCAATAGACAATATAGTAACAAGTTACAATGATAGTGTTTATGTCGCAATTACGAAGTTCAAAAAGCAAATGTTATACTTCATAATCCAATATACCAAAGTTGTAATAAAACTCTTTTTTGACACTTTGATCATAATGAAATGATCAAGTCCCTAATAATAGAGATTTATATATATATCAATGCTTACACAACAGTAGTGTTTGTTGTGTCACGCAACGACTGAGATACATTCATTTTCTAACTGGTCGCTGAGATCTTCCTTCCTCCTCCCAGTATCATCCGAACATCATTGATCCAATGGTTAATCCTTTCCTCTGCCCCCACTCACATCTAATTAATACGTCTCCACCAGAAACCCATTTATTTCCTTATTTCCTCTTCCCCGATTAATCTTCTGTAACGCTTTTCAGATCTTAAGCCAAGAAGAATTCGAAAGTCACCACTGAAACCATCAAGTTGAAGATACCTCTAAAAAGCCTCTGATATGCCATTAATGGGTAATCCATACATAATCTCTTCAACAATTCGTCACCTAATTTTGGCAGACGATAACAACATCATTCACAATTTTGGCAGTTTGGTTTCTCAACTCTTATACTTAAGAATATGATTGAAAATTTTATAGTTTTTTTTGTTTTTGGTTTTTGTTATTTTTTAATTATTGTTACAATTTTCATGTAGGTTAATGCTCAAATTCTTTTGAGAGGAGTGTGAATCTTCAAACCCATGTGTTAGATTTCATTTTCTTCTTTTGGTGCGATTCTTTGTTGAGTTTTTGGTTTAAGCCATGGAGAAGGAAACCATGGGTACTCAACTAAGGCTTCGAATATTTGAAGTTAATAAAATGAGAGCCTTTCACTCCCTGTTTTTCTTTCTGAAATAGGTATTTTATTATTATTATTATTATTATTATTTATTTATTTAAAATATTTTTATTATTATTAGATAAAGAGTATTACATTAACTAGTTGGAAGCCTAACAAGCTAAGCTCCAACAACTCCCAGCGAGACTCATGGGTAACCTAGTCAAGGGAGCCGAAGCGGATGGGGGCTGAGATTGTGTCACAAGGGGGGCAAACTAACTCTACCTTCCATGTTAATTTCTGCAATATTACGCCATTGGGGGCTCGAACCTGGGACCTCATGGAATGCATGAAACTTTGGGGAACGGGGATGACCAGCTGAGCTAGGTACCCGTTTTTTAAAACAAAAGAGCGCCAAGAGAGGCATTTTATTATTATTATTATATATTTTTTTTCGCATGAAATCAGATCGCTTCATAATCGGAAATTGAATTGGTAAGAGGTGTTTTCTTTCTATCTCCTTACATAAATGTAATTATGTTGAATGGAAAAATAAATCCATGATTTTCTTATCTGCTCATTATCTTTCATATTTTTTCCCCTTCTAAACTTGGTTTTTTGATATTATTGGTCTAAAAATTTGTAAATATAGGCTTGGGTAAAGAATTTGGGCAAATTAACAAAGTGGCCAGCTTCCTACCATATATTTAATAAACCGGCCAAAAATTTCAAATCTTTTATAAAGTGGCCTTTCAGTTAGATATAACACATGGTCCCACCAAAATGGTCCACCAAGCTGACTTAGTCAATCCTGGGGCTTAAAATTACCACTATATCCTCATCCTTATATTATCGATTTTTCTTTTCATTCCTTTCTTCTTGTTTATGTTTGTCTCTCTCTGTATCTCAATTCTTCTCGTCGAATTCAGGTGATTCATGAAAATAGAAGTGATCAAGCGTGAAGAAGTGATTATTAGTGAAGAAGAAGCATGGTTTATTAGTGATATTTGGCAATCTTGAAGTTTTTAGGGTTTTACTGGATGCAGCAGCGAAGCTTAAGTACAAATCGAAGATGAAATTGAAATCGGAGATGAAGAAATCAGAATCTAGGTAAGAATTTTAAAACCCACACGTTAATTAACTTAGTATTTGATGAAAACTCATGTTTAGATGGTGAAATCAATTGATTTCGATTGATTTGAATTCTAGGGTTTGGGGCTCTTTATTATTTTTTTAATGAATTGACTTGATTTGCAGCTGTGATTGAAGCATCGATGTAGAGAAGAACAAAGTGGGAGAAATACTGATGGGTTTGAATTATTTGAACTCAAGAAGAGAAAAGTACAGGATCGAGTTCGAAGATAAGAAAAAGATGTGAATATTGATTTCCATGGGTTTCTGATGAACTAAGAAGTTAGGGTTTGTCGAGATGATGTGAAATGGAAGATATGTTGTTAATACATAAGACGTGAAGGAAATTGGGGAGAGTGCAGTTCAAGTAGTTGTTGAGTATCTCAGACAGATTTGAAGGAATGGGATTGTTCTTGAATTCAAATTGACAAGTATTAGGAGATTTTGATGTTCTGTTGCTTTAAATAATGATGAGAAGGTGTTGGTAGTCACTGGCAAGGATGTAAAATGGATAGTTGTTAACCAAGCAATAACCAGGTTATGAGAAGTTGCTTGAGTTGAGCTCAAGTTATGGGTGGTTTTGAGCTGAGATGATAGCTCAAGTGGTGTTGTTGTTTTTTAGAAAGGAAAAAGAGTTGCTGCGGTTGATTGGATAAGAAGATGATGTAGCTGAAATGAAATTGCAGGTGCAGTTGCAATTGGTGGTTGTTACATGGAGAAAATGAGAAGTGACTGCAACTGTTGGCTCATGTTGCAAGTGTGCATAGATGGTTATGATCATGAAGTTGATGCAGGTGTTCTAAGTTCAACAAAATGCAAGGATTAATGGGTTTGATTTGTTTCTGCTGTTGCTTACAAGAAGAAGAAGATTAAGAGATCTTTTTGAAGCTGAGATGACATTTGTGCTATAATTAGGATCGATGTCAGTTAAGATGAGAAGGAGAGTAAGAGGATGTATTTGTTTGAATGAGTCTTGGCTGAAGAGAAATGGAGTAGTTCTGGTGGTGTTGGAATTGTAGTATATGGGTTTATGGTGCTATTGAAGGTTGTTGTGGTTTTAGTGGAGCTGATAGGTTTCGGTGTAGATGAAATGAAAGTGCATTGGGTTCCAGGTCAAAGATAACAAGAATAATATGTTGGTACTGTGTTGCGGAGAAGCTACAGAAATGACTTAGATGTATGCTAGGACTGTGCAGGGGTGAAGAGTATAATGGCTTGAATATGGGTCAGGCGAGTTGACTCACCAATCCAGACTGGCTCAACGAGGGTTTAATTGTCTTTTACTAAGGAGGTTAACTGACACGCGTGCATTTAACGGCTGTTACCCATTTTTTGAAAAAAACGGGATGGAAAATGTCAATATCGGCCACTTTATATAAACATTCGAAAAAACGGTCATTTTCTGAAATACATTACAAAAACATGGCCACTTTATTAAAAAGCCCAAAGAATTTTATGAGCTGTGAACCGAAAGTTGATGTTGGTTGGTTATTTTTCCTCACTCCAGAATCTTTTATTGCTGAACTTCTCTGTGGACTTTTAGAATTGTTGTTTAGGCTAATGGTTGCAGCAATTAGGTTTAAGTAACCTGACTGTATTATGAATAAATACAATTCCCAATTAGAATTTGTTATTATGATTCAAAGTTTTGTTTATCACCATTTCCAAATGGTTTTCAATTTTATGTTTTGTCAAGTACCGCAAATTTATAACAGAGGTTGAAATGGTTTCTTCTTCTTCATTTCCTTGACAAGAAACTGTGTAGACAATAAATTCAGCGTGTCTGCAATACTGGGGTTTCTTTTATTTTGTATTCTCCACTTTACCGGTGTTTGAAAACAGGAACACACAACTCTGTGGTTTTTATAGTTAGTTACCCGTTAGGACAATTAGGACAACATGTCGAGAATGCTTGGGTTTCTCATTCTTATCTAGCTTCGAATAAATTGAAAAGTCCCCGCAGCTGAACTGGGGGATTTTTTGCTGGAAGCTTTGTTGGTAGTGTAAATGTAAACTATCTGATTAATTGTCTGCATTCGATTGTTCAACTGCTTTCCATGCATGGATACTACTATTTTTTAGAACGATGTTTTGGGGACTAGCCCAAAACAGTGGGGACTACTCTTCCAATTTGGAGGTGGATATTTGAAGTAATTTTGGGTCACCCCTTATCTAATATATTTTTTAATACCAAATTTACCCTTGGTAATTAAATTAGTTAGATTAGTTAGTGTTAGTGTAATGATTAATTAGTGATTAGTTAGTGATTAGTGAGTTATTAATAGGATAGTTTTGTTAGAATGAGATGAAGAAGAAGGAGAAGAAGAAGAAGAAAAGATGAAGAAAAATAGGGAAGAACCCAAAAAAAATTATTTTGAGTTTAGTTAATATGATATGAGTGATTCATGTGATGATACCTCCTCCTCAGAATCAGAACCTCCTTCATCTCCTAAACTATTTGTCAATACTTCTAACGATCCGGGTATGAGTTATTTCTTAGATGATGAATGCTTTTTTCCCCAAACTCAAGCTAACGACCCAAATGATGAATTTTATCAGCCACAACCAGAATATGAAGTTATGGTTACTCAGGTATGTCTCAAATTTAGTTAATGTAGCTTGAATTGTGGAAAAAATAGGCCAAATCGAAAATTTCAGGAAGAAATTTCGGCTAGGTGATAGTAGTTCGGTTAGCAATTCTGCCAAAAAGTTAGCCGAACTCTCCTGTATGTGCAGTTCGGTTACTCATTTCAGCATACGCAGGTAACCGAACTCTGTTTTAATGGAGGTTTTTGAGAGTTCGGTTATCTTTTTCCAGAAAACGTTGCCGAACTAATTTTATAGAGTATACAGTTAATGGTTCGGTTCAGTCGAGTTTATTCCTTTTGTTACCGAACTTTATGTTCGGCAAGCTCGCAAATCACCTTCATTGATTAGATAACCGAACTCTATAGTTCGGTTTAGTCGATTGTATTAATTATGTTGTCGAATTATAGTTTTGAAATTTCCAAAGAACAAGTTCGGCAAGATAGCAAAAAAAAATTCATAACCGAACTTTTTGTTCGGCAGGATCGCATATTATGTTTACATTGCCGAAAATATAAGTATTTCTTATTTTTAGTTGGTATTGACGTTGTGCTATTACTCGTAGGTTGCATCTGATCCAATAGAACCAATGGAAAATCAACCTACCCCTGTTGATATTTTGTACGATGACACGTCACATCACTACATGAATGACTTGGTATTCAAAAGTCCTTTAGAGGCAAAGAGTTGGGCTAGACAACATGCACTAAAAGACATGTGCGTATTAGTATTGAATGGGAGAGAGAGCAAAACCCGCTTTGAAATGGTTTGTGAGAGAAGCGGTGATCCCGATAAAAGCCACAAGAGGAAGGGTTATGTTTATAAAGGAAATACAAATAGGAAGAACAAAACTTTCTCAAAGAAGACTAAATGCCCATTCAAGCTTGCATTTAATTACAACAAAGAATTGGGTGGATGGGTTCTCTACAAGGTTATGGAAGGTTGTCATAACCACCCTCGTCCGGAGCATCTTGAAGGACATTTCATGGCAGCCAAGCTAACTCCTGAAGAGATGGACAAGGTAGCTAAAATGAGGAAAATGGATCTTTCACCGATTCAAATGCTCCAAATACTAAAGGAGGATAACAAGGATAACCACTCATCTTTGTCCACCATTTATAATGCAATAGTGACAATTAGAAAGAAGGAATGGAGAGATAGACAAGTGATGCAACAATTGTTTTTTTTGGCCAAAGAGAAAGACTACGCGGTTCAAAAGGATGTGGATTCGGACGGAGAGATAACACAACTCTTCATTGCGCATCCAACGAGTGTTCAATTGGCTCAATGCTTTCATGAAGTTCTCATAATGGATTGTACTTATAAGACGAACAAGTACGAGATGCCATTGTTGAATATTGTTGGGCGTACTTCGACGCAGTCACCGTTTACCGTGGCGTTTTGTTTTTTAAGAGACGAGCAAGAACCTAGTTACATTTGGGCACTACAACAAGTTAAGGCAATCTTCCGAGGTGATGATATTCCCGGGGTTATAGTGACCGACAATGAAGTCGCATTGATGAATGCAATAGAGGTAGTGTTTGCATTAGCACACAATATGCTTTGTACATTCCATATATGGTGTAATTTGATAAATAAGTGCAAGCCAATAATTTGTCCACCCAAGAAAAAAGGATATGAAGAGATTAAGATGCTACCGGAACATGAACGAGCGGATGCAAAAGAGGAAGTTGAAAAACAATACGCTCTAAATTACGCTAAATGGGTTGCTTTCAACAGTGAATGGGAATCATTGTGTTGGTCTCTTACCGAGGAAGAGTATCATCTAAATCTTGCGGAGTTTATCGCCCATTGGGATACTCCCGATTATACCGGTGTTGTATCGTATGTTCTTCGCCAATGGTTGGAACCACACAAAGAGAGGTTCGTTAATGCCTATACCAACCAATATAAACACTTGGGAAATCAAGCGACAAGTTTAGTAGAGTCGGCTCACCATCGGTTGAAGAAGAATCTCTTTGGATGTGTTGATAATTTCGTAACCGTGTGGAATGCTATGGAAAATTACTTCAAGCGCGACATTGATAGAATTAAAGAGAAATTCCAAAAAAGCCGTATATTCAAAATGACCGGAAAATACGCCGACCACCCATTATTCAAGGGAATCCATTACAACATATCTCGCCAATGTATGAAGTTGTTGATCATAGAAGTCGAGTTGATTGATAAGTGGGAAACCAAGAGGGATGAGGTGTGTGTATGTAACATGAAGAAGTCTATGGGACTCCCTTATCGCCATATGATAATCAACTACGAGCATGGCGTAATCCCTTTAAGCGACATGATCCATATTGGAAGCATCTAAGTTTCATCCCTCCTCCAAAGGGAGAAGAAGCCGGAGAGGAGTTTGGTGATAACGACATGGGTAGAACCGTACTAGAGATGTATCGTGGCATGAACAAGCTCCAAAAACAAATATTTTGGGATGACATGAGGAAAATCATATATCCACAAACTTCGGAGAATGTTTATGAACCGTCAAAAGGCAAACGCAAAGGTAGGCCAAGCAAAAAAGAAACTAAAAAACAACTAAGAGAATATGCAAAGGTGTTACGTAAGAAGAAAAGTGAGCAAACCCCATTTACTAGAGATCCATCGGCCCATGAGTATACCGCGGAAATGTACTTGGAGCAAACCAAGAAAAGGGGTAGGAGTATTGAGGAGAAAGGCGAAACAAATGAGCGAGATTTGAAGAAAAAAGGTACGATGTGTCCATCTCAACCAAGCCAACCATCTTCCGGCGACGTGAAGCTTAAGTCTCCAATTTGCCCTATTCAACCATCTTCCCTAGACGTGAAGCTTGATGCTCCAAATAAAGACTATTTGAATGATCTACCTCTATACATTCGATAATACGTTATATCCACCGACGACGTTCCTCCGGATGGTAATTGTGGTTTTCATGTTGTCAATCAGCAACTTGGGCCTTTCATCGAAGGTGCAAAGCTAAATAATGGATGTGCAATCACTCATATAAGGCAAAGGTTGTTTCCAAACTAAAGGAGAATCCGGCATTTTACAAGACAATGTTGTGCGATGGGGTGGGTAGTCTCAATGAGCAATTTGTTAAGTATCAACGTCGTCTTCATGGGGGCCATCCGATCACAAGGGATTATTGGATGAGCATACCGATATGTGGACACTTAATCGCCGAGGCTTTTAATTGTGTGGTTCATTATTTCTCAAAGTATGCTAGTTTCACCTTCACCCCGAAAACAACCGTATGTGTCGAGCAACTCAAACGAAGGAGATGTGTGATGGCATTGACTAACAACAACCACTTTATAGGCCTTCGTTTAAAACCCGATTGTCCACTGCCTCCAATATCCGGAAACTCTTTTTGGCCTGCCTTTAACTACAATATAATGTTGGGTTGGTGTATTATGTATGAGCATAACATGGAGATGTGGAAAGCTTTGTCGAAATCTGACGAAATTGTACATGAAGGTCGAATTTCACTTGATGATGATTAAATGACACATGCAATGGAACTAAGTATGCTTATCAATGTAATACTATGTTTTTTGAAGTGTGGTATTCATTATCGAGTTAATGCTAGTATTCTATTGAGTTGATAGATAATAGTTCGGCAACCTGTATTTTTGTGCAGGTAACCGAACTTTAGTTCGGTTACCTGGTGAAAAAATACAGTTTGCCGAACTCATGTTTTATATGAGTCTTCAGAGAAAGTTTCGGCTACCATTGATATAATACTTTCATAACCGAACTAGAAAGTTCGGTTACAAGCTAGAAATTTAGAAAACCGAACTTTTTACCTGAAGCCTCAGGGGAGTTTTCGGCAACCAGTTTAAATGTTGCGAGGTAACCGAACTCTGTCTTCGGCAACCTTGTAGTATTTAGCTGTTCGCCGAAAATTAAGTTCGGTGACCATTAATTAGTTACAGGTTACCGAACTAACCTGTGTTTAAATTTCAGGTTGCCGAAAAAAATCCTGTATTCAAAATTTCTTCCATATAAAATTGAAAACACAAACCTAATTTAAATTAAAAACAAAAACAAGGTTCTAAAACAAATATAAAAGTTGTTATACATACCAAACTACGAAATCCATAACTAAGAAGTTTTTTGAAACTAAAACCATACGAAATCACTAACGACCACCACGACGAACCCTTTTACCACTTCCTTGTTTACCACGAGTTTTAGGTTGAACTTCCTCATCACTTGGGGTTTCATCTACTCGTCCGGTTTCCTCCATGGCGCGACTTGAACATTCTCCTTGTTGTCGACCCCTCTTCAATTGCTTAGACCTACTTGGCTCCATCATTCTTTTAGTTATAAGACCCTCCCACTCGCCGTAGTAGTAGGTTTGTTCCTTAGTCGACATCGGCTCTCCACTGCGGATTTTAGCCATCAATTTCTTCAATAATTTCGTACCCTTCTTCACCTGATTCCAATTTTAAGCATAAGTAAATATATTTTCAATACTTTCAAACAACAAGGAAGTATAAGAGAAGACATTTTCTTACCACATTATCCCATAGCATTTTTGCTTCTTCTCCACAAATAGGCATCTCCTTCTGACCTCTCTTAGCCTCCCTCTCCTTTTCCTTCCCCTTCGCCTTATCAGTCTTAGCTTGTTATTCTCTATTTATCACAAAAGGATGACTAATTTCTTGATAAAACACCGTATAATCTTCATCACATGCATTTACATCTCCACCACAAGGTACACAATCACCTAAAGGTAAGTAGTAGTTACGAAGTGCATTCCAATGTCCTACCGTAGGAGTTGGTTCATGTTTTGGAACAAAATATTTCTCGGTGTTCTTTGTTCCTTGAACCACCAAATTGAAATTTTCATTCTCCACGTCGGGATCCATTTGGACACAACAAAGTTGTCTTAGTATTCTCCTTGGATTATATATTGCGTAGCCATTAGGATACCAAATTGGTCCATAGTATGCCGAGACGGTAGAGAAACCATTCATATCTTCTTCATCTACAGGGACATCATCGGGTACGGCGTATGGGTGAAATACCACATCGTTCACCGTAAGTTTATCCAATTTCTCCCTCAACGAAGTCAACTGCTCTTCTTTAGACTTCTTTTGTGCGTCCAAAAACAACCATTTTCCCGCTGTAGGTTCGTCATAGGGATAAGCTGTCTTTTCCCTAGCCAATCCCAATGAAGGGAAGTGGTCATAAATCCAAACCTATGCGAAAATACGAAAATATTAATCCATATACATGAAAATTGATTTGGAAGCATAAAATTTAGGTGAATAATTTGCTAACTAACAATGTAAAAGGTCACCTGAATAAGAGTTAAGTAACCTCCAATTTGATTTGTCTTAATCCTCGACCCTTTGCTCATCTCTCCTAGAACAAAAGCAAGCACCCCAGTGGCCCAAGAGTATTTGTTAATCTCATCGAGATTCTCCAAAAGCTGTAGATAATGTGCATCCACCCTATTTCCAGAAGTGTCTGGGAAAATGATGGTTCCTAGCTGATATAACCAATAAGCGGTGACATGATGCCTAAGGGTCTCCTAGTCCATCACCAACTTTCCTTTCTCCACCTTCTTTCTTGTCCCTCCAAATGCTTCCTTCAACTTTACCAACTTGAATTTCTTCAACCTCTTCTTAAAGGCTCCATTTGTCTCTCTTGGATTATACTCATCGCCACGTTTAAGGGACGTCACAGAACGTCTAAACTCACATTGAGCCTTTCTTGCATCCCATCCTAGACATTTTAGAGCCAATTCTTCAAGAGCTTCATAATACATCGAGGGGTTGTAGCCTTCTCGAAGACATTTACCTTCCACTGGTAAGCCGGTTATTCTCGAGCAATCGTCGGGAGTAATTCCCATCTCGCCAAATGGAAGATGAATTGTATATGTCTCGGGATAGTACCTCTCGAGAAATGCGGATACGGCAACAACGTCAAAATCCGCATGTGCATCCTCTATAGCTCTCCATAAAACACACTCTTTCACCTTTGATTGAAAATCGTCACACTCCAAAGATAGATCCCATTTGGACGCCTTTTGACGCCGAATAAGACGTACTGCATCATTATGATCCTACGAAAAAAACATAACACTATTAATACTTGACGAAACATGTCCCAAAAAAAAAACATTTTGTTAGGTAAAAATGAACTTAAAGAATACCTTTGTCGCATAGATCTTCGCAGCCCATGAGTGTTTGTAGCCAAACAATGTGGCCCCTCCATCATTTGGAGTACCATAAGTTGGGTTCACTGGTGGCAAACACAAATTATCAGGGGGAATGTGTGAGTATCTATCACAAGGCGGCTTCGGCTTCTTTTTCTCTTTAACAGGAACAATTTCTTGCTCTTCTTGCTCTTCCTCCTCTTCTTCCTCTTCCTCCTCTTCATCCTCTCCCTCCTCTTCTTCCTCTCCCTCTTCTTCATCATCCTTCTCTTCCTCTTGTCCTTCTCCTTCTTTGCCCTGTCCTTGTTCTTCTTCCTCTATATTCTCAACATGTTCTATTTGTTGTTCAACCTCTTCATTTCCTTGCTCTTCATTTCCTTGCTCTTCTTCATCATCATTCTCTTCTTCAATAACATTATCAATTGTATTCTCCATCACCTCCTGATTGACTTCCTGTAATGATCCCCCTCCATGTTTTGCATTTTTGGTACCACGGTTTCGGAAATCCAGATGTATCCTACCGCGAGGTGTTGGAGTTCTCAAATCTTCGTCTACGTGGGGATTAGATTTTTTCCCTTTGTTCCTAATGAATGAAAACCACATTATTACCTAAACAGAATATTGTCTTATCAAATAAAGATGAACATGGGATTACATCAAACACAAAATGTTAACAGACTAAAGTTCGGTTATCTGGTATAAGTTACGAGGTAACCGAACTACAAGTTTGTATGTGACAGATCAAAGTTCGGTTACCACATAGAAAGTGCGAGGTAACCGAACTATATTTTATCAAAGTTCGGTTACCTATATAAATTTATCGAGGTAACCGAACTCATATTTTTCATATACAGAAGGAGTTCGGTTACGTTATTTTTTTGCGAGCTTACCGAACTTCATAGTTCGGTTACCTTAAAATTACTAATTGGTCGAACTGTTCTTCATATTGAAAGTTCGGTTACCTATATAAATTTATCGACTAAACCGAACTCAATTTTTTCATATAAAGAAGGAGTTCGGTTACGTTTTTTTTTTGCGAGCTTACCGAACTTCATAGTTCGGTTACCTTAAAATTACTAATTCGCCGAACTGTTCTTCATATTCAAAGTTCGGTTACCAAATTCTAGGGTTTTCAATATTTCTCCTAGCCGAAATCTATACTGTAACTACCATTTTCAATGGATTTTGATGATTTCTTCAACAAAAAACGATTCAAAGGAATGGGTACGAAGGAAATTACCTGCGGATTTTCATTTTGATGGAATCAGACTCCTTGGTTGATGTTGGATGCTTCAATTCGTCTCCCAACTTTGGTTGAAGTTGTTTATCAACTTCAAATTGATTTGGGAGATTCGCTATGCTAGCCAGACCCGGACTCAATCCGGGAATTCTTGGTGTCTGCTTAGAACGCATTGTTTTATAAAATTGATTAATCGACGATGAATTTTTTTCAAATCGACGATGTATACGAAGAAGAGGAGAAGAAGAAGAAGAAGAAGAAGAGGAGAATAAAAAAAATGTGTTTTAAAACTGATTTTTGGTTTTAATTTAGGGGTTAGATTAGTGGGTAGTGGTTAAATTAGTGGGTTATTAGGATTAGTTATAACCTTAATTAGGATAAGGGCAGATTAGTCTTCCCTAATCTTTTAGGACACCCCTTAAAATTTTGGGTGGACATTTGAATAACAAAGTAGTCCCCCACTGTTTTGGGCTAGTCCCCAAAACATTGTTCATTTTTTATTATGAAATATATATACGGCTAAAGGTACCTCTTTTTTAAGAACGTGCGATTGGGGATACTTGAACTAATTGGGGAATAGAGGAAAATGACAAAAACTGAATTTAAATATCAAATCAGGGTCACCCCTTATCTAAGTATTTTACCTAATACCTAATCTACCCCTCACTAATCAGGTTTAGTGCTCAATTATAATTAGTAAATTCATAAGATTATTTGATAAATGATTAGTGTGTATTTTTATTTGTATTTGGGTGAGTGAGGTGAGAGTAGAAGGAGGGAAAAAAATTGATAAAGAACTTTTTTTGGTGAAAATGGAGGATGGTTGTGAAGAGAGAATTGCTGCTGAATCTTTAGCTCAACTACAACAAGGAGCATATCTTCAATCTTCTGCTAATGACAACAACTCACAATTGCAAGTATTTGTGGAACCAACACCCTTGGATCATGATTTTTATGTGCATGGAGAGTTTCTTGAATAACCAACCCAAGAGAGTAAACTAGTTCAACATACAAGCACTCCCAATACTCAGGTAAAGGTGCCAATGGGTTGAAAATTTGATTTTTTTTCTTTGTATCCACCATTGTTGCAGCTGAAAAAGCTCGGTGCCGGCATGGACGTAGTATGAATACAATGCCGGCAGCACCATTACCGGCATGGTATTCATACTATGTCCATGCCGACCAATAATATCCCTCATTTTGAAATGCAAGCCGGCATTGTATTCAACTGAAAACACCATGCCGGTACAAAAGTTACTTTTTACCTACCACGGAATATTCTACCGGCATGGTTCAATTCTAACGTCACCATGCCGGTACCTCCAAAAAAACATACAGGAAGCAGTTTCTTTCTAAGCTAAATACCGGCATGGTATATTAATTATCGACCACTCCGGAATAGAGTACCGGCGTGGAACCATAGATAACAAGCATGCCGGCACTTCTATTTCCGGCGTTGATTTCAAATGAAATTTGTATGCCGGAAAGCGTTTCAAATTTGGTCTTCAGTTTCGGTTCAGTTCGACTATGCCGGAACTTTGGTCGAGCATGCCGGAACTGTGGTCCGGCATAATATTTTAATTTTTTTTTGAACTAATTTATTTTCTTTTCATTCGATCCTTAGGTTGTGACATATATTGATCCAACAAATGCAAGACCGCTTGGTCGGGATACGTCGAAATACTATAAAATGCCTCAGGTATGTTACCAAAGAATACTTTTCACCTAGTATCTTGAACTTTACTAATGGATTGCTTGTAATGAACCTTATAATCTCCCATTGTTGTCCTTATGTAGGGAATAAAATCTAAAAATGAAGCAATTGTTTGGGCTAAAGAGACGGCTCTTAAGAACATGTGTGTGCTGGTGAGGAATACCCAAGGTTCAGATATCCGTTTTGAGATGGCTTGCGAGAGAAATGGGGAATGCAAGGAGAAGAATAGCCACAAGAAAAAGGGTTATGTATATCCAAAGAAGACTAATGGGGTATACAAGACTCGTACGAGGAAGGATAAATGCCCATTTAAGCTTGTATTCAATTTAAGAGACAAGGACAAGGAATGGGATTGTAAGGTGTGGTTCGGCCGTCATAACCACTCGGATCCGGAAGATTTTGTTGGTCACTCCCTAGTTGCGAAGCTAAAACCTCACGAAATAGAGGATGTAAAGAGATTGACCAAAGCATGTATCAAACCAAGACAAATTCTCAGAGGCTTCAAGGAGAAAGATCGGACGAACGTGTCTTCTCTAAGTACAATTTATAGCGCACAAGCAACTATTAGAAGGGTGGAATGGGAAGGGAGGAGCGTTATGCAAGAATTTGAGAAGATAGTTTGGGATCACAACTACACGCGTATCATTAAAAGAGGGCTGGACAAGAAGCCTCTTCAAATATTCATTTCGCATCCTTTGCTTGCAAAATTAGCTCATACATGTTTTGGTGTTCTTATGATGGATTGCACCTACAATACAAACAAATACAATATGCCGTTGTTCAACATCGTGGGGCAAACACTGGAGAAGGTATCATTCACATTGGCTTGGTGTTTAATGGAAAACGAGAGGGATTATAATTATAATTGGGCATTACGACAATTGAAATTACTCTTCCGGGAAAATCATCTTCCGAGGGTCATCATAACCGATCAAGATGACGCATTAATGAATGCAATATCCGACGTCTTCCCGATGCACAAAATTTCCTATGTACATATCATATACGTCAAAATGTGGTAAAAGCTTGACATGCCTTGTTTGAACCCAATAAGGCGGATATTAAGAAGAGAATGATTGTTCAACTAGAGGAAGACGTTCGCAAGAACAAACTATCACCCGAAGAAAAAGAAGATGAAAGAGGCAAGATCAAAGAGCAAGTGGACAAAGAACATGAGGAAAATCATAAAAAGTGGTTGGAATTTCAAAGAGTTTGGGAGAAAGTTTATTGGTCTCTTACCGAGGATACGTACGAAAAGAATTTGGACAAGTTTATTGCCAATTGAAACAAAGTTTATCCGACTGCCGTCTCGTATTGTCGGAATCAATGGTTGGATAAGTTCAAGGAAAAATTTGTGCGTACATGGACAAACCGGTATAAACACTATGGGAATGAAGCAACTAGTATAGCGGAGTCCACTCATGGGAGATTTAAAAATCTCATCGAGTCTAGCCAAGGAGACATGGTTACGGTCACCAAGGAAATGGAGCAATACTTTAAGAGTGATATTGATAGGATCAAGAAGGATTTTGAGAAAAGCTCAATGGAAAGGATGACTTCATATCTTCAATATGGTAAGTTGATCCGAGGAATATAATTCAACGTCTCTCATTGGGCAATAAAACATATGATTATACAAATGCAAAAGGAGATAAACTACGACAAACCGGGTGATGTGTGTATTTGTCCCGACATGTCTTCATTGGGGCTTCCGTGTCGTCATATGCTTGTGAAGTATGAAGAAGTGATACCTACTGAGGTTATCGATCCGTTTTGGAAATAACTATCTTTCACCCCTCCCCCTACGGAAGCTCCCGGACAATCACAATGGGATACGAACGAAGCAAGGGAATTCTTCGAAGCTTACTCACGTGGAAACTCGGCTAGCCGGCAAGTCTTGTTGAGCCAACTAAGGCTAATTACTCGCCCATGGACAGCACAAAGTGAAGATCCAACAAAGGGAGATCCTCTGGTAGACCACAAACCAAAACGGCAAGGAGAAAACAAAGAAAATAATTAAAAAAAATGAGTCAATGTGAATGTGAACTCGAGGCAAGTAAGAAACGTGATCCAACCGCATGTGAGATTTCAGAAGCAAGGTTCACGGAAGCGCCGATTCCAAACAAAAGGGGTAGGCCGAGGAAGGAACCTCTATCAAGTCAACAACAAACGTGGATTCCGTATCCACACCAAAATCCGATGGATCGGAGGTTCCAAAGAAAAAGGGTAGGCCGAAGAAGGTACCCACATCGATTGAACAAGAACAACAAGGTGAACATTCCCAAGCCACACCCATAGTTGATGGAGCGGCGGTTGCAAAGAAAAGGGGTAGGCCGACAAAGGTACCTTCATCAAGTGACAAAGAACAACAAGGTGAGCATTCCGAAGCCACACCCATAGTTGATGAAGCGTCGGTGCCAAAGAAAAGGGGTAGGCCGACGAAGGTACCTATATCAAGTGACAAAGAACAACAATGCGAGCATTCCGAAGGAACACCCATAGTTGATGGAGTGGCGGTGCCAAACAAAAAGGGAAGGATGAATAAAGAACCTACATCAAGTTAAGCACATCAAGGTGAAAATTCCGAAGCCACACCAAATATAAGTGATAGCAAAGGTAAGCGACCCTTGTCTAGTCAATAACAACACGATGGTGATAACTCCGTAGGCACGACCAAAGTTGATGTAGTTAGGATTCCAAAGCGAAGGGGTAGGCCAAGGAAGTATGCACTCCCATCACATATTGTAGACATTAACAGTTTAGAGTTTGCAGAGGATGGATTGGAGATATTAAAGCTAAAAAATGGTAATATGAAGATGTATAAGGATGCGAAAACAGGTAGGACCACTAGAAGTTACCATACCAAAATAGAGTCTTATATAGAGCAACTTCCCAAGATTATTCGCGAGTATATTGTATATACGGATGATGTCGATGGATATGGAAATTGTGGCTATCATGCCGTGACCGAACAATTAGGAATCTTTGAGACAACGGTTAGTAAAGGGATGACACCATACCGATATGCTAGAATGAGGATGGCCGCTCAACTTGTTAATAAGAAGAGATTTTATGAGCAATTGCTTGGTGATGAAGAAGGGTTTGATAGTTTGTATGCTCGAGTGTTAGGGCCCGAGAATGAGATGAAATTCCTTCCTACTCAACATTGGATGAGAATGGCGGTTTGTGGGCATCTAGTGGCGGATACATTTAATTGTGTTGTTCATTATTTTGCTCCCACCGTCCAAGCAATGATAGACGCATTTATGTGTCTATTTTCATCTCTATTGTGTATATTGTTAGTACCCATTTTTGTACTTATTATGGTGTTTTATGTGTTTGTAGGTATTGTTGGGCAATAAACATTTTTGGAGAAATCGGCTCGAAAAGTTGATAAATGCAACCCGAAGGAAATTTGCTATTCGGACTCTCACTTTGGATAAGGGGTAACCCATTTCCAGGAAGCTACTAAACACAGACCGGGACTGGATAGGGGGAGGTCATCTTCTCAAATTCAAAAAGAAATTTGGCGGGAAAATATATACACGTTTCTGGCAGGTTTGGTGGTAGTGATTTGGAGGAGTTTGAGGTCGATTAAACCTCTTATTTTCATAGGGTAGACTCCTTATGGGTCTAAGAATCTAACATGGGTGTTGAAATCGATTAAACTGGGCTCAATCGATAGATTTTTATCTCAACAGCAAAATATGGAAAGTCACGTGTGTGACCGATTTTAGGAAATTTTAGAGAGATTAAAGTGCTATAAACCTTCCCAAAGCTTTATATCTATCTAAGGAAGAGTTTAGAATAAAAAGGAAAGCTCAGAAACGCGTGGAAATCCTAAAACAAGAAATTGCCGCAACTTTGCCGTGAAGAGAAAGGAAGAGATTTTGGAAGATTCTGGAGAGATTTAATCGGTATTTTTGATATAAATAGATTGTTTGGGTCATATAGAAGGGGTGTCGAAAGTTAGGGGAAGTTTAGAACACCACAAAGCCGAAAAATCAAAGTTGCAGGAAACCCGCTGCTGCTGCTGCTGAAGAAGAACACGAAGAACTTTGACCCACACCGAACTGTCGCAGAAGCAGTCTTATGTTCAACTACAGAAAGTTGTTATCGTTTTTCACTGTCGTTTCTTAATACTTTCAGCGACCATTACTTTCCTTACAAAAAGCTTTCTGTAATTACAGCTCGTCCTTCTTAATAAAAACACCTTATTTGAGCAATGAAATCAACTTTTGAGCATATTTCTATTATGAGGAGCTAAACCCCTTAGCCGAGGCAACGGAGGAAGCCATTGTTCCATGAAAAGTGGTATATTTCTATTTTAATTATTTTTGCAATCTTTTACATGATTATTTGCATAGAACTAATATTGGAAAATTGATTTTTATTGAGTAGTTGAGAATTGTTTTGATGGAACATGCTAGGTTTTAAAAAATTTGATGTTTCATGCTTGATGTTTACAATTGTTACTTCAAAAATCTATTAGAGGCAATAAATTAGAATCACTTTAAAAGCAAGAATTGCATGAATATTGATTAGATTGTATCACTTAATTGGTCAATAGTGGAATCCAAAGTCTCGGAGTCTTTTTATAATTTGATACAATTTTATTTGAGTTATTTAATTTAATTTAAGTCTAAAAAAAATCCTTTACAAGTCTTAGAGTTCGAATCTTTTTACCACTACAACTACAAAATACATCAAGCAACATATACACCAAAGTGGCAAAAGTGCGAAGGATATCTTAAGAAGAGAAGAGTTGTCTTGGCGCTCGTGAACGGAAATCATTTCATTATTCATAAACTCAAGGAAAACTGTCCATTGCCACCGGTTAGCCCGCTGACTAGAAACAAGGATATAGATCCCAATCACTCGGAGGAATGGATGAAATTGTACGAGGAGAATCACAAACTTTGGGATGCGTTGGCCCTATCAATTACTTGAGAGAAGATACAAGTTCATATGTGTGGAAACGATGATGAGTAATTTGGGTATATGTGGTTCACTAATACGCAACATTTTGTTTTTTTGGAAGTGTGAATTGTAAACATTAAATCATATTTTGATGCAATGCCGGCATTATTATGTTTCAATACTACAACTCCGTAAGCTGGTGCCGGCGTAGAACTAAACTTTTGAAACACTGCCGGAATTTCATAAAAACATCCATAGAAATTAGTAAATGTGTCGGCATTGAAATTAAATTACAAACCATGCCGCTACTCTGAAAAAAATATTTTTCATCTGGAAAATGCAGACTACCGGCATGGTAACCAAAAAAACTTCAATGCCGAAACTCTGTAATTTATTTGATTTTGAAAATTCAGAGTGCCGGCATTCCAAATATATGCCGGCAAAGAGGTAATTTGACACAGGTTTATCAACATAATAAATCAAATAACAACACTAGATTGTTCCAAAGTTAAGATGTTCCAAACCGAAAACAAATCAAACATAAACCAAAACAAGCAAAGAATTTAGCAAGACACACAAACAAACACATGTTTAACATTGTTCAAGACACACAAACAAACATAAAGCAACACTAGATTGTTCAAGACCTAACTAATACCATAGAAGAAACATTAACAAACATCTTCGATCACTCGGTCCTTGGCTTCTTATGTACCCACTTCTTCCTTTGGCCCCACAAGTATTTTGCCTTTGGATCTTCAATTTTGTCTATCTTTTTATCGACCGTCTGCATTTTTCCGGGGTCAACACAGCTCCTTTCTTGTTCTTGCAGTTAAAAAAAATTCCCAATATCCCAAGCTGCTGACGTTGTTGTCATATTTTTCGACGGGTACTTAGTATTTATAATTATACAAGTTGATAGATATAGATTAAAAGAATAAGAAGTGATCAAGAATTACGTACCAACAAAGTAAGGGTCTTTTGAAATGCGGGAACAGTTAATTCATCCGGAGTGGTGGAGGGAGGTTCTGGTTGTGGAGGCACTTCATCAGTGGTCGGGCGTACAATATAAGGATACGAGTACCTCAAATGACCTCTAAGGAAGTCTGGTTCGGAATTATAACCGTTTTACGCCAATTTCCAACCAACCCTATCCAGCACAAGTTGTCGTAGTTCCCTTTCCCTCCAAAGTGCATGAAGGGGAGTAGGTTCATAAACTACCAGAGTATGCTTCTTATTTGCTTGGTATTGATCAAAGACATGAGAGAATTTTTGATTAGATGTATCCGTAAGACTTTTCTGCTTGTACCCAAGTTGGCGCTGAAAAAGTGGGGGTACAACAACCTCACCCAATATTTCTCTTAGCAATCTGAATGGACTAACTCCAATATACTTTTAAGAGAATCAACTAGACAGTTAAACTCAATCTTAATAAAAAGTATATCAAAGAGTTATATCTCAATTTCTCCATTCAATCCTCAATCAAACAAATAGAAATCTGCAAGCCTGATTGAATACAAGAGAAATACCTTGAACGGTACCAAAGACCAATGTTCAAGGATCAATCAAAAACCAAAGGTTGGATTTAACAATTGATCGATACAACGCACAACCTATGATATTTAAATTATATAAAAAAATATAATGCGGAAAAAAAATAACACAGACACCAGAAGTTTTGTTAACGAGGAAACCGTAAATGCAGAAAAACCCCGGGACCTAGTCCAGATTGAACACACACTATATTAAGCCGCTACAGACTAACTTCGATCTGGACTGTAGTTGAACCCCAATCAATCTCATAATGATCCAAGGTAATGTTGCGCTCCTAACGTCTCTGATCCCAGCATGATACTACGCACTTGATTCCTTAGCTGATCTCACCCACAACTAAGAGTTGCTACAACCCAAATTCGAAGACTTTAATAAACAAATCTGTCTCACATAGAAAAGTCTACAGGAATAGATAAATCTGTCTCCCATAGAAATACCTACGAGTTTTTGTTCCGTATTTTGGTAAATAAAGGTGAACAGGAACCAATCGATAACCCGAACTTATATTCCCGAAGAACAGCCTGAAATTATCAATCACCTTACAATAATCTTAATCGACTAGCGAAACAAGATATTGCGGAATCACAAACGATGAGACGAAGATGTTTGTGACTTCTTTTCTATCTTGCCTATCGGAGAAATTAATATCAAGCCAATCTTACGATTGTACTCAAATATGATAGAAACAACAAGATCAGATCACGCAACTACAGAGAAAATAGTTGGGTCTGGCTTCACAATCCCAATGAAGTCTTCAACTCGTTAACCTACAGGGTCTCGATAGAAACCTAAGGTTAAAGGAGAATCGACTCTAACTTATACAACTAGTATCACATAGGAGTTGTGGGGATTAGGTTTCCTAGTTGCTAGAGTTCTCCTTTATATAGTCTCAAAATCAGGGTTTGCAATCAAAGTTACCTTGGTAACAAAGCATTCAATATTCACCGTTAGATGAAAACCCGATTAGATTCAAGCTAATATCTTTCAACTGTTAGATCGAACTTAGCTTGTCATACACAAATGAAATGCACGCTCATTTAGGTTTGGGTAACCGTACCTAAACATGTACACCTAGTTGGTTCAACAATAGTTAACCAATGGTTAGCCATATGAGCAATTTCATATCAACGTTAATCATCTTCACCATAACTAGTTCAAGTGACTCAAATGAACTAGTTAGAGAGTTCTTCAATTGCTTAGATCTCATAGAAGTATATAAGACACAATCGAAGCAAAAACGATTTTGATTCACTCGAATCAATTCATGAACATTATAGCCACGGTTTGCAAATATGCATTCCTTAATTTATAAATGTCTTAGTTCATGAATAAACCGATTTTAGAAAATAACCCACTCAAGTACGCATACCGGTACGCATACTTAAGTACCCGGGACTCCAGCAGAAATTCACGGGATGTGAACTTCCGGCAGTATGCGGACTTAGTTCCGGACATCCTCAACCAGTAAAGTACGCATACTTTGGTTCAAGGATTTTGGACTTACACAAGTATTAGTTCACATACAATGTTTATATCCATTCAAGGTTATATATTCTAAACTCTCATTTCAATCATTGAAACATTCTTAGAGGATGTTATATAGTATTTATTCACAAACTATTTTTCATCAAAGCGATTTTCAAGAGATTGAAACGTTCAACATGACTTTCGTCACGAGTAAAGATAAACTTGGCCAAAGCGAAAGCATACCAACACATATTTCGAGAAATAGATAAGTGAGATAAACTCGGCTCGAAATAGCAAATGTGTATAATCGAAGTCTATATAGCAATACGAATTTCGTCTCAAGATAGGAGATAGAGTAGATAGACTTTTGAGTGATAGATAAGTTCAAGTATATACATACCTTTTTGTCGATGAAGTTCCACCAGTTCCTTGAGTAGTTCTTCATCTTTATATGATGAACGCCGTGGAATCTAGAGCTCAACTACACTTACTATCCTAGTCCGAGACTTAGCTATAAGTAGACTAGAAATCAAGACTTATAGTTTTGGCAACTAAACTTGACAAACAAGCTTGAGATAGCAACGCTTGCGAGTTCGACCGAGCAGTGCTCTAACAATCTCCCCCTTTGTCAATTTTAGTGACAAAACTATCAATACATATGGAATACAAAATAAATAAACTTTGCAGCTTCTCATCCACATGCTTGATCTCCTTGGTTCTTCAACATTACTCGAAATCTTCGTCACTTCCAAGTACTCCAATGATTCCAAAGATATTCAAATCAGTATCACCGTTGTTGAAGATCCGTAGCCATAACAATGAGAAAACAATAGCTCTCAATCATTGTTACACAATGTCATAGTATTATTACACAGCATCAAAGTTCAATTGTATCACAACTTCGACAACAATACTATGGTGATATGTATCATTCCCCCTAGTCAATACTCCATCTCACATGGAAACCACTCCCCCTTACATAATGATCCGAAAACCATATGTATTTGTAGTATGAACTACACATTAATTCTTCCCCTTTTTGTCAATAAAATTGGAAAAGGTACGAAAACTAATAGGATCCTAATGAAATTTCCATAGAGACATTTCATGACCAAAAGAAAGTACATATCAACCTTTGAGATGCAATCATATAGCCGAAACTAAATGCATTCATCAAGGAGTTTATAAAGATACAAGATAACCCCTATAATATTCCACAGCCGCACTCCCCACAAAGATTTGGCAATTAAGCAAAAGTTCAATTAATAACTCTCCCCCATAAAATGTCATTCCTAAAAGAACAACAAGAGCGACCTTACTTTCACAAGAAAAGAAGGATTTCTTTGGACATTAACAAATCACATAGGAATATCAATTTGTATCCAAAAACTCAATTAAATTAACTACAAGAAAACCCATGATTAATTTAATCGGAAATGCTCACATAAGAGAACTTACGGAGCCGCACAGTATTTAACATAACGATATGGATCAGGGAAGATCAATACTGCGGAATAACCAAAGATTCATTCTATTTGTTATCACCATTTGCACAATGACATATAATAGCCTTAATCTTTGTAAACAAAAGCTCATCATATCTTCCATCAATATTTGCATAATGACATAATAGGCTTATCTTTGGTTTGTCAAAAGTTCATTCAATCTTTTATCAATACTTGCATATCGACATATGAAAGACTTAACTTTTGACCACGTATGGGAAAATCACAGTTCACGGACGCAAACACACATATCCCTTAACAAGTTGCAATGTATAAAACCATAAAGATTAATACTGCAAAACTCATCTTCCAAATCAACTTTAGAATTTAAACAAATAAATCTAAAAACATTGCAAGATGAAAATTGTTGGAAATAGCTATGTGTAATCACAAAACCTGCTATTCCGAACCCTAGTTATCCTTCTTAAAAACACAAGAATAAATTCTTATAAGAAGTTTCCTAGACAATAACAAGAATCAAGTTTCTTTGATAACATCATACCTTTGAAAGGATCCATCATAAAAGGTATCACTGATATCCTTGATTCTTTTGACCGTAGAGACTCCATGTTCATGAGTGAGAACATTGACTTTCCGATCAACAAAGTGGGCAAGATGCCTAGCTTTAACACAGTCCATGATGAGCTTCTTATGAATCCTGATCAAGGTGTTTTTATTTTCATGGATTTTGGCCTGACCATCAATAAGCTGATTTATTTGCAATTGCAGATTTGCAAACTCGACCCTAGAGTCATTCTGAAAAAGAATTAAATCTTTGACAGATTCTCCAACCCAGGAGTTGTACTCTTTCCTTTCAATCATCCTTTTCAGGACAAGTTCTTGAACTGAATCACATCCTTTAGAGTCTTCTTCTATCTCAAGATTTACAACTTCTTGAGGTCTTGAGAAGTTTTCCATATCACCCCCTTCCTCCCTTTTTTTTATTATTAGGGAAGGAAAAAAAATATAATATATATATATATATATATATATATATGTGTGTGTGTGTGTGTTTTTAAGCAAGAAAGAGACACCCTTGTTATGGAAAACCTAAACTCTCAAGAGATACACGGACGTTCGTGGACTGGTTGAAAATAACAGAACAGAAGAGGTTCGAAAGAAATAAAATACCTCTGTTTTCATATATCCCAAATCATCATGACTCAAAAATCATAGCATAAGAGTGAGATACATAGTAACAAGGAGTCAAGAGACTCTACTTTCACATTAAGAGAAAACATCATAGTCAAACATAATACAAATGGAAAACTACAGTAGACTTGAGTATCTCCCAACAGTTATTCTTGCATCTCTCAAGTTAGATACAAGAATAAGAATGCCTAAGTTTAGGCAGTCAAGTGAGATGTGATCTCACCATGAGTATTGAGAGATGAGTTGAAAATTCCATCTGAAGGTTTGAACCTGGTATTCCTTACCTTCTTTCGCTTATTTTTTGTTCCATAAGGATTCAACATAACCTTGTCAGGCGATCCATTAGAAATATTTTTCTAAGGATTAAGTCTAGGACCTCTAGAAATTGGTTCCAGAGAATTAGAAGAGACATGTCTCCACCATCTAGACTTAGATTTTCCAGACTTATTCTTATAAATACTGGGAATGTGTATCTTTGTGATGTAAGAATTTGCACCATTTGGAGGAACACAATTCCGGTGGGGATTTCGAGATGAGTGGCCATTGAAATCCATATTATGAGAATCATGTTTTTCTGCAGGAATGAAATCCATTATAGTGGTCACTAGAGAGGTTACCCTGTCGATAGTGAAAAGAAGTAGATTTTGAAGATCATAAATCTGTTTCTTTCTAGCAAAACAATGATGAACATAGTGATTCTTTTCCCCACAAAATGAACAGGTTCGTGGAAGGGAAACAGGGATCTGTTTTGAATTCATAGCCCTATTAGAAGATGCAAGTTATGTAACCACTTCTTAGCAGAACCTTGTTTTTGAGAACATCTCTTCTTGTACTGTAATTCTGTCATTGAATTAATCATCGATACATAAGAATTTCTCATTAAAACAGAGTTTTCCTTTTTCAAGGATTTGCATTGTTCTTGAGCTAGAATAAGGGATGTACCTAGTTTCTCTTTTTCAACACGAAGTCTGTTTAGATCAGATGAATGCGTCTCGATCAAACGTTTTTCTCTAATTGAGTATTCTTTAACAATATTCTCAAGAACACTAATCTTTTCACGTTGTAGAGTAGTTTATTGAATTAGTTTTTCGATATTGTTGGAGAATGACTCAATAATGCTATAGAGTTCTCGTTATCGACCAAGAGACTTTTCAAATTCATCAATGAGCTGAGCATGATTTTGAAAATCAATAGTCTCGGTAGATTTTTTTGAGATTCTAGTGAGATCCATTTCACCTGACAGAGTGTCAAATGTCTCATTCGAGAGAGTGTTATCAAAATCTGATAAAACAACATTTCTACCTTAGGATTCGGAAGAATCATCTAAGGAGTTATCCTTTGAGGTAATCCTAAGACATTTGGCATAATTAAAAACCCTGGAGGACATTTTGGTGTGCGAAAAGCAAGAGATGAACTTCTGTCCACAGAGTCATATTGCTACAAACACATACTTATGAGATCTTTACACATGTTTGCCGGCTCTGATACCAGTTGAAAAAGTGGGGGTACAACAACCTCACCCAATATTTCGCTTAGCAATCTGTATGGACTAACTCCAATATACTTTTAAGAGAATCAACTAGAAAGTTAGACTCAATCTTAATAAAAAATATATCAAAGAGTTATATCTCAATTTGTCGATTCAATCTTCACTCAAACAAATAAAATCTGCGAGCCTGATTGAATACAAGAGAAATACCTTGAACGGTACCAAAGACCAATGTTCAAGGATAATTCAATTTCAATCAAAAACCAAATGTTGGATTTACCAATTGATCGATACAACGCACAACCTGTGATATTTCAATTATATAACAAAATATAATGCGGAAAAGAAAGAACACAGACACCGGAAGTTTTGTTAACGAAGAAACCGCAAATGCAGAAAAACCCCGGGACCTAGTCCAGATTGAACATACACTGTATTAAGCCGCTACAGACACTAACCTACTACAAACTAACTTCGATCTGGACTGTAGTTGAACCCCAATCAATCTCAAACTGATCCAAGGTACAGTTATGCTCCTTACGTCTCTGATCCCAGCAGGATACTATGCACTTGATTCCCTTAGCTGATCTCACCCACAACTAAGAGTTGCTACGACCCAAAGTCGAAGACTTTAATAAACAAATCAGTCTCACACAGAAAAGTCTACAGGAATAGATAAATCTGTCTCCCACAGAAATACCTACGAGTTTTTGTTCCATCTTTTGATAAATCAAGGTGAACATGAACCAATCGATAACCCGAACTTATATTCCCGAAGAACAGCCTAGAATAATCAATCACCTCACAATAATCTTAATCGACTAGCGAAACAAGATATTACGGAAACACAAACGATGAGACGAAGATGTTTATGACTTCTTTTCCATCATTCCTATCGGAGAAATTAATCTCAAGCCAATTTTACGATTGTACTCAAATACAATAGAAACAACAAGATCAGATCACGCAACTATAGAGGAAATAGTTTGGTCTTGCTTCACAATCCCAATGAAGTCTTCAAGTCGTTAACCTACAGGGTCTCAATAGAAACCTAAGGTTAAAAGAGAATCGAGTTTAGCTTATACAACTAGTATCACACAGGAGGTGTGGGGATTAGGTTTCCCAGTTGCTAGAGTTCTCCTTTATATAGTCTCCAAATCAGGGTTTGCAATCTAAGTTACGCTGGTAACAAAGCATTCAATATTCACCGTTAGATGAAAACCTGATTAAATTCAAGCTAATATCTTTCAACCGTTAGATCGAACTTAGCTTGTCATGCACAAATGAAATGCACGTTCATTTAGGTTTGGGTAACCGTACCTAAACATGTACACGTAGTTGGTTCAACAATAGTTAACCAATGGTTAGCCATATGAGCACTTTCATATTAACCTTATTCATCTTCACCATAACTAGTTCAAGTGACTTAAATGAACTAGTTAGAGAGTTGTTCAATTTCTTAGATCTCATAGAAGTATACAAGACACAATCGAAGCAAAAACGATTTTGATTCACTCGAATCAATTCATGAACATTATAGCCACGGTTTGCAAATATGCATTCCTTAATTTATAAATGTCTTAGTTCACGAATAAACAATTTTTAGAAAATAACCCACTCAAGTACGCATACCGGTACGCATACTTAAGTACCCGAATATAGCTTGTTTTTCAGTTCACAAACTCCAGCGAAAATTTACGGGATGTGAACTTATGGCAGTACGCGTACGGGTACGCGGACTTAACTCCGGACATCCTAAACCAGTAAAGTACGCATACTTTGGTTCAAGGATTTTGGACTTACACAAGTATGAGTTCACATACAATGTTTATATCCATTCAAGGTTATATATTCTAAACTCTCATTTCAATCATTGAAACATTCTTATAGGATGTTATATAGTTGTTATTCACAAACTATTTTTCATCAAAGCGATTTTGAAGAGGTTGAAACGTTCAACATGACTTTCGTCACGAGTAAAGATGAACTTGGCAAAAGCTAAAGTTTACCAACACATATTTCGAGAAATTAATAAGCGAGATAAACTCGGCTCGAAATAGAAAATGTGTATAATCGAAGTCTATGTAGCAATACGAATTTTGTCTCAAGATAGGAGATAGAGTAGATAGACTTTTGAGTGATAGATAAGTTCAAGTGTCCACATACCTTTTTGTCGATGAAGTTCCACCAGTTCCTTGAGTAGTTCTTCGTCTTTGTATGATGAACGCCGTGGAGTCTAGAGCTCAACTACACTTACTATCCTAGTCTGAGACTTAGCTATAGTAGGCTAGAAATCAAGACTTATAGTTTTGGCAACTAAACTTTACAAACAAGCTTGAGATAGCAACGCTTGCGAGTCGACTGAGAAGTGCTCTAACAGGCGCATTTTACGGCGAGGGTTGTGCATAACAAATCCTTTTGGATGAAATAACGTTCCGTTGTAAAATGAAACATTGTCATGCCTTGCAAAGTAAACTCCTCTGGCATCCCTATATGGGCCAAACACAACATCTTGGGCAACGACAGAGTCCAAAGCCACTCTCATGGAGAAAAACCAACGTTTGTTATTGGGCGTTGGAGCATTGTTGAAAAAGTATTTCTTAGCTTGAGGCTTATGCGGTTGCCATTCACGTATCAACTTCAACGACTTGTACTTGGTGAACAATGTTGGGAAGTGTTCATAATCCCACACCTTTAGAATGAAAGATCGTTCCAATGAAATGTATAAGAAAAAAGATAATTGGAAACTAACAAAATTAATGACAATGATCACAAAAAAATACCTGAATTATAGTGAAATTCCCATTAAATTGACGGGCGTTCGCCTTAGAAGATCTACGCATCTCTGCCAAAAAATGTGCCCAGAAAGTTGTGCCCCATGAATACTCAGGAACCTTATCCAAGGGATCCAAGTACTGTAGGTTGTTCATATGCACCCTGTTACCACTAGCGTCAGGGAATATTACGGTTCCCAGGGTGAACAACAGATAAACCGCGGCAGCTTGCTGAATTTGTTCGGGATTCAATTCTCCTCTTGATTCCTTGTCCTTCGTACGCCCAAACAATTCTGTGAGTTTGAAGAGTTTGATAGTCTTTGTCCGGGAATTCTTTGCCACGTACATATTTTATTTAGTCGTCTCCTCGTCCCACCCCAACAACTTTTTAGTCAGCACATATATCTTGGTCCAAGAGAGGCTGTCTCGGGATAAGGTAATTGCTTATATCCAAGTGTTGATGGTGGATTTTCGACAAGGGCTAAAATCATAAAATCATGATACTGCATGTTTCTGACCCGACTTCAGGAATGCATGTGACGATTCATATTTGATGATCCGTGAACCGTTTCACGATCTCTGACTGAGCGAACATTCCTCTCAGAGCTATGATGAATATGTTTCTCGAAAGGCCTCCCAGCTGAGCGTTCGATGCTTCACACATTTCATCATCACCTATACATAGAATCTTAATGATTGGCCGGTTCTCTAGACATAATGTTTGTTAGAGAGCTTAACGCCTTCAGGACGTCACGCTGCACGTTGTTCCCTGACTACGTAGAGCGACCGTGTATAGAATCTTGATGATTGGGCGGTTCCCTAGACATAATGTTTGTTAGGGAGCTTGACGCCTTCAGGACGTCACGCCGTTCATTGTTCCCTGACTATACACCCCTCAGAACGAATATGATTCTTCAACTATCTCATATCTCGATTCTGTAAATAGATTAATTCTAGCGTATCATTCGCCAACTTAATTCCTAGAAAACAATCTATTATATCTCATAACTCCGTTCCATGGCTGATCCCCAGCTTGTAACACCCCGATTTTTGGGCCCGGATCTTGGCATCTTGCCCAGATCCCATGCCCGAAAACACGAAGTGCTACGTCTATACCATAGCCTAAGCCCGGCTACTAAGCCCAAGCTAATTAAACAATTTATTTGGGCTAATTTAATTTATTTTTATGTTACCAATTATGTCGCAGTGGAATACTTAGAAAATTATTTAGGAAAAATCCACCCGTTGATTTAACCTAATTTTAAAGCCACCGGAAATAAAACACATTCTAGTTCTCAAATAAAAATATTAGCACCGTTCAAATCTTAATATTAAATTAATAAGTAACGATTTAAATACCAAATTGAAAAATTGAAAACAGACCAAGATGGATTCCTAGAATTTTAGGGGCTTCATACGAGCTCCAAAATTTATGTTAATTATACGGGTAAAATCTATACTATAAATACTATTAGGTGTAAATTATTCAGGATTTTTAAATGAGTTGAATATTATATGACCACGGTCAAACACGTAGTTGACTAACACTTCAGAAAATCAAAATTGTGATGTTATGTTTTATAAGAATTATATGAAATCGCACACAACTCTAAATTGGATGAGGCTTGTCATTTCAGAAAGATAAAAGATATATGGTGATTTTCTCAGAAGCACTAAGGTCTAAAATTCAGTGGAGCATAGTTTTAAAATAGGATATTCAAGAAGCATTTACAACTGTCAAATATTTTCTGGATTTAACACAAGTACAAAAAACTATTTTAAAAATATGCATACAACTCAGAAAATTCTATAATTTTCACCAAATATCCCTTAACATGTTTTACATTTATTACAAAAATAATCACAGTAAAACCTATTAGGAATTGAAAATGATATACGCCAACTCAACATCATACCATATTTTACAGCTTTGAGATTATAATAAATTACATCTTAACAAGAAAATAAAGCACTAACCATTAATCAAATCATCAAAAATTCATTGTCTAGTTTCACCATGATTAACCTAACTTGAAATTAACCAATCTCATTAAAGACCCAACGAAATCATTGAGCAACATTATTTATAATCAATTTGTAAGCAACTCAAATTGAGATAACATAACCACATATTATATTATAATTGCACGTGCTGAACCGCCTAGCGGCTGCCTACGTACCCAAAGAGATCAAGCACGACCGTAGTTCATCAAACATGACATAGGAGGCAACCATCAACTCCTACATCAAAAATCACTTAGGAGGCAACCATCAACTTCTAAGTCCACCGCTCGCACTAAGGGAGCCCTATGGGTTTAGCAATCATATAGGAGGCAACTATCAACTCCTAATGAGCCCCATGTTATTTTAGGGAGGCAACCTTCAACTCCCAAGGATATCTCGTACCCGTCAAAAGGCAAGTCTTTTGGAAGCAACCATCAATTCTCAAGGACCGTAATTTATCAAGCATATACATACATCTCACAACTTCAATATCATCATGAAATCAATAAGTTTGATACTATCCACCACACGTCACCATAATAATTAAAACTGATAAATATGAACTTAAATAATTTTAATTCAAATAAAAATAAGATTTAGTTAGTGTTGCGCTTATCTCAATCCTAATCCACAAAAATATAAGTATAAAGCACCGATGCCAATAACCAAGACGTTTTCCAAAATATACTAAAATCCCTAACGATAGTAATGATTTTGGGTTTCTTTCTCATGATGATAATTGGAAAGGAAAAAAAACAAAACAAATAGTTACGGCTAACTATTATTCTTGTGTAACTCTACCCTAAAAAGGTTTATGAGAGAGTATTGCATTTTTTCCACCTCCCCGACTAACACAACTCGTTAGCTATATATAGTTGGTTCCCTAATTTCATTAAAACCCTAATATTTACACTAACCAATCAGGAAATGACATCTGGATACACTTACCATATATTTTCTTTGCCTAGTCCATTAACACACGTGACAACTAAGGAAGAAGGATTCTTTTCCTAATTTTTATGTACTGATCATATAGCAACTAACTAATCACCATAAATTAAATCTTTGACTAACCCATGCCTCTCCAAAAATACGATCATACATGTCATCTATGTTTGACTAATCCAATCAGAAAACTTAGCCGACACATGGCACTGGAATGCCAAACTTTACCTACGTAAATAATTTTGCTTCCCAACCAAAGTTCAAATACGTTTATATATATATATATATATATATATAGTATAAATCAACCATCTTTATTATTTCCAAATCAAATGCAACCACTACGAACAGCACAAGTGACAACGAATTAAATCAAGATCTTTCTTTTACGGTCAACTCATCTCTCCACATAGCAAGATGTAAACTACAGCTCCTATTTATTTATTTTTCATCCTATTCACCGTGTAATTTATTAATCTAATATTAAAAATATAACCATCCTTACATGCATACAAAGTCATTTTTTTAAATTATCTAGAGCATAAATTTAATAACTTTCCAAAACAGTAAAAATGTTCTATTTCCATTTTTCTTTTACACGGTCAATGCTATCCTTATTACTATATTATCTCCTTTTATACCAACCATGTAAAGACATATATTTATATATAAAATCCTTCTTCAATTAGCTAGCAATCAAATCAAATTATGTATATTCTATTTAAGGCCATAATCCAAAAATATTTAACTAGCACATGCTAATAAAAAGAATCCATTTAATTCTCTTAAAAAAAGAAAAACAAATCAAGGAAATATGACATAAGCAGAAAGGTTAATTTACTATTTTCGTAAGTTTAAAATTACTCTTCCACAAAATGATTAAAAAAATACTCGATTACAAAAATTACCAAAATACCCTTAAAGCTAATTACAAAAATGCCCTTGAAATTAGGACGGGTATTACACAGCTAGATTCCATGGTGGATTAGTAATAGATAACCATTTTATCTCATTACTCCGTTCCCTGAATCCCCCGGCTGGATTCCATTGATTAGTAATAGATACTCAACTCATTTTATTACTCTGTTTCCTGAATTATTCCCAGCTGAATTTCATGAATTAGTAATAAGTATTCAACAATCGGGCATCTGGGCCATCACCGAGTAAGCTCTGAGAAAACGGTGCAAGTGTACTTGACAATAGTGCACGAACGAGCACCCGAACGCATGAACGAACGTTCAAAAATATGGACAAACGAGGAACCAACCAGCAAAATAATATTAAATAAAATAAACAAGAGGCGTGGGACCGGGTCCACCGGCCGGCCGGTCCCCCTTTCCCATTGTTTTATTTTATTTTATTTTGTTTCCTCATCTCATGGAAACTCCTTCATTTAAGCAAACTCCCTCGTTTGGGCGAAACTCTTGATTTTCCATACTTTCATCGAACAAAAATAGGGAAAGGTGTCACGGGACCGGGCCACCTAGCTGGCCGGCCATGCCCTAGCCGTGGACGGTCCCACACCTTACAATCCCTTATTTTCTCATATTATTATTTCCATCATCTCATGGAACTCCATCGTTTGAGCGAAAACCCTAGTTTTTCAATATTTTCTCAAATATTGCTCAAACCACGAAAAAGTCAAACGATCATATAACCGACTAGGCTACTCACGTCAAGTATAAAAATATTATTATTTTAATATTTTCAAAATATTGGTCGCACGAGCAAAGTTCCACTCGCTCATTCGAGCAAAATTGAGAGTTTCAGTCAAGATCAAACTCTTCTGAAAATCCGAAATATTGCTCAAACGCGCACCAGAAAATTCCAAAACTCTCAGGAATGAGACACGGACAACATGGTGACACGGACATGCTATCTTGACCGACCAAGGCCGGCACTAAGGCTTGTAATGAGCCGGTCCCATACATCTTCATAATTTTAACCTAATTTGCTATCAATTATTCGTATTGGGCCCAAACTCTCTCCAACCAACTTGGGATTTGCTCAATCGACCGTCAGCTGGTCCCACGACCACCAAGGGCTGGTCCCATGACCTCTTGGTCGGTCCCTCATCTCTCCATAACTAGATTTTACTACCTAGCGCTCACACGAGCACTATTTTAATAAATGATTAAACCAGTATTTGATCATTCTTTCACCAACTGGTCAACAAAGGACTTTGGTGCATGCTCACTCGAGCACTTGGGCGCCACATGGTCGTCCATCATCCCATGTAGTCGGTCCCTCCTTCACTCGGTGACCTATTTTCAGTAAATCATCAATTGATCAAAATTAGGGTTTCGAACAAATGCTTTGTAAATCATAATTTTGAGTGAGTTCAAACACTAATAATTTTATGTTGATCCATGGTGCGCGTCGTTTACACAACAAATTAATTACTTCTTTCCACACAATTAACTGGTAATATAATGGCAAGGAGTTCGTTCCCACGAAGAGCAGGGAGATTTTAGCTGTTAAAAAGTAACTGAAAGGGTTTTTTTTAGATTTTAATCAAAGTAACTAATAAAACGAAAATAATAAATATTGGTTTAAATTAATAAGGAGAAAGATGATTAGGGAATCATTCGCCGTCACTGAACCAAAACTTAATTAAATACAAGTTTATCTCTTATTAAATTTATATTGTTACCAACCGTAGAATAGCAATAAGCTCTGCTATCCCCCGGATTCCTACTGTCACTGGATACGGAAGCGCTCGACTACCAGATTCTATCCAACCAACCCACCAAGAATAAGCTCTCAAGGTGTAAGTTATTCGAATGCTTTACACTCTGTGAATCAGGTTGATCCTAGCATCAGACGCATAGTCTCGGCCTGCTTACTAGTGTTATCTTTACACACAATTGCTTAACAAAATCCCTTTGTCAGCTCTTGCAATTTACTACTTGCGTAAAGAGGTGATGTGACAATTATACGTATCACACAACCCTAAACTAGTAGAAGAAATATTAATTGGTTAATTTAATTGATCATTTTAAATAACCCCTCAATATTCTTAGACAATAAAAATAATCAACAATAAAATAAAACTTGAAATAAACGTGGTTAAAGAAAATAATGCTTCATAGTTCAGGACTTTGAAATCATCCCTGATCAATTAAAAGATTAGCTAGACATAGTTATGGAGTTTTCAATAATTAAATAAAAGATAAACATTTAGAATAAAATTTGTAAACCAAAAGAAAGTCGAAAACTCCACTCTAAACCGTCTCCTATTCTCTATTTCTCTGTATTTTTTTCTCTCCTCCAAAAGTAAATTCCTTTTCTCTCAGTATCGACTTCTATTTATACAAAAAGGTCACCGCCACCTTTCCCTACATTTCTGCTCCACATGCACAAAAACCGTATTTGCAAAGTCGGTGGATAAGATTCTGGCTTTTTAAAAAATATAAATAATTATGATTCTCTGAAACTGACAGCATTTTATTAGAATGCATGCTTCTTATAACTGTCTTGATAGTCGATGGACCCCTGTAGAGATTATATTTCCGTCGTAGATGAAAGTACATCCATTCTTTTCATACACCGTTTCACACCTAATTACCACCCTTCTCCAAAACGCGTTAAATATCCTGTTTTCATATCAGTTATTGTCAAAATTCAATCACCCCACTTGTTCTTCTTGTACACCACTTGAGAAGACCATCCCTTGTACTCCAACTGATTATATCTCATTCTATGGATCCTACCTCATCATCTCCACTTCTTATCTCGCCATGTGTACGGCTCGAAATTGAAATTTGAATTGGCTTTTGTATCCCACAGGTCCACCACTTCACCTCATGCTTTTAGCAAAAATGCACACTTCCTCATGAGTCAGGATAACTCCATCGGTCCCACTCCCACAAGCTTCTTTCCAAAACAAAGAGAATTACTTTTCTTTTCCACTGACATCACTAATAATGAACTAAGTTTGTTTGTGTATCAAATTTACTAACGGGTCCCACTTATATTCATCCATCCGTCTTTATCAAGCACCTCAAACTCCCTCCATAATAGCAATTCAAATAATGATGTCCCATGAAGTATTTTTTCCTTGTCGTGAGAAATGAAATGGACTTGGTTGCCCCTTATCCAATTTGGGGGTCCGAATAGCATGTACCCAAGTAAATCCAAATAATCCAATTTGATAACGTTTCCCAAATTTCCTTCCATCCTTCGTCGCGTGCGGAAAATGTGTGGCAAACTGGTGTCCCCTTAGCGGCTGATGGAGTCCAAATAGCAGATGCCTACAAAATGACCAGTTTGCCCTTTTGTCCTTGTTTTGCTCATATCTTCTTCATACAAACTCGAAATGACTCTGTTCTTTCACCATTGTCTTTGTATTTTCCTCCTCTTCAATGCGAGAGCAAGAATTCCCAAGCTTGAACGAGTTCCACTTGGTCTTTAGCTCTTCTTGGTGAAATGACCATTTTGCCCTTTTAGGTGATTTTTCTCCTTTTTATCTTTAAGCCCCAAAATTGCTACAAAACAAGAAAATAAGAGTAATAATACAAATATTTGCTAGAAAATAACAATAAAGCAATGAAATATAATAGCAAAATAGTGCAAATTATTCACTTATCAATCCAGCAATCAACATCTGGGTTAAATATATAATATTCGGTCCAACTACCAATATTTTATTTGGTCACGTTGCCAATAATCCATCAAATGAGCAATACTTGCTCAGATGCTCGAATATTGATTCAACTATCAATATTCAGTAATTTATCGAATGAGCAATACTTGCTCAGATGCTCGAATATTGATTCAACTATTAATATTCGGTAATTTATCGAATGAGCAATACTTGCTCAGATGCTCGAATATTGATTCAATTATCAATATTCAGTAATTCATCGAATAAGCAATATTTGCTCAAATGCTCGAATATTGATTCAACTATCAATATTCAACTATCAATATTCAACAATTCATCATACAAGCAATATTTGCTCAGACTATCATGTTCAATTATCAACATCATTCATTC